>ML782510.1:471586-483689 GCA_009831015.1 Picea engelmannii
ATTCATACATTGTGTTACATTGTTTACAATACAATATACATATAGGAGCCAGCGACATCCAAAACCCTAACCCAATGACCTGGATTAGTCCAAAACCCTAACCCAATGACCTGGATTAGTCCAAAACCCTAATTCCTTAACCGAAAATAGAAAACCATCGGCAAAAATCCATGTGTCGAAAAACCACCTAATATCATGTGGTCCCGGAAATATGTCGGCCCAGCGAAGATATTTCGGCTCGGAATTTTTTTTTTCGGGGGCACTGCCCCTGAACCCCCGCACGGGGGGCTCCACCCCCTTGCACCCCCCCTATGCACCCAGCACAGGCGCTCAGACACTTCGTCTCGTGCAAAGAATATAACACATACCCAACAACAAGAAGCTAACAATGAAAACCCCCTTTAAGTTGGTTTATGGTCTCGAAGTAGTTGTCCCGATGGAATATTTGCTCCCAAGATTAAGAATCATAGCCTTTACAGATATGGATGACACTGGCATTGTTCAAGAGAGGCTCATGCAGTTGGTTGAACTAGAAGAAGACATATTTATTGTAGGATTCCATCAACAGGTACAGAAGGAAAGAGAAAAGTCCTACCATGAAAGACACATCAAGAAGAAGGCATTTAAGTAAGGTGATTTGATACTGATATACGACAACAAATTCATGAAGCATCTAGGAAAGTTTAGAACACATTGTCTTGGGACATATGAGGTTGTCTATATCATGGAAGGAGGAGCTGCACAGTTCAAGACCTTGAATGGAGAATGGGAGGAAGGTTTGGTGAATGGAAGCCAGTTCAAACTATACTATGACAACTAGCTGCCTCACAACTCTCACTAAAAGCATAAGGAAAAGGATCCAGGTACCAAGTGCAGTTAAAACTGGGTACCAAACACATGAAAGACAATCTGCACACAATGGGGAAGGAAAGAGAAGAAAGCATAGGATGCTTTGTGCAGCCTGAAGATGAAGCAAATCAGAAGGGTCAGATCTGAAGTGCCTCGAGACGAGTCACAGGTGAGTGTTGGGGGCCTGTTGGCCCTTGGGTATGGAAGTAAGCAAAGAGTAAAGTAGAAAAGATGGAATACGAAATGCGTGGAAGACACAGTGAATGATATTGGGTCAAAGTGAGCAGAAGAGAAGAAAGGATGGAGAAAAGTAAGAGAAAGAAAGCTGTGGGACAAGGATATCAAGGATGATAGATAAGAAAGGAAGACGGATCATGGACAACTCAACAAGTAGAAAAAGCCACCTTTGGATGCTTTGGAGCACTGTGCGAGAAGGAAGGAAAGATAGGTTGGCGAAGCCCTGAAAACATGGGTCAAGTTGACTTTGGGTTCTAGACACCTAGGGTTTTGGTATATAGGGTTTTCACACTTAGGTTTTGGCCTAAGGCTATCGGTGAGCTATTGTAATGTATAAATAAAGGTCAAGAGAACCTAGGATGGGTTGGTTATCGTTGTGGTCATTGTTGTTGTTGTTATTGTTCATTCCAAGTTTGTTATTATTGTGAGTGAATCTTGGAGTGAGAGAGAGAAGCATTGAGGAGTGAGGGAAGTTTGTGCTGTAAGATTTTCATCTGGGTGAGAATATAAATCCTGTAGCTGGGTACGCAGGGAGGGAAGGCAGAGAGGAAGAGAGAATATCTACTAGCTAATAATGCATATACGAACTGTATACTTTCATCTTAATATATTACAAAGAACAGTTCTGTGGACGTATCCCTAGGGAGAGGGTGAACCATGTACATCTTTGTGTTGTGTGTGATTGATGTTGTGTTCTATTTTTTATGGATATATTGTTATTGTATTATTGTGTTAGATCTAATAGATAGTTGGGCGGAGTAGATCTAAGCTAGTAATTGATATCTAGATGTTGTGTTGTTCTTGTATCGGATCCAGTTTGTATTCCATTGGTTGTAGGCATATGTGTCCTGCAACCCCCCATAGCTACTTCGGATGAGACTTCATCTTCCTCATAGGTGTTGCCGAAAGGGCCAGTAGTTAGGGCTTGTTGGTGCGCTCTTGGAGATGAACCCTAGGTCTGCCCTTGTGCCAAAAAACACCATAGGAAGTGAATAAGGGTAACTAAAGGAGTGAATTATTTACTAGAATCTTGTCAAAGGTGGTGTGAGTTAGGGTTACAAGAAACGAAGGAAAAATAAAGGTTGAAAACCCCACAGACAGGCTCAAATGCACCAACCAGGGAATTTCAAATGCAAGGATAAAAGAGACTCTGATAAAAAAAAGGTCAAGTTTTTAATCATATTTTTCATCACCTTCACCTGATCTCGAGGTAGGAACAAAGATTCTCTTTCACCCAGTAAGTCGGCATTTATTGAGCACTCAACACACGCTAAAAAGCCTCTGTCAATTTTTTTTCTTTTTGGGTACCACTTGATCTTCTGCACTGTCTGATTCAACTTCATTTCGAGAAATATTTTGTCTTTTCTTATTCTCATGACTCTCATCACCTATTCAAGTTTTTTTTGAACTTATGAAATCCCATGACTTAAAAGGCCTTAACATCTGAATAAATAATCGACAGCCAAAACACTTCACCCAACATGCTCATATTCGACATCGAAAGGAATTCAAATAAGGAAATGAACCACTTGGGAAACCTCAGTTGCCAAGCGCCAATATCTATCAACATCGACAAAAGTAATTTTTTTGTTTTGTCATCAGTAAAAAATGAGGGGAATAGACTTTGAAAAAGAAAGAAAAGAGATTGTCAATGGCCAATGCCTGACGCGCTTATCAGAATCGGGGAAAACCTAAAAGGATCGCAACAAACATTCTGACCGTGCTAAAGGATATTCCCGATCGCCGATCCCCGATGTGTTTTCGAAATCAAGAATTTTTCGAGGAAGATAATCTAAGGAAAGCACTTGATAGGTTTATCGTCGGTCACCAACCCTGCATACTTTTTTAGCATCGACAAGCTAAGGTTTGTTTTAGAACGAATAACTTAAGGAAAGTCCTGACTCTGATCAATACATGTGAATTAGGTCACCAGTCGTTAATGCCACATGTCTATAATATATTGGAGAACCATACAGTATAGTTTTACCTCCAGTCATTCTTGGCTCCCTGGGTCCGAGTCACACCTCTAAGTCAACTTTTCCATGGCAACAATGTATAGTGAAATTTATCAGTGTCAGATATTTTGTAGAAGGACATCAACGAGAATGTTCATAACACATCCCCAATCCCTGATCCACCCACTGAGAGAGTGACATGATGGGATGTTTTAGCATTATATACGATCAAATTTTAGCATTTAAGGAGCTAATTAACACCAAATCCCACATTAGTTTCTACCTCATGCGCCAATCAAAACAATCATTTAAAATAACCAATAGACCACATCACCCCCCGCGCCTCCATCGTCAACCCATGATGAATTTAATTTATAGAGATTCAGTCGTAGATTTGTTAAAATTTCACTCATCACCCAAATTGAATGGTTGATGCGACATAGTAAGTTCTTCCCTGTTTAAGTTCTCTTGAGCCATTGCAAACAAAATCATTCTATGCCTTAGGAAATTCCAGAGCATCTGAATGAGAAAGATGAGTAATTCGAAGGCTATAGAGATCTCATGAGTATCAAAATAACCAGGTTTTAGCAAGTTTCACAGGTATGTATCCAAGTGTGCAAATTTTACATGCCTACAATTTATATGTTTTTATCCGGTTTTGTTCTTTACACAATCTATGAAAGTTTATTTTAGTTGCAGGAACAATTCCACCAAGAAATCCAACCACCATATGATCACCGAGGGCACCGAAGCTGAAATAACGAGAGGTAGGTGAAGGCTCCTCTCTAGGGGCTGCAAAACAATTTCAATACACTCCAAGGCCAGAACCATACATAAAGAAAACAATGAAGAAGATTTTCATCTAGCCTCCAGCCTTTGGAGATACAGAGGAAAGCCCGGGGTCCAAGCCAACACTCCCACATTGGGGAGAACTCTTTAGCAAGATCATCTGGGGGGAATACCTGGAATATGTCCCACACAGTGAGCCATATGTAAGAGCACTCGACAACGAGGTGTTCTCAAACATCCGATGATCGTACTTGCATATGGTGGCAAGAAGAACCCCTGTTTTTCCCTGTATTGAAGTCCCAAAGTGGCTCATCATCCACACATACACACATAATGTTTAATCAATGATGAAAATGGTGGGTGTGTTGGAGTGTTCCTACGGGTAGAAGTTCAGAAATACTACAAACTCAGAGACCCCGAGGAGCGTCTAAATCATATTTCTTTGTGAATTTCTATGAGTGCCACGACACCATCTAGGTGATGGTCTTGTCGTGGAGGGAAGACAAGAAGTTCACCAACCAGAGCACTAGTTGGTATAGGATGACCAAATTAAGGGAGACATACATCTATTTTATGGCTCTCATCTACCAATTATATGGAGAGAAGGATTGCTCCATATTTTTAGAGACATGGATTCCATTAGCTTACACAGTGGCGATCTCCGGGAGTGGTTTCAAATGGGGAGAGATATTTTATAAACAACTGAGCATCTATATACAATAGGATCATACGCCAAAGGAAGGAGAGACACCATCTTTCTACATGGCTTCATATTTTCTCGATGTCATGTGTGCCAGAAACATCTTCACTGATATGAATCTGAACTGGCATGTCACAGAGCTCCCAGTCGACGTCAATTTTAGAGTGCTATGGGAGAACATGTATAAGAATTCTTAATCCCTCATCTGTGATGAATTCATTGCGCAAATTTATTTTATTCTTTTTAAGAAGGAATGCTCGAGACTATTAGCTGCGGCTAAGAAAAATATATCCAAGGTAGGCCACTGGTACTTGGACGAGCGCGACACCTACATCAAGGTGTTCAGGGCCACCAAAGCACCACATATCCTACCAATTCATGTCCCAGACCGACTAGTAGCACGAGAAATATGCTATAAGACCATATTGCAAGGATACAATTCCAACCTGGTTAAGGACAAGAAGCGAGTGTTCATACCCTATGGTTTCCATGTAGGTTTCTACTTGGTAAAGGATATCGCTCAAGCCAAACAAGAAGGGTTGAGCCAACTTGAGTTCAGATTCCAGACAGGCTGGTTCCATAAGCATGATCCAAAAGGCCTGGTCTTGCAACATGCTTCACAAGTTTCTTCCTTCTAGCCATACGCACATGACAAATTCGAAGAAGAAGACTTCACAGAAAATGCTCAGGCGTGGGATGAGGTGGTAGCAAGGATGGCCGACCCCAAAATGACCAATTTTAGGGCCACGAGCCTGGATGAATAGGCAAAGATAATAGATAAGTCGGCTAAAGAGGCCCTCATAGCCAGGGAAGAAATCACAGTGGTAGAGGAAACAAAGGTTCCCCTGGTGGATCCGGTGCAGAATAGGGGATATCCTATGACATAGGATGCATGAGAGAGGGTATCACTCATGATTGAAAAGGTGCAATAAGTAATTTATCAGTTGCAGGATGACCCAGACCTTGTAGGATTGACAAGGGTCCCTTCCGACAACCCAGATGAAAGATGGGCAGGTCCAAGTGGCCTTGAGCTAATACAAATTGACTAAATCGCTGGGTTAGATAACCCTGAAGTTACAACGCCACTATCTAGATCACCAGGGGAAGTTTTAGCTCAACCAAAGATAGAAAGAACATCAGGTAGATAAAGTGCACCAAACCCCCTCCATGACTTGATAACAATCTATGATGATGAGGAAAGTTTAGAGGTGTCCTTGGTGACTCTGGTGCAGATCACAGAGGAAAAAGAGCCCAAGAAGGCATCTTCCCCAACTCCCAATGCTCAAATTCAGGTCCTTCCACAGAATGACCAGGAGGTTGAAAGTGTTTTCGACACTGAGCTACTCGATGTACCAGAGACCCAAATGGATAGTCCGACGGTTGAGCTAGGGTTAGGTGAACGAAAGGAAGAAGTTCCACAATAGTAAATTGACATCTCAACAATCGATTATCAAGTAAGTACTGAGCCTACCCATGATGCTTCAATTTCAATTGGTACTCAACCTTCCTATGAGAAACAACCAGAGGCTGAACCTTCATAACACATGCAAGAGGTTCAATAACTATTCTTGAACAAATATACACCATCAGAAGCCTGGGAAATATGCTTACCCAGGGAGATCATCAAAACCCCGAACCCATGCATGAAGTTGCTGATATACATACCATCTCCTATGATCAGAAAAGGAAATCTATCATGAAGAGAACCACCAAGAAGAGGAGGATTACTCTAGATCTCTCCATCCTCATCACCATAGAAGAAAAAATGATTAACACAGAGCATGCCAAGACATCTGAACTTATCTGCATAGGGTTGGCAATCACAGATGCTACCCTAAAAAAAGAGAAAAGTGATGAAGAGGGGTTGGCCACTGCGTTGAAGGAATTGGAACATCTACACCATTTGGGGAGATATTACCAGGACACCACACAGGCCGTGGTGTTCCTGAGAAGCTAATTCTAGGAGACCTACAGTAAATTTACGGATGAGCGACACTTATTCACTACAAGGATAGTTGAGCTTCAAGAAGACACCCTCATGGCACTAGCGATGTGCAAGGATATGGAAAGGTGGTATGAGAAAGCACACCAAGCCATGGAAAGGATTGACTACATAAACGCAGTACAATAGGGTTGAGATGCTGAAGAGAACGACATCTGGTTACTAAGGGAAAGTAGCATCAACCGCATAAAGAAGTTGGTTGAATATTGGGTAAAAATGGCTCAAGAACCTCATCAGGAAATCCAAGAGAAATGGGCTGAGTGTGAAAACCATTCGACCAAGATCAATCAGGCAATGAAAGACATTGGCCTCCCTGCATTCGACACACCCAATGACTTTGTCGATTTGTGGGACATAGTCAAATTACATGTTGAACAAGACTCATCATGGGATGCAGAGATAGCAAGGGTGGTGAACATAGTGCCAGGTCAAGTGTGGCAGTTCATGGAATAGCCAATCAAAGCTCGAACCATGTTGTTGTAGTTAAGTGCTATAATAGTCAAGTATTGGGCACAGATAGTAGATATAAGAGAAATCCTTTCGACCCCAATGGAACAACATAGATTCCCATATGCCAACACATGTGAGGATCTCTTGGTCAAATGTTTGGAGTACGAGAAGATTCATCCACTCAAGTGATATCATTTGATGAATCTTAGAAGACTGAGATATGAAAGTGCCATGTGGTGAGTTTTTGTTTTAGTTAGTTTCACTTTTAATAGTTATTTTTAGTTAATAATATGTTATAAATAAGAGGATCGACCTGTTAGAAAAGGTCGATGGTTGTTTCAAAGACCCTCAATTTTAGATTTGTAAAGAAATATTTCGGAGCTGCCTTAATTGAGAAGTCATGTTTAGGACCAGAGACAAGTTTGTGTTTTTCATCAAAAGCATGTGTGATTGGATCTGAATAAGAATTATTTCTGATTTTTATCTCATGAATGGATGTTATAACGAGTAAGATCTTTTGAATCTATTGATAAGTTATCTGATTCAATATTTTTATAGATTTTTCTTTAATGATGAAAAGTAAATCATTTTGTTTGTTGGACACACCTACCACACTTAGGGGGGGGGTGTGAATAAGTGTGGGGCTCTTTTTAAAAAAATTCCCTTTTACACAGAACTCATTAGTTAGTATTCAACATTTACTCATTACTCATTGTTGTCATTTATAACTAGTTAGATGTGACAATATATTAGCATCATATATCAGTAACATATATCATCAATAAGTCATCACCACAAGGAACACAAAGAACACAAGATGTATGTACAATTTTATTTTTATTACGGACTACAATCCTTGGGGTTTATCAGCAACAACTAAATAGAGTACAACTCTACAAGAGCACCATCTCTATATGCAAGACTCAACTTACATCCTCAACACCAACTGAGATGAGGAAACAATCCTCTACAGATGTCAATATGTCACAGGTACGCGACCTGTCAGTAGTGCAACCCGTGTGTGTATGCGTCCTGGCTCACTACAGCCCGCGTATGTACGTAGCCAGTATACAATGCAACATGTGTATACTTATGAGAAATTAGGGTTTTAATTTTCTTCACATACTCAGATCCTCTACAACCTGTAATCACATTCTCTTATATCTCTCACTATCCAATTTGATCCATAGCTAGTCACAACACATCCAAGCTCTCCAATAATCTACTCATTTTCCACAACCAATCAATATGAATGCTAAATCAATCATGTATAAGCAATATACCATAGCAATCATATCACCACTGAATCACAAGAGTACTTCTCACTCCATTAGCCAGTATAAATCACTTCATATAAGCGATACCAAGAATTCGCTAAGCATTCACAGCACAATAAGAAATAGTATCCATCAAGACAATAATGTAACCATACCAGAGTCTCAGTGACAGATCTGAGTCTATAGAATGCAGATATGGAACCTTCTTCAGTCTTTAACAACTAGTCATCAACTCAAACACAATTCTCTAATATTTTATCCATTGTACCTGCCCTGTCCTCATACAACCCACGCGTTTACGCCCCCTGGTCCATTACAACCCATGTATACCTCATAAACTAGGGTTTTTGAAGCTCCGAGACTTTTTTCGTCAATATCTCATACATTGTCGAAACTTTCATGCATCCATGAGATCCTCCTCATTCTCTCTTTCTCAAAATAGATCTTCAATCATGCTCAAGATAGGCACACAAAAGATACACAAGAGATACTCCCAAAATGTTCTTCCAAAAAATGTACATTTCATAAGAGGCCCTAGCCTCTTATTTATACTCTTCATCTTCTAGATCACTTAACCCACTTCTAGGTTAGTTAACCCATTTCTAGGTCACTTAACCTATTTTCCTCATTTTAGGTTTAACCACTTTCCATAAATAGAAAGTTCTCCATTACTTTATCATTTAAATATTCCTCCTCGATTTTGTCACCTTATTTTAATATTTAAATAATCCTTCTTGATTTTGTCACTTCAATTTATCATTTAAATAATAATTTCTTCTTTTCAATCACTTTGACTTCTTTGACCTTATGGGGCTTTAACCCATGATATGGGGGTCCTTCAACTTCGTAGGGCCATAAATCTCAAACCATGAGGAGTTATGTGACATTACACATACCACCGGAAATGGCATGACAAGAACTATCCATCTAGGATAGTTTCACCAACAAAATCATTGATCTTCATCTCATTATTCCACATACAAGCATGGGTTCTCTCAACCACAACTCAACCACAAAGGGTCTTCCCATGAGGGATTTCACCATAAGGGGACCACTTTGGAGTTCATCCATTTTTACTTCTTATCAACCATGACACGAAAATAATGAGTCATATTTACATCAAACAAGCTATGAATCATATGCAAATGAATCCATCTTCATTGATTGATTTCCACTTGACATCTATCATTCTCATCAATGACAATACATATACATTTTTCATCAATCGTCAATCATCCACTTGAAATCAATCAAATGACATCAATCAATGAAATTAATCAATCAAACCATTGGCATCAATGACAACATGATACAACAATCTCCCCCTTTGGCATTGATAATACCAACATTGATGTCAACAACAATCACTAATGTCAACATGTAGACAAGGCATGCTCTACATCAATAGTCATCAATCATATAAATATGACTATCTCTCCCCATTATGAAACATCAATCACATCAATGTGACCATCTCTCCCCCTTTGACATCAATGGAAAAGGGCCATTCTCCTCTTGGGGTTGCTCCCCTTGCTTGAATTCCTTTGATCTTCCTCTAAATAATCTCTCCCCTTTTGAACAAAGGATATCACTCTGATGCAATTCTAAAGATACATTTCTCATACTCCCCCTGTGACCATATCTCCCCCTGGAATTATGCCTCTGTGCTATTTCTTCAAATATAGGGCTCTTTTCTAAGTATGCATCTGATAAATATCTCCTCCTAGAATCATGCTCAAGAATGACTCCCCCTATGGGTATGTATTCCCCTATATCCAATGCAATATGATCAACATGCAATTGCTACTTCTCAATCGGATCATAGATCAAATTATCTCTCAATGAAGATCCTTAGACATGTATGTTGGCCCTTGATCAAGTTTTGAGGGATTTGCTCAATTTTGACCTATTTCGAGACTTCGACAGCCTGTCGAAGGAGGAGCGCAAGACAAAGAGGATATCATGGATCTCAACCCCTTTATTGGGTCCTTTTTGCATTTTGGGGATTATGTAATAGGCATGGGATGTCTGCCCATGGGTTTACCCATGTTAAGGCCTATTTTGTAATATATCTATATCTATATATATATATATATATATATATATAGGCAATACAGAGTGTGAAAAATGGCTAAGTGCTAGATCTATGTGATTGAAGGATTATAAGTGCTCTGTGTATACTGTGTGAGACTTGTAGAGATGATTGCAAGTCATTGTAAGAGGTCATGAAAGGTTGTGTGCTTAGATCTACTCGGGGAAGGAAGATCTAGCGAGGTGTGCAGATCTCCTGTCCTAGGAGAATTAGGGTATTGAGGCTCTGTGCTTGTAACCGATTGACTGAAGACAATAAAGAAGAAGAATTGGTGGAAGTAGCCCCAGGTTGGGGTGAACCATGTAAAAACTATGTTTTTCCACTTTATGCTTGTCTTGATATGTTTATAACTTCTTTTTCTAAGTGCTTTGATAGAGATATATAAATATGCTTATGCTTTGTGCTAATAATGTGTAAGAATGTTAGATATGAACTATATGAAGTTGCTTAGTGCTTGATCTTCTAGATATAACCTACCTATTATGATAAAGTGCTTAAATACATCACATCTGAGTGAATGATGCGATGCTTTGTTCTATCTGCGCAGTAGTTTTGGTTGAATATTGATGAACTGTTGATGCTAAGTTCTTTGTTAAGTATTATAATCATAGATCTGTGTCCCAGCTAAGGTTGCATACACTTGAGTCCTGAAACCACCCCTGCCTCTACCTTGGGTGAGACTTCATCTACTTCACAGGTGTTTTCAAAAGGGTCGGTAGTTAGGTTTTTGTTGGTGCATTGTTGTAGCGTTGAACCCTGGGTCTGCCCTTGTGCCAACAAATGGTTCCGTTGCCGGGACTTGAAACTGAGATTGTTGGGAACTGAAGAGAAGTTCTATGTGTAGATCTACTACTGAAGTGTGCAGTATCGGACTTGAAACTATGATTGCTAGGAATTGAAGAATAAGAAGCTTTGTGCAAAGATCTGACCTAAAATTGTGAAAGCTTTGTGCATAGATCTATTGCTTCGGTGCACAGTACTCTACTTAGTTTGACGAGATCTATGCTAAGGAAAATAATTTTGATCTGAATAAAAGAGGTAAGATCTGTAAGCTCTGTGTTTTGATAAAGGTAAGAGTAGAGAAAAGTTATAGATCTGAAGGCTTTGTGCTTTATATAAGTAATATTAGTGGAAATTTTCGTTTCAAAAGTATGAATCTAGGTATGTTTGATAGATTTTGTCCTATCTTGAAAACTAGGGAACTAATAGATGAAATAAGGTTTGATATGAGTAGATCTAATAAGAATAGTGAAATATGTGTTATACCTATGAATAGAAAGAGTGTTTGGACTAACAACTGGATGCAGGATCCTAGAAATAATTTTTTGCAGGTTAGCTCCAATGAGCCTAGTGCGCAGTACAGGAAAGGTTGGGGATCACTTAAATGAAAGAGAGGATTAACCCTCTGTTACAGTTGTAGAAAACCATGACATTTTGCTAAGGAATTCCCTGGGAAAAGACCGAGTTGTCTTTGTTGTAAATCTATGAACCATGATGTGTTGGATTGCCCTAGAATGATTGCTAAGCTGGAAGGAATGCATCTGAATAAAGAAAACCCTAAGGCAGATCCAAAAATAGCATAACCCAAGAAAGAATTAGAGAAAGTATTTGTTAAGAACCAAACATCAATATAGCATAGAAAAACCTTAGGAAAAGTACTCAACGCATTGAAAAAGAGATAATTTCAGATAATAAGCCTCTTCGAGGGGGCAACCTCCTTTTACCCCACTTAAATGTTCAAGTACAAGATGA
>ML782510.1:488317-498465 GCA_009831015.1 Picea engelmannii
TATGTCCCTACGCATTTCTTCACCTTCATCAAGAGTCCAAGTAGGATTTTCTAGAGGTTTATTTGGTGTAGAAGTTCCCTTTTTGGGTGGCATGTTGGCCAAGTATCACTTTTGAACCTTGATTTTGAGGTGGTTCTGCTAGAGAATATTTCTTCTGTTGTATCTCCCAATTTTTGGCCCTTCTAGGTATGAAACTTTCCCTTATGTATTTCTCTGCAATGCCACAAGTCTGATCAAAATTGGATGTGCCAAGTGGAATTTATGGTAACTTTGCCACAACTTGCCTATTTTTGTCCTTTCCAGGAGATCTCACTTGTATAGTGTGCCCCGCACAAAATAATTGATAGAAAATTCTGAAACTCGCACCCAAAATACTACAGACCATCCACGATCCAATGCAACCAGTCCCACACAATTTGGATACTCTAGGAAGAAGTTATGATTGTTTTACCTGGAACACCTTCTTGAGACTAGTCAATAGGACTAGTCAGATACCCTATCTTACCCAGGGTGTATCTATAAATTTAAGATGACCCAGAATCTGAAATTTTTACCATAGATATAATACTAATTTCTGTAAATGGCCTCCCAATTTTAGGGTCTGAAACGTTACAGAAAATTTTTTATAGTGAAAATTCCGCAATGACTCATTTCAGGATGATTCCAGAACCCTATCTTGTACAGGCTATATCTCTGAAAGTATAAGGCCTCAAGAGTTGAATTTTGAACCCAACGTACCTTTCTCTATCTACTAAATATCCTCCAAGTCGTTCCTTCTAAAACATTGTAGAAAAAAATTTATAGTGAAAATTCCACGGTGTCTCCATTGTAGCAGCGAAACCCCAAGACCTTGAGCTCTGATACTATATGTTAAGAACCAAACATCAATATAGCATAGAAAAACCTCAGGAAAAGTACTCAATGCCTTGAAAAAGAGATAATTTCAAATAATAAGCCTCTTCAAGGGGGCAACCTCCTTTTACCCCACTTAAATGTTCAAGTACAAGATGATTCAAAATTAAAATGTCTACTTGGTATATATAGGAGACTAGGAGGTATAATTACAACTAATGGCCTAAAGCCGACATAAATAAAATAAAATTACTAATCTAATATGCCCCAATTAAGGGGTAATAAATAACATTACTAATCTAATATGCCCCAATTAAGGGGTAATGAGCCAATATTAGGGCTTAACAGTGTTGCTACAAATGAAAGAAACACTAAAGGACCAACGACATGTCATATTATCAGATATCTTCAAGGAAAAAGAATACATTGAAGCAAGAATAGGAGACTTCGACATTGACTGTGTTCTATATAAGGAAACAGATGTGAATATCATAACAGAGAGAACTTGGGAAGCTATAGGGAAGCCTGCTATGATCAATTTGTTAGGAGGAATAGGGTTATTTAGAAAAAAGCTGATAAACCTATGTGGGAAGCTCACTCGCATGCCTATGGATGTTAATGGTTCTTTGACAAAAGAAGATTTTGAGATTATTAAATTTCTCGAGGACAACACTCCATTTACCATGCTACTAGAAAAAACTTGGATTGATAAAGATCAAGCCAGATGGAAGGAAGAAGAACAAGTTTTGGAACAAAAGAAATAAGAGTTAAAAGATTTCATGATTAGAAGGATCGCACACTTGATTGAAGAATAGGAGAACAGATCAAAGCTATTTAACATTAGAGACCTGAATGTCAAAGTTGCAAGAACACTAGAGAATCCACAGAAAATTGAAGTACCTATCCCAGACAAAGAAGAAGAATTATCCTGGAACCCTAGGGAAGAATCTCAACAGTGCGAAGTAACTATGTCAACATAAGACAAAAATTAGAATGGAAAAAAGAGTACCGAGACGAAGATCACTGGAAAAAAGGATAGAAAGTTAAGTAAGAAGAGAGCCAAGATCGATAAGTTGCATAAGGCTCTAGAGGGAACCTCATAGAGAAAAAAATTGCAAAATTGGAGCTTCGCCAGGATATCAGAACAATGACACATGGCACTTCACCATGATGAAGCAATATAGTCATTGGGGACATTATAACTGTTAGATCAGTGCTCCGAACAGATAGAAATCCATTTATGGCTAGCAAGATAACCATCCGACCATTGGACCATGCCATAAAAGACTTAACCGAGTTAATGAAGGTTTCATACCCATTGCAAGTGACCTTTTGTCGTGTTACCTATTTATCCCACTACGCCACGCACCGAGAACACTTTTTCCAATTGAGAATTTGAGCCCGCAGACTAAGTCAAGTTTATACAGTGATCATCGTGCTTCTTCTCTCTATCTCATTACTGTGTCTAATCTACCCCTTGAATCTAAGATTATTAACCCCAAGCATGTATGTCGAATGAGTTGAGCGCTGCAGAAAGAGTTGTTGAGGAAGCTTTGATTGGCCTCATGACTAAAAGAGTCATGTTGATGTCTACAGGTATACAAGCATCATCCACAAGAGGACTGCCAACCTCTCCATCCACTGCTCGCAGAGCAAGACCATCCCAGTCGTCCGATGAGAAGCGAACTAAGCACAAGGATGACTTAGAGAATGCTAAACTAATCCTGGATATCTTACCCACCTTGTTATAACCCTAAATTGCACCACACATGCTTACCTAGCATCAAGCCAACTCATATCCTTTCTTTTCCAAAAACACTTATGAACAACTCTTTGAAAATCCTCTTGTGTAAAGGCCCACGCGCCCTAACCCATTACTGCACGCGTGTACACGTTGGTTGACCCAAAACAGCCCATGTGGACCGACAAAAGCATGAAAAAAGGAAAGTTGCCGACGAAACAAAAAGATATGGGTGAGTTAACTGAAACTCCTAGCCATGCATGGCCGAGGGTTCATCCAAATACCTAGCTCCTTCTAGCCTATAAAAGAAGGGGTAGGTGTACCATTTAGAAGGAGGAAGAATATAGCAAAGAAACTCTACCCATTTACATATTCCATTGTCCCAACCCTTTAGCCTTTCCTAATGCCAAAGGAGATTTAAAGAAAAGCAATTAAAGGACAGAAGAAGAGGAGCCTAGGATCAAGTTCAAGGAGCGATGGCCAGTCTCAGCTTTTGTAAAGTTGACTCATTTTAAGTAATAAAGAGAATGATTTTCCCGTCCAAATTCATGAAGTTTTTATGGTTTGATTAGTTTGTGTTTGATATCTAACCCGTGAGTATATAACTAGTATGCATGCATAGTTGTTGCTCGTCTTGAATGCATGTCAGATTTGGAAGGAGTATTGCAAACAAGTAATCAAGCACAATAGAGGATCGACATCAAACGCCGGTAACAAGGTAGGTGGATCTTTCCATGCATTTACTAAGAAAAGGGGATTTAAATCTAGGGATGTAGGTAGAAAGTAATTTCTATTCGGTCATATCTGCATGCAAAGTTTGAACTCTATTTGCTAGTCTGTAGGGTGTTTTTCCCCAACAATAGAATTGGCGACCATACTGGGGATAAACTCTTTAAGGTTCATGGAATTTTATTTAGTTTTTGGGTAGTTTAAAGACTAGTTTTTCTTGCTTGTCTTTTCTTTTCGTTTCTGTAAAAGTTTGAGCTAGCAGGGAGTCTAGTTTTCCATACCAGCTTTCCCTGACTTTTGCTTGACTGTTTTTTTTTGGACCCACAGAGGTACACGCGGCCTGCACAAGGTCTGCACGCGTGTACCCATGCCCTATCCTCTTACAACCCACGTGTGAACGCTAATTGTAGAGGTAGCAGTAGTGTGTAGGAGTTCAGAGAACCTCAGAGGTAGTCCTCCTCTTCCCTATCAAAATCACATATTCTCAAGGGGTTTTCTGGAATTCTGTATGAGTCTTGTTTTTTAACAGTCCTATCTCAGATTGTTTTTGCCTTATTATTTTTTCCTTGCATTATTTGTTTTTCTGTTAGAAAGAGTATCCAAGCCTTGAAGGGATCCTGGTTGTTAATACGAGAGGTCTCTTCCTGGTTTGGTCTGTTTGTTTTCATTTTTTTTTTCTTAGAGTTTAGATATACACGCGGCCTGTACAAGGTCAGCCCACATGAACACGCCCTCTGTCTCTGTTAAGTGAGCGTTCACACGCATGTTGTTTGAGTGAAAATCGCGTGCTTGTACAGGCTACTTTTTGTTAAGGGTGAGGTAGTCATCCTCTCCTTTGATAAGAAGTATTCCTCTTAGGTGTATGAATCTCTGTTTGAATAGTCAGTAGCTTAGGATTACTTTTACCCTTAGCTTGCTTTTTCTCATGTAAAACGTTGTCAGAAAAATAATTTTTTTTTTATGGTTTTTAGACAAGAGTGAAAGTCATTGTTTTTACAATTGATATTGTGTGATTTTTTAATCTGATTCTTTGTGATCTATGCTTTAAGCCAGAATTGTTTTTCTTGGTTTTTGCTTGTCGGTATTTTCCATTTCTTGCTTTACTAACACTTAAATAAAAAAATAAAATCTCTTTTCATTTTCTTCTTTGGTTGAAGAGTGTGTTTCTGCATCATTAGCTAGGAAAAAGTCTTTTATTTAATAATTTTTTGCAGTTCACTTAGATCATAAGTAGCTTGTAGTCAAGTGAAATTCCTTTGAGTTTGCTATCCAAAATCTTAGAAAAGTTAAAAAATCTTTCTTTTGAAAAGTTGTTGAAATTTTGCATTCAGTAAAAGTTTTGTTTCTAGCTTTTTTATCCATTTTTTGCTTTCGTCTTTTACACATCATTAATTTCACCCTCATACCCCTTGACGTAAGACAAATCCATAAAAGTAACACTAAATTTAAAATCTAATAGACTTTTATGTTTGTAGGGTTCACAAACTAGTTCAGGACTAGGGCCTTGGATTAGGTTGGAGAGGAAAATCTTCAAGGCCATTTAAAATCAACCATTGGAGTCTGAGATAGGGAGTGTCTAAGTCCAGTTTCATGGAAGTTATCTGGGACCCCCATCTAACATAGGGGATAAACACGAGGTCGCGTGCAGAAAGGTAGCAGAGATAACCCCTCCAAAGCCGGACCAATCGTAGTGGAGAACACATATAGAGGGCTTGTTTTGGGATTCCGTCGTTTGCATTTGCCACGGGGCTTCATGGGTCTCGAATCTATTAGAGATCCTTAATTGTCTTCCAGACCATTTGCTCTCGATACCCTTGACAGGTTTTGGGCTCGATACCCTACTCATTGTGGTCTACCTGACTTTTGACTGTACCCGCCTTGTGACTGTTCACGTGTTGGTAACCTAGTTGCCAATCTTTGTTAGGGACATACACAGGTGACTGCAGGGGTATACCACGGTACCTAGGATAGACATCAGGCCACACTTTGTAGAGTATACCCGGAGGGTGCTTCCATGTTCAAGTTACACTTGCACCAGTAAGTTTCTCTAGTGTTGGCTGTTGTAACTGTTCTTCCAATTAATTTAGTGTTTGCTTGTCTTATCTTCTAGGGACTTTTTTCTTAGTGTGTTACTTTTGAGAGTTTAGACTACCTTAGAGTGTCTTGGATATTCTCACATAGTGGAGGATCCTGAGCTCTTCCAGTCACGAAGGCTTCTTGGCCTGCTGCCGGTTACACTGGAGCCACCCCCGCCCCCATTAAGGCAGAAGCTAGACCAACAAGGGTCATTTGAAGCGACCGGGTTACAAACCATTGTGCCCAAACAACCCCCAGAGGAATCAACCATTTTGAACCTTGAAGCAACCGCTCTTGGCTTAGTTGAAACCTCAACCACTGATCTCTTGGCACCTTTTATTGTACCAATTCAATTTCACAAGCGCAAGACAGTGCCTCACACAGCAATGGAAACAAATGCTGTTACTTCTTCCGAGAATTCTTGAATTCCCACCACGGTTGTCACCACAGGAGAATCATCTCCTAACCTACCATCATCAGTCCAAGACACCATGGTCTCGACCGCAACTACTTCGCACAGTGGTCCGAACCTGTCTTTGGTGGCGGCCACAACCCCTTTCACACCTAGTGCGACAGGCCCTCTGTTCTCATATGGTATGCCTAGTTTGGGTACAAGTCCTGTACTATCCTACTCCACTTTACAGACTTTGGGTGTGGGGGCAGAGAGCTCTAGCGCTCCTTTGCAAGGTCACTTGGGGGAAACACCTATCCCTTTTAATGCTTTTCCTTATGTAGGAGGTCATATCCCTCCTTCATCCCCTTCACTCGGTGGTTCACATCAGCAATCCACTGGGAAACCTACACACAATAGTTTATTTGGAGTGGGGAGTCAAGGACCACCTTCTCATAGTATGCCGGTAGGTTCGACACCATTTTCTTGGAACAAAACATTTGGTAACAACACCTTCTCATCAGCCGCTTTCCAAACTGGGGGCAACCCCATTTTTGGAAAATCTACTCCTATGAAGGGTACTATTCCTGCACAGGGGGAAAACCTAGCAAGACCTTGGAATTCAGGGCAAGGATTTGTTCCCTCCTCCGGAATGCCGATCTAGGGTAGTTCTTTGCACAATCATCGGAACCCCAGACAAACTACTATGCCTATCCCCATAAGAACAGCATGGGGTAATCCTTCCCAAAGTCCTTGGAATACAATACATGCCCAACAATCCATGTCCTATTTGGGAAATCAGCCTATGATGTCTCCACAGATGCAAAATCCTTACGCTGGCCAGGGCCATGGTTTCTATGAGAATCCGGGCGAGTATCCAAACTTTACTTGGCAACCTGGTGCCAGTCAAACTCCAGGACCCTTTTTCCTAGGTTATCAGCAGCAACCCAAACTACCATTCCTGGCAACTTTACACTTGCCAGATTTGACAAGGTTGTTGAATGACCCCATTTGTCACGATCCGTGTTGGCCTCTTATGCAGACGATGTTGCCTTCAGACATTCCAAAGTTCGAAGCCAAACCCAATGAAGATCCAGGAGATCATGTGACTACCTTTCATCTTTGGTGCTCATCTAACTCATTGAAAGATGACTCCGTATAGTTGCGATTGTTTCAATGTACTCTCATTGGGAGTGCCACAAAATGGTACATTGAGCTCGATCACTCAAGATACTCTTCTTTTGGTGAATTGGCGATGGCTTTCCTTAACCATTTCCAGTTACCTGTGAGATACGATGCTGGCACAGAGCTGCTCACAAATTTCAAACAGACAACAACGGACCATATCTCTGATCACATCTGAGAATGGAGATGCCAAAAGAGTTTAATCAAAGTACCAGTCCCACCAGCATTCCTGCTTGAGTGGTTCCTTAAGTCTTTGGTCCCGCAGTTATCCAAAGACATTGCGACATCCAAAGTTTTCTTTGAAGAAGACGCCATCATGAGGGCTCAACAATTTGAGCTCATATATTCTCAGTCTGGTTTATTATACAACATCTTGCCAGATGTGCCACGTTCAATACTGGATAAAACTAGACAGAGAGTTGGACCGCATGCCGATGGTATCGTCGGTTCAGCACAAACCAAGCCCATTGAGCAATTGACAAAGAAGTTGCAACAATTATCCATACAACACACAGTGACCAACCAAACTACTGCTTTGGCTACTCCCCCTACCCAAACGTTGGAGGTACACATAGTGCAGTCGACTAACCCAAAGGCCCCCTAACAACCTGAAGGGAAGAAAAAACAATGAAAGAAGGGTAAGGGGGATAAAAAACGCAATGATAATGCTAGCGGGGACAACACTGAAAAATGGAAGGTGAGGTATCCATGAAAATTATGCGTGGAAGACCACCTGACCCATCTATGTCCTTGAATTGTAGAGGCCCAAAAATTTTTCATGCAACAACAACAAGCGGTGTTGACGAACCCATTTCAACATGGAAAAAATCTAACTCAAGCCTCTACAAGTATGGAAGGGGGCAGCCAAGAAAACTACCCGCCTCTGAACAACCCCTTGTCTGCGAAAACATATATGGTTAGGGGTGATTCTTTCATATCAACTAAAGCGCACGATTATAGTAAACCAAGCGCTTCTGAGAAATGCAAAGAAGTTGACCTACCATATCTTCCTCTACAGATTGAGAAGACATTGGGAGAAACAATGACACACATTCCAAAAGGTGCATTTAAAAAGGCTTCTCATAACTCAAATGCAAGGGTTGCCCAGAACTACTCTATGGTGGAGGATTTATCACAAACCCCTTGCACGATGTCTGCTTTGGAGTTCCTCCAAAGTTGCCCTTCTCAGAGGAAATCTTTGTTAACCGCTTTGGGCTCTACTGAGACTTGTAATCTGGGTACCATCATGTTAGATACAACTGACTTAAAACCTCGTCTGCCTTACCACGTAGTGTTTCAAATAGTAGTGGCTTACCCCGTGAAATTTTTTACATGGAATATCTTTCGCACGGTGGTCGATGAGGGCGCCTCAACATGCGTTATGTCGTTGGCATGTTGGAAGGCCATTAGCCAGCCCATTTTGTCTCCATCACCTACTCTCCTCACTGCTTTCGACAATCGTTCGTTTCGACCACATGGCATCGTTCCTTCTTTCCCCATGTAGTTAGGAGGGAAGACCATCTATGTCGAAGTAGAGGTATTCGATGCTCCCCTCGACTATAACCTATTGTTGGGGCAGAGTTGGAATTACGCTATGCAAGCTGTGGTTGCTACAGTTTTCCGAGTCTTTTTGTTTCCACACGAGGGTCGGATAGTGACCGTCGATCAATTGTCTTTCTCCAGACTTGACCTAGCTTTGGGGGCATCCATGGTCCCGATGATTGATAATCCTTAACCAGGTGTCGTCAACGTAGGAGTTGGTTTGTGCCCATATTTTATGGGTACCTTTGATTACCCACCTCCGCAGAGCAATATCAAATTTATATCTAGTCACCATAAGGATGAGATTTTTCAAGTTTCGTCGTTCTGCACGACTTACTTTGAGGATCCATGGATTCTTCCTTCCCCATCAGCCACGATGGATGAGACAGGGCACCCCAACATGTCCATGCCCTTGTCTACCACTGAAGTAGCGTACTCTTTAGTCTAGCAAGCTTTAGCTAACACTGATTCAACTCATGCACAAGAGGTCGATCCACTTCTAGAGCCTATTTGGGCTCAGGGTTCTCTCGCTAATGTTGATTTTTTAGACTTAGTCTTGCCTTCTGATGAAGCAGTAATTGAAGAAATGACTAGTCTGGACAAACCTTGGGAAGATCTTCATCACATATCATATTTTCTCCTAGAGTTAAGCTGAATCGAAGCAGGAGAATTCACCGTGACCATGACGAGAAATCAACCATGTCCTATTAACATCCTAGGTACACATGAAATTTATGCTGAGGGCAATATGGAAACTATCACTAAAATTATACCAATCAACATCTCCCGAAACCCTGGCGTCATGGAGAACGTCTTCGTCGGAGAAGATTGCTCCCCCAAGGAGATTCAAATATACACAGATCTTTTCAAAGAATTCCGCGACGTTTTTTCCTGGTCTTATGAGGAAATGCCAGGTATCAATCCAAAAATAGTTGAACATGAAATCACAACGTATCCTGATGCCAAACATGTTCGACAGAAGCTTCATCCAGTTAATCCCAAGAAAGCATCAGCCATCAAGATTGAGGTTGAGAAATTGCTAAAGGCAGGTTTTATCTACCCTATCCATTTGACTCAATGGGTGTCAAATCCTATGCCGGTCAATAAAAAACAAGGCACGATTCGTGTATGTACCGATTTCCGTGATTTGAACAAGGCATGTCCCAAAGATAATTTTCCAACACCGTTCATCAACCAGATCATTGATGAATGTGCTGGTTGCAAAGCCTTTTCTTTCATGGATGGTTTTTCGAGATATAATCAAATCCAAATCAAACCCGAAGACCAACACAAAACGACATTCATTTGTCCATGGGGTACATTCGCATATCGTAAGATGCCTTTTGGTCTTAAAAATGATGGCGCCACCTTCCAGCGGGCCATGTCTTTCACTTTTCATGATCTCAATCATATAGTTGAGGCCTATCTAGATGATTTAGCATCATGATCTCACAAGAGAATAGATCATCCTACACACCTTAGACTAATCTTCGAATGTTGTTGCTACTTTAGGATTCACTTGAATCCAAACAAGTGCAACTTCTGCGTAATGTCAGGACGTTTGCTAGTTTTCATTATATCAACAATAGGGATCATGGTCAATCCTCTCAAGGTGGAGGCAATAATCCAGTT
>ML782510.1:498534-591115 GCA_009831015.1 Picea engelmannii
CATCGCCAACTATGCCGAAATCACCAAGGGATTTATGCATTTACTGAAGAAAGACGTTCCCTTTTTCTGGGATGAAGCCACTCAACTCTCTTTCGACGCATTAAAACACGCCCTCACAACGCCACCTCTTCTATGGCCACCTAACTATAACAAAGATTTATTATTATATCTGGATGCCACAAAGTCAACCATTGGCATGGTTTTAGTTCAGGAAGATGATTCGTTCTCAGAATACGTGATCTATTACCTGAGCCGAGGCCTCGTAGGACTAGAACTCAATTATTATCATATAAAAAAACTTGCGTTGGTAGCAGTTCATGCTGTTCAACGGTTTCGTCATTATGTTTTGTTTCACAAGACCACCGTCATCGCTATCGTGAATCCATTCCAGTACATCTTGACATGATGGGTTATAGGCAGAAAAATCAGTAGATGGATAGTCATCCTCCAAGAATTTGACTTAGACTTTGTTTCAGCAAAGTCCAAAAAATCATTGGTCTTCGCAGAGCTTATTTCGGAACTTCCGGTTGAGTTAGGTGACGTTGTGCTTGAGGAATCGCCTATCCGGGGAGATATGTTTTTGATCACATCTTTAGATCCTTGGTACAGAGATATACTTATCTATCTCCAGACTTTGAAGTGCCCCACCTCTGCTTCTCGTGATGAGCGTCGGCGTATACGCCATCAGGCTAAGAATTATCTCATACTCAATGATATGTTGTATCGGAGAGGTGTAGACTGTGTCTTACGTCGATGTCTCACACATGAGGAGGTAGTCATCGTGCTCAATGATTTCCATACCAGAGCTTGTGGCGGTCATTTGTCTGGGCTGGCAACAACCCAAAAGATTCTACGAGCAGGTTACTTCTGGCCAACACTTATCAAGGATTGTATAAAATTGATCAAGAAGTGTCATCCGTGCCAAGTCTTCTCTCGGAAGATGAGGGCGCATCCCGCTCCTATGTTTCCTATCATCACAGTTGGTCCCTTCACCAAGTGGGGGATTGATTACACTACTTAAAACCCCCCGTTAGCAAGGGGGCACTGCTATATCATCATAGCTGTCGACTACTTCACTAAGTGGGTCGAAGCTATGCCAACGTTTAAAGATGATGGAGAGACTACAACTCTCTTCTTATTCAATCAGATCATAGCAAGGTTTGGTGTCCTGAAAGAGATTTTCACTGACCATGGCAGTCACTTTCAGAACCAAATGATGACCAAATTAACATCAAAGCTTGGGCTATGGCAAGAGCATTCATCACCTTACTACCCCCAAGCCAATGGGTAGGTAGAGGCTGTGAAAAAAACTCTTAATACTATTCTACAACGAACTATCAACTCAGCCAAGTCAAATTGGCATTTGATGTTATACTCAACATTATGGGCTTACCAAACATCTGTTCAGACTGCAACCAATTTCTCACCTTTTCAACTCGTTTATGGGTTGGAGGCAGTCTTGCCCATCTAATGTCAGGTCCCATCTCTAAAATTGGTAGTACAATTATTGGCAGACACTTCTCCACTTGAAGAACAGTTAGTACACCTTGAGTAGCTCAATGAGAAGCATCGGGATGCGGCCCTGGCCAACGAGGCTCACAAACATAAGGTCAAGTGTCAGTATGATAGGTCCATTCGTCCTCAGATTTTCTCTGAAGGCAACCTTATCGTGGTCTATGACCAAGATAAGGACCCCCTGTGGGCAGGAAAATTCAAACTCATGTGATTCGGACCCTTCATCATAAAATAGGTTTTAGAAAAGGATGCTTATCGTTTGGTTGATTTCGAAGGGAACGCTTTGGTGGAGCCTAGAAATGGGCTCTACCTCAAGAAGTATTACTCATAGGCAGGTCACTATGGGTAACTTTTTGTAACATATGTATAGTCTTTGTACTATTAATTTTTAGTTTCTTTTAAGTGTTATGGACGTGTCATTGATGTTATCTTTCATCAATATGGCAGATGTCAAGTGATTCTAAGGTGTTCGTTGGGTATGCAGACGGTGCTAGTCGACACACTCGGAGGCTTGCCTCTGTATCTTGGGTAATATTTACACCTCAGGGCCAGTTGTT
Source organism: Picea engelmannii (assembly GCA_009831015.1). Taxonomy (NCBI): domain Eukaryota; kingdom Viridiplantae; phylum Streptophyta; class Pinopsida; order Pinales; family Pinaceae; genus Picea; species Picea engelmannii. The sequence goes on from ML782510.1 coordinate 500,607, forward strand.
ATCTTCCATAGGTATATGCTTAGGTGACACAACAAATAATGTCGCCGAGTATAGTGCAGTTATTGAATTGCTTCGTGACGCCTTGTCATTGGGTATCTCTCATATCCGAGTCTATCTTGACGCTCAACTGGTTGTGTCGCAGCTAAATAGAATATACCGGGTTCATGATCCAACTTTACACCGACAATTCCTTAGGGTACGTCTCTTAGAATGAAACTTTGATTATATTACATATTTTCATGTTCCTAGGAGATTAAACCAAATTACAGATACTCTAGCTAATCAAATTTTAGATTGGCATCTTGCACACATGAAAGAACATTGACATAAGCATGTAAATATATTTTTTCACACGTGATCCATAAGACACAAAAGATCAAAAAACCATATATAACATCATAAAATAACTAGAGTACATAGATGGATGCAAGCGCCTAAAAAATGGGACTAATAACAAGTCACAGGGCTTATGCCCTCAAAAAAATTATACAACTAGTGCTCGTGGCATGTAAAAAGTCTAAATAGGTTTAGGGCCTATGGGCCCTGTTATAATAGTCCACAGCATGGGCTAAATGCTTAAACAATCGAACCCACGTCCAAGGTGCCCCCACTACATGAGGCTGCATGGATGGTGGCAGGTCCTCTATCTCTACCATCGGTACTGTGCAAGTGAGTGCAGTGAAGTTCCACTCAACTTGTCTAAGGACCCTCTCAGCCTCCCCAGCTGGGAGGTTCCCTACTACTACTGCTCCCCCAGCGGCGACAGTTGTGGCTTCTGGCCGTGGACGACACCTGTTCTATGCATAATTGGCAGGTCGCACGGGTCCCACATCTTCATGCAACAAACGTATACCCGTCTAATACTCTGGCATACAAAAAAATGATATGTATAACAAAAATGACATAAAAAATACATATGCAAACAAAAAAACTACAAAGTTGGAGACTTACCCATCTCCCCTCGCTCCTCACCAGGAGGCACAGGTATCCCAGGATCTCTAGAAAAATCTATCCCTGCATATGGGTAATCCTCGATCACAGGGATCTGTCGTGACATCCACGCAAAGAAGTCATCATCGAAGGACTCATTGGTCCTTCCACCACCCTGTCGCGGTAGTAATACTGCCCATCTACACACTGCAGGAAAAGAGGTCTGATGTCCTCATACTACTTCCCGAGGGCTAATGCTCGGAACTCTCTCAAAGAAAAATGAACACAAAATTGTCCTGAACCCGAAGTTTCTTTGTGTCCACTGTCGGAAATCTGTCAATTGCCTCTTCATGCACTCGAGTAGTGTGGTACTCCAGTAAAAAATCTATGCATTCAAGCACTAGATAGCACAGTTCATCTATGCGCGAGATGCCTGATGCAAGGCTGCTGAGCTGGTAATCCACCCAATCAGTAATAATATCACCTGCAGCGATAGGTTAGTGATCTTACTGATGGGTACCTGGTAACCCGCATGGTCAGTCCCAGCCTCACAGTGCTTGGCTATCAGTTCCGATATCTTAATCGGTCCCGCAGGAAATGTCTTGAAGTTGACTGGTTCCCCTCTCCTTGAGAAGCCAGTCAAAAAATAGATATCCTCGGTGGTGGGCACCAGTGATTGCCCCTCTAGCATGAAGGCCTCTGAATCAGGGTGCTAGTAGTCAATCAAGGCATTCAATAGCCTTGGTTGTGCTCACATAAATGGACACAGAAAGAACTTCAGTCATTGCATCAACACGGCCACAACATTCGGATCTCCCGCAACCAACTCACTGATTGCTTCAGGCTCCCTTTCCCTCCACTGGACATACATCCTGCCAACACAACAAAGTAAAGGAGGGTTAGTACTTACCTTTTAGTTCTCTTTTTTCTACAAAAGGGGGGGTCCACATGAGTTGTAGAAGCGACAGTCGCGTGTACATGCGAGCAGACTCTGCCCGAGTGTACATGCGACCTGTCTAGAGACAACTCGCGTGTACCTAGGGCCGACCTTTTTAAGGTCGACACCCACCCAAAAAAAAAACTTAAAGACAAAACTGAAGAATTGAATAGCTAGATAAGAGAGTTTTTACTTACTTGGTCCAAGCAGAAGTTCGTTTCGTCCACTATAGCTCCCGAAATCACCATTTTTAGCAAAGGAAGTCTTTTGGCTCCATAGTCAATTTCCAAATCAACAATGGTGATAATGAGCTGCTAGCTTCTATTTATAAACTTTTTGGCCTCTTTTTATCACTTTTTTGGCCTCCCTTATCAATTTATTTATACCAAAAACCATTTCGAGTGATTCAGGAGTTATATGGGAGGAATTTGATAGGGTATTGGGACTTTTTTTTGAGTTTTGAGAAAATTTTGACGGTCCATAATTTTTTTTCCAAGAATCAACTTGAGCATATAGGTTAGGTTATTACCCCAACTTTTGCATCTTGTTGTCTTTTTCCTCTGCTATAGGATTGATCCCATCAGGTTGTGACATAGAACCATCATATCTGCTTTAGAAGTGTCACAACTTGGCGGTAGAGTTTACCAGAACATGGATGCCCTAGGTAGGTCCTGGTTGCATTATGGTGTCCATGTCGTCTCTAAAACACTGTAGGCTCAGGAGTCCTTATAGTATTTCCTGAATATGAGTTTGAGCCTCATTTGCATGATTCTTCTTCGCTCTTTGTCTCACCCTCCGAACTCCAAAAAAATAATGGGTCTTCTTTTAATCCCTTTTCAGACCCTCTAAACATGAAAATATTGTCGAGCGATCTTGTGGCCTTTCACGCTCGTTAAACTGAAATTTGAAGTCACGTCTATCCGGCGGTAGTTTACCCCTTTTTCGATCCGAACGGTCAACTGTACGAACAAAGGTATACTCTATAGAACTTCCGTTCTTTAGAAGAGTACTCTCAGGTATAATTTTATCCCTTTTTTGGGCCTAAGGGACTAAACTTACAAAAAAGAAACCCCCACGGAGTCCATAGTTAAGCTCTTTTCAGACTCCCTAAAATTGAAAAGATCGTCGAGTCACCTTATTCTTTCACACTCATTAAATTGGTCCAGAAGAATATTCATGACGGAGTCCATAGTTAAGCTTTTTTCAAACTCCTTAAAAATGAAAAAATGGCCGAGTGATCTTGTCCTTGCCACACTCATTAAAATGGTTTCGAATCAACGTCTAATCGGTGCTAGTTTACCCCTTTTTCGAACCGACTAGACTATCTTCGAAAAAGGTACCCCAGTGGAGTCTCCTTTTATGTTTTTTCAGACTCTCTAAATATGAAAAATCACTGAGCTTACCTTCTTTGGGCTCATTAAACTTACATCGAAGGACGTTACCATTGTGTGTTTTATCAACCGCATTTGCATACCTTATCCACCAGCCTTGTGACAGTTTGCTTCTGCGTCTTAACACCTTTGGCCGCCGAAGGATTTTTCCTGAGTATCATTTTACTAGAACATCAATCTTGTCCTTGTGCCTTGAGCTTGTATGTTTGCAATACTCGTTCCTCCATTGTAACATAATATTCCTTTATTCTTTTTCTACCATTATTGAAAAGAACAAAAAAATCAAATATACCCCAAAAAGAGGAAGGGAAAAGTATTTTCTTTATTGGCAGCATAATGAGTCGCCCTTGGATAAAGCACATCTGTCCATTTGTTCATCAGACTATGGGATGTAGTACGACCTTAGGAAGTTGTTCTCGCTATATAGAGTTGTGTCCTCCACCGTTTGGTTATTCTTCCAAACATATGGAGAGTTTGCGTTGCCTCCTGCTTTGTAGACTTATGATTAACATTCATGTTGCCTGAGTCTCATCACTTGTCATGCTATTGTCCAAGGGAAGTTTGTCACTAAGCCCGAGTCAACCCCTCTGCAAAATGTCTCTTGTCCACATACCCGGCCATCCTGAACGTCTAATCAAGTCCTTGTTCGAAATCACTAAAGCATTCAGTCCGATCATCAAGATTATCAAGTCCATGACTGACGAGTCGTCGAAGACCTCTAGGTAGTGTAGTCGTACACTCATATTACACTCCTACCCGAGTTTTGGAAGATTTTGAAGTTGTTGCTCGAGCTCTGAAGATCTCCTCTCCAGCCATCAGGCCGAATCAACTTCTGGAAGATGGATACTCTATATGTATATATTTTTGATTTCGAGATGTAGCTCCGCTGTGTGTTGTTCGCGGCTACTCTTTATAGTTATTTGACATGGATCTACAGTGTATTTGATTGGTATCCATGGTTCTATTTTTATCCCGAGCATGGGTATGCCCACCTCGGTGAGACATTTGTTATTTTGCAGATGACACCTCCCAGTTCCTGATCCTTGGGCTCAATCGTTCGGCACATCAGTAAAGATTGGTAATGTATTTCGACCATCAGATGCTCTTCTGACCTCACACATTAGGGGACATCTGTTATAACCCTAAATTGCACCACACATTCTTACCTGGAATCAGGCCAACTCATATCCTTTCTTTGCCAAAAACACTGCTGAATAACTCTTTGAAAACCCTCTTGTGTAAAGGCCCACACACCCTAACACATTACTACACATGTGCACACGCTGGCTGACCCAAAACAACCCGCGTGGACCGACAAAAGAATGAAAAAAGGAAAGTTGTCGATGGAACAAAAAGATATGGGTGAGTTAACTGAAACTCCTGGCCATGTATGGTTGAGGGTTTGTCCAAATACCTAGCTCCTTCTAGCCTATAAAAGAAGGGGTAGGGGTACCATTTAGAAGGAGGAAGAATATAACAAATAAATTCTGCCCATTTACGTATTCCATTGTCCCAACCCTTTAGCCTTTCCTAATGCCAAAGGAGATTTAAAGAAAAGCAGTTGAAGGACAATAGAAGAGGAGACCAGGATCAGGTTCAAGGAGTGGTGGTCGATCTCAGCTTTTGTAAAGTTGACTCATTTTAAGTAATAAAGAGAATTCTTTTCCCATCCCAATTCATGAACTTTTTATGGTTTGATTAGTTTATGTTTGATTTCTAACCCGTGAGTATATAAGTAGTATGCATGCATAGTTGTTGCTCGTCTTGAATGCAGGTCATCTTTGGAAGGAGTATTGCGAACAAGTAATCAAGCACAATGGAGGATCGGCATCAAACGCCGGTAACAAGGTAGGTGGATCTTTCCATGCATTTACTAAGAAAATGGGATTTAAATCTAGGGATGTAGGTAGAAAGTAATTTCTATTCGGTCATATCTGCATGCAAAGTCTGAACTCTATTTGCTAGTCCATAGGGTGTTTTTCCCCAACAACATAGTTATATACCACCTTTAGGCGATGCTTTAAATAGGGACAACGTGCCCATATATTTTGACTACGCCTTGGTCACTGCATACCTCCCAAACAGGATATGCACAGTGCGAGTAGACCAAGATAAGATCCCAGCGTTGAAGTTTAGCGACTTCAACCTCAACAATTGTAAAGTATACAAAATGTTAGCCCCATATAAGTATCTGACTAGAACAAAAGGGAAAAACTCAAAGGTAATTCCCCAAGCATGCACCCATAACGTCGCGCAGTCCACTCTGCTCAACGTCATGAAAATTACCCACTTCGGAAGACACCAAGAGGTGAATGCATGTGTCAAGATTATGTTTTCTTGTTACCATGGCAAATATTTGTGGCTAAACCATCATATCATAGTTGATTCGACCTTGATCAATCGGATCACGGGTTTGAGTATGCAAGGACCTAACCCACAGGATTTCTATCCTGGAAAAACCATGGACCACGCTTTAGCACAAAGGATCAAGGACACCTACGGTGATGTCGAGAAGGGCACATGAGGCTACAAGGTAGCCTCCATTCACAATGGTGCAGTTCTCCTCGCCTATCAGATGATTGCAGGGAAGTTAGTACGCAAGAACCAACCCACCCAAGTGATTGGTTTTGTAGTCGACCTCACAAGGAAGTGCGCAGAGGGCCTACAAATGAATTGGGAGAAGTACCTAGTGAACCAATTAGAACTTGACTACAAAGAATCCCAGGATCAAGGGTATGAATTTCATTTCAGCTGGCTATTGATCCTGATCACTTTCATTTCCTGGGAGATGTTGAAAGGTGCGACCTTCCCGGACACCGAGCCTTTCGAACCATTGGCCGCGAAGTTCAGTACATTGTGGTACTTGGGTGACATGAATAAGAAATGGTAGTCAAATTCCATGTTCCATACATACTACAATCAGCTGAAGAAAACCATCCAGTCTAAACCTTGCATCACTTCGAACACTCTACATCGATTCAGGCCCTTGATGAAGTTCAACGCAGACCGACATTTCATTTATAATACAACGCGAGCCAACGAGCACAGGCAACAGCCTTAGTCCTATTACAAGTTGATGGAGGAGGACTTAGAGGAGATTACTAAGGAATGGTCTGTGGACGTCCTTATTCCATCAGACCCTACGGAGATATCCGACATCGACAACCTAGAATCTACGCAGGATACACCTGGACCTAGAAAGACAAAGAAGATTGACGAAGTACAATATTTAAGTAGTGCCTCGATGAAGACTTCTTCCATGTCACCAAAGAAAGGAGGTGATGGAGAAGAGATATATGGCACAAAAGATGGACAGAGGAAAGGAAAAGTAACACCACCCAGAGACGAGGAGGACTCCTCGAAGAAAAGGAAGGTTTCCCCCTTGAAATCCTCCTCCCGGAAGAAATCAAAAGCCCCTATAACTAAGATGCAGACCGTCCTCACCTCTAATGATTTCAATTTCATCATAGCAACCCTAAACAATGCTTCGCTGGATATAGCAAAGAAACAAGAAGCTAAATAGGAGGAGATGTACCATATAATTGAGGTCGAGCTACAAGGGGTGTAGCAGGCACTACATTCCAGTCGTGTAGTCTCCATTGCACCTCTATCATTGGGAACACTAGAATCAAGAGATGAGCCAACTCAAATCCACCGGCTCGTTGATACAATTGAAGCTCACCCTCGATGAGAACAAGAGGAAACAATGCAAGCCACCTAGGCTTTGGTACAAGTACATGGAGTACTTGTATAACAACGTCGAGCTGTTGAACAGGAAAAGAGTGCTCTCCAAGCGAAGTTTGATGAAGAAAAGGCACAACTGCAGGAAGGCAAGGAACAATTTCTTTCCAAGCAACTTGAAGTGAAGGAAGTGGTCAACAGAGCACTGCGCTCTGTGACTATTGTAGAAGTAAAGGCAGAGGATCAAGTCATGAAGCAAGTAGCGCAACTTGAAGAAGTGATCCAGTAGCTGCAGCAACACATCACAGATCTAGAACTATGCACTGTGCCTGAGACCCCACAGGAGGTAAAGGACCAAAGAGAAGCAACTACCAAGAGAACAGTTGAAAGGCTAAAGGCCCTTACCTTATAATGCAAGCAATTCATTGATCGCAATGCCCAAACATATGAGAAAATTACCGAGAACCCAGAGTTACAAGCATGGGAGTCGTAGCTCCAAGAAGAAAAGTACCAATATGAAAAGATATAGGTGCAACTAAAGTCCCTGTCAGCTGTGGAAAGAATGAAGATATATCAAGAGCAGTGAACTGCACAACAAAAAATCCATACTATCCAGAGCAGAGTTATGGAGATAACTCAGAAACTCTAACCTATGCAAGATAAGGCCTATCAGTTGTTTACAGAAGTAGAAGGCCAAGGAGCAGAACTGGAGTAGGTTAGCACCGCAACAGGACAACCCCTAGAAGGACCTGTGAATGATGTAGTCATTCAAGATTTTGTTGAACAACAACAAGTCAAAGCTGAACTTCAAAGCTGGATTTTGTTGAACAACAAGTGTTCAAAGCTGAACTTCCTACATCAGAGTTACTCGAGATGAGTCATAGGTGAGTGTTGTGGGACTATTAGCCCTTGACAAAGTTTTGAGGGATCTTCTCAAGTTTGACCTATTTCAGGACCTCGATAGCCTGTCGAAGGAGGAGTGCAAGACGAAGCGGATATCACAGATCTCATCCCCTTTTTTGGGTCCTTTTTGGGTTTTTGGGATTATGTAATGGGCATGGGGATTATGTAATGGGCATGGGATGTCGAGCCATGGGTTTACCCATGTTAAGGCCTATTTTGTAATATATATATAGATGTCTAGGCAATATAGAGTGTGATGAATGGCTAAGTGCTAGATCTATGTGATTGAAGGATTGTAAGTGCTCTATGCATACTATGTGAGACTTGCAGAGTTGAGTGCAAGTCATTGTAAGAGGCTGTGGAAGGATGTGTGCTTAGATCTACTCAGGGAAGGAGGATCTAGCGAGGTGAGCAGATCTCCTGTCCTAGGTGAAGTAGGGTTTTGAGGCTTTGTGCTTGTAACCGATTGACTGAAGACAATAAAGAAGAAGAATTGGTGGACGTAGCCCTAGGGTGGGGGTGAACCACATAAACACTGTGTTGTTCCACTTTGTGCTTGTCTTGATGTGTTTATAACTTCTTTTGCTAAGTTCTTTGATAGATATAGATAAATCTGCTTATGCTTTGTGCTAATAATGTGTAATAATGTTAGTTCTGACCTATATGAAGGTGCTTAGTGTTTGATCTGCTAGATATAACCTGCCTGTTATGATAAAGTGCTTAAATACATTAGATCTAAGTGAATGATGTGATGCTTTGTTCTATCTGCGAAATAGTTATTGGTTGAATATTGATGAACTGTTGATGCTAAGTGCTTTGTTAAGTATTATAATCACAGATCTATGTCCCAGCTAAGGTTGCAAACACTTGATTCCTGCAACCACCCCTACCTCTACCTCAGGTGAGACTTCATCCTCTTTGCAGGTGTTGCTGAAAGGGCCGATAGTTAGGTTTTTGTTGGTTCATTGTTGTAGTGTTGAACCCCGGGTCTGCCCCTGTGCCAACACTGTCCATGCATCAAAATTGTTCCATACCATACATCATGGAACAAAATATATAATAAAATAGAGAATCATGAACAAAATATCAACCAAGTACATCATGTACCAAAATGTGCCCACCATGCACAACACCCATGTGCATCAACCATGTACATCAACATCATACAATGTGCCAAAATATATCATCCATGGAATGTAGCAACCATATGCCTCTCTCAACATGTCAACATGTGCATCTACCAATATGCGAAACAAGTGTCATATCACTCATGATTTGTCTCTACCATGAACCGAGTTCCTCAATCATCAAATGCCTCATGTACCAAAATATATGCTAATCAAGTAATACCAATGATGTACTTTTAGCCAAGTACTCATCATCCAAACATATATCAAACATGTACATGAACATGTATCACTACTTGTACCAAGAAATTATGCCAAATCCTCCATAAAATATGTGCCAATCAAACTTCTAGTAGGTGCCTCTACCAATCATGCAACAACTATAGATCATCAATGATGTACAACACGATCACCTCATCGACTCACCAACTACATGTCCCAATATGTAACCCATCCATATGCCAAATGCATGCATCAAGTTTTCCAACAAGTAAGCTTCCAATAATACATCATAAAATATATCAATGAAACTCAAAATATGTACCAGCCATGTACACAAACAGATCATCATCAATCCTCCATTCACTACAACAAATACTAAGCATCCAACAACACATGTACTAGTAGTATTCTTCAATAGATCAATGATATCTCAAGATATATCACATAACCAAGGTGCAATAACTTTACTGTCATAACCAACATTGTTCTTCAACAGAAAACTCCTCAATCCATACTCATGGGTTAGTGCCATGCATCCAATATGGCCTTTCATTATTTTTATCATCACATTACATAATCCAATATAGAATCATGAAAACCTGCAACAAACAATGTCAGAACCTGCAACAAATATGTCAGACCCTGCAACAGAGTTTTATACCATCACATCAAGTTGCAACCCATGTGCATTGCCTTTTTCTCAAGGCTTTACCACATATACGCAGCCTGATGCACAACAACTCGTGTATGTACGTGACCTATTCAAGGTTAGCATGCGTATGTATGCAACTGATACCACTGTCACCCATGTATGCTTCAGTAGATGACTTACTATAGCTTCCCTTAAGGCTTCCATTCTTCTCTGGCTGCTCAGTGTTCTTCACCCACTTCTAAAGGTGTCCCTGCTTCTCAGAACTTGAGCTCTGAGAATCCATCTTTTCAAAGATGTCTCCCTTCCTTACTTCATTCCTTCTTCTAGCCATGCTATTTGAAGTCCTCATCATGGAATTTCTTCTTGTGTTCCAGCAATCCCAATATTTGTGGCCAAATCCACTACAACTGTAGCATCTCATGGTGTTATAGTGAACAACAATGTGTTGGACTACTTAATCACATCTCCAGCACCTTATGGTGTTATAAAATCTTTCATTATATCTCTTTTCATAATCTCTACATTCAAAATATTTGTGACCATATTCATTACATGAATAACAATGCCCATGAAAAATACTTTCATACCTTAGCTTTGGTGTCCCAAAGATAGCTTCTTGATGTCTTCCTTGCTTTGTTCTTTTGAAATTTTCTGTGCCTTGTGTGGATGGCTTATTTGCAACATTGCCTTCATCCTTTGATGGAATTACCTCATGTTCCTTTGACGTGCTTGCTTCAGCATGTGTAGATTCTTCTTTGTATTCAAGACCTGATTTATCATATGGATATCTTTGACTTTCCAAGATCTCATTCAAGATTTGTAAGCTATTCAAGAATTTGTTTGAATTCTCTACCTTCTTTCTAAGTTCAACAACTTCAGCTTCTAACTTATCACATGAATCTTCCTTTTCATTAATTTGATTCTTCAATAGTTCCTCTACCCTTTTGGCTTCTTCAATTTGGGTCTTGAGATGGACAATGGTTTCAAGAATTTTGCTAATCTCATCATCTACTTTCATATCTTATTTTTCATTCTTTAGTCTTGTGATCTCTTCTTCATTTTCTTCTAATTTAGTCTTATTGCTCTCTTCTTGTTCTTTGAGCATTCCCTTTAACTTCAAGATGTTCCTTTGATTCCTCCTAAGAAACTTCTTAGTGTTATTCGAAAGATAGTTATAGTGTGTATAATAATGAACACTGCTATATCTATATAAACCCTCTTCAACTTCTTTTTGAAGTTCAACTTCTTGTTAAGGCTTGTAGTGAAGGCCCTCTTTGATACCAATTATTGGACACACCCACCACACTTAGAGAGGGGGGGNATGTGGGGTTCTTTTTCAAAATCTTCCCTCTTACACATAACTCATTAGTTAGTATTCAAAATTTACTCATTACTCATTGTTTTCATTTATAACCAGTTAGATGTGAACATATATCAACAACATATATCAGTAACATATATAATCAATAATTCATCACTATAAGGAACACAAATAACATGAGATGTATGTGCAATTTTATTTTTATTACAGAATACAATCCTTGGGGTTTATCAACAACAACTAAATAGAGTACAACTCTACAAGAGTACCATCTCTATATGAAAGACTCAACTTACATCCTCAGCACCAACTGAGATGAGGCAACAATCCTCTACAAATGTCAATCTATCATAGGTGCACGACCTGTCAGTAGTACAACCCACGTGTGTACACACCCTGGCTCACTACAAACTGCATATGTACGCGGCTAGTCTACAATGAAACATGCATATATTTCTGGTTTTGCTTTTCTTCACATACTCAGATCCTTTTCAACCTGTAATCACATTATCTTATGTCTCTCACTGTCCAATCTGATCCACAGCTAGTCACAACACATCCAATCTCTCCAATAATCTACTCATGCTCCAAAACCAATCAACATGAATGCTAACTCAATCATGTATAAGAAACTAGTATACCATAGCAATCATATCACCATTGAATCACAAGAGTATTGCTCACTCCATCAGCCAGCATAAATCACATCATAGCAGCCATACCAAGAATTCCCTAAGAATTCACAACACAACAAGAAATAGTATCCATCAAGACAATAATGTAACCATATCAGAGTCTTAGTGATAGATCTGATTCTATAGAATGTAGATCTGGAACCTGTTTCAGTCTTCAATAGCCAATCATCATCTCAAACACAAACCTCCAATATTTTATCCATTGTATGCGCCCTGTCATCATATAACCCACATGTGTATGTGCCCTGTTCCATTACATCCCACATATACCTCAAAAACTATGGTTTCTGAAGCTCCGAGTCTTTTTCCATCAAGATCTTAGACATTGCCGAAACTTTGATGCATCCATGAGATCCTCCTCACACTCTCTTTCTCAGAATAGATTTTCAATCATGCTCAAGAGATGCACACAAAATATACACAAGAGATACTCCCAAAATGTTCTTCCAAAAAATGTACATTTCACAAGAGACCCTAGCCTCTTATTTATAGTCTTCATCTTCTATATCACTTAACCCATTTCTAGGTCACTTAACCTATTTTCCTCATTTTAGGGTTAACCACTTTCCATAAATAGAAAGTTCTCCATTAATTTATCATTTAAATATTCCTCCTCGATTTTGTCACCTTACTTTAATATTTAAATAATCCTTCTTGATTTTGTCACTTCACTTTATCATTTAAATAATAATTTCTTCTTTTCAAGCACTTTGACTTATTTGACCTTATGGGGATTCAAGCCATGATATGGGGGTCCTTCAACTTCATAGGGCCATAACTCTCAAACCGTGAGGAGTTATGTGACATTCTACATACCACCAACAAATTCACTGGTCTTCATCTCATTATTCCACATACAAGCATGGTTTCTCTCAACCACAACTCAACTGCAAAGCCTCTTCTCGTGAGGGATTTCACCATAAGGGGACCACTTTGGAGTTCATACATTTGTACTTCTTATCAACCATGACATGAAAATAATGATTCATATTTACATCAAGCAAGCTATGCATCATATGCAAATGAATCCATCTTCATCATGTATCTATGACAACTCATTGATCCATCTTTATCTATGCATCATATCAATGATAACTTATTGATCCATCTTCATTGATTGGTTTCCACTTGACATCTATCATTCTCATCAAGGAAAATACATATACATTGTTCATCAATCATTAATCAATCATTTGAAATCAATAAAAAAACATCAATCAATCAAACCATTGGCATCAATGAAGACATGATCCAATAGGGTTAATATGTTATTGATGATTAGAAATAAGGAAACTATTTTTCTTTCCATCGTCTATTGCATGTATGTTTTCTTCTGATAATTGTATCTTAGTCAATGATTGGAACACCAGCAGGTTAATGTATTAGTACTAGGCTTTTGGTAGAGAATCATTATTTACATGCTAGAGTGAAAGGGTTATCCCAAGCTTAGCCTTATCCAGTAGTTAATCTTTCCCACTTTATTACCTACTTGGTTTATACCATATTTTATCTTGTATCGGTCCCACCTATAAGAGAAAATACAAAAATAGAATGTATGAACTGAATGAGGACTTTTCACAAGAAAACGTAAAGGCCATCGATTAATAGGCAAGATCGTAAGATCTTGAGAACCATTCCACCATTAAACGCTGCAGAGTCTAATTGGGCCTCAGTGGCGGGTTTGGTTCCTACTGTTGATTTAAATGGATTTAGGACCCCTAAAAAAAATTGGTGCTAGGAGGGCCTAAAGAATGAATGGTTGAAAATATTTTTTACAAAATCTTTCACACAACCTGTAGATTCGAAACAACCCACATGCATGGCTAGTCATTGCCAATACAACCCACACACACTGAGTACTCCTGAAACGAGTAAATCACCCCAGCAAGAGGGAAGAACATCTATTCCCTAATATACATTACACTCTTCCTCACAAGGAATTGAACCAATTCAAAAGAATCACAAGAGCTTATGCCCAACAGATCGGTGCATTCCCCTTAGCCTGGTTACTTCCTCGAAGAAAACAAATAAGCAGACCATTGGTCGAGTCCCCCAACCAGGTTTTTGTGCACACAATAGAAGACCTGATAGATTTATCCCTCACTGAAATCGAACATCCTCTTAATCTAATCCTTGAAACACCAGCTGATAACTTCTACGAGCCAGACGATTTTTTCGAAGAGGAAGGGTTTAACTTAGAATGCTCATTTTCGTTATCGGACGACATGGAATATAACAATGATCATAATGAAGAAAGGGGAAAAGCACCTCAGAATAATCAAACTTGGTTGGATAGAGATTTTTTTTCCATCTTTGGACAAGTACATAACTGATCTGAAAATAGAAGGCTGACTTGTTATGCTATGCAAGCACCCTCTACCTCATAAAATAAATCTTAACATGACCTTGCTTCATGTGTCAAAATGTGCAAGAGGGTTTATGTGTTAAGTTCTTGGTTCTTCTTTGCAATGTACATGTGTGAGGAATGATCCTTTAAAAGGTTAATCATGTGTTATAAATCAATGTACAGCAATATAAAATGCAGCAAATAACACATCAAAATCACAGCAATACCAAGATGATAAAGGAGTTCACCCATCTCTGGGCTACATCTCCTTGAGCCTCCTTCAATGGACTTGGCTCTTTGGGATTAGTTTGTCAAATGCTCTTTACAAGCTTCTGCTCAACTCCAATGGATTTACAGACTGTACCATTGGATTCAAAATACATAAAAACCCCAAAAATGACTGTTAAAACTCTGCAAATGGACAATGGCTCATCCAATAATGACCTCTTCTACATGTGGCCTCCAAGCTTCCCTGAGCTTTAATGGAGAAAAAATACCTGTAGAAGTCCTCCAATGGATCTGAAACCTATCCCAATGTGTTCAGAGCATAATAAATAGTCAGGAATGACTATTCAGTCTCAGAAAATGGACATGGGCTCACCTGAGCAATGCCTGAAACAATGAGGGCTTTAAGCTTCATGGAGCTTCCTCAAACTTAAATGGTTAAAAACCTGCATTAAAAGTCTTCAAATTCCTATGAAAGCTGTGCCAATGGACTCAGAACGTCCAAAAACCCCTACCTGGGCTTTTTCGGTACCTCATTTGGCCAAAAACTCCAAACGTTATGGCTACTGCCATTTCTCCCCTTCAAGCTCTGTTATTGGTTCGCCATTCTGCACCTCTGGGAAAGTGAACCTAGCTCCTGAGCGTTTTCGTGTGCATAAACCCAGCACACGCGCATCCCGCAAAACGTGCCAAAATTTCGAACAGTTACCCGGAATAAAGCCCCCAAGGACGGAGGTGTTGGGCGCATGGGGGGACCATATGGCCACGTCCCCCGCACATAAAAGGCTACCTGTTTGCTAAATTGAATCCAGACTTGACATGTGTCGGGCGCATGAATTCACCGTTTGAACCAAATTGAAACAAACCTACGCGCAAATACCAAATGGATTACCACAATCGCACGCATATTTAAGTTGTGTTAAGGTTCAAATCCCGCGCGCATGGTTTTAACACACAGTTATCCCATACATCACATACAATGTATTTGCAATACATTTTAATATATTACAATGAAAATGCATGCCATTTGATAAAAGGTTCGGTCGTATGTAATGTGCAACGGACCACGGGCCAACAAACAAAACCCATTTAAAAATCCCGCACCATATAATAAAGACCGGTCATATGTATTCTAGCATAAATCCGTGGGTTATAACTGAAATATGCCCCGTGCAAATGCATGTATAGTGTGGTCCCATGGAATACCATATAGAACCGGGTGGTAAACCGTTGACCCCGCGTGCCAATACAAAGAATAGTGGTCATAAATAATACAACCGCGCCATGTGAACGGAGGGCAACCGTTGGTGTTAATATTTTTTAAACTGCGCGCAATGTTAACAGGTTTGGTCATATGGCATCCAATGTAACCACGGGCCATAAACAAAGAACCCCCACGCCCGTTTTCAATGTGTATCGGTCGCATAACACCATAGAGCCGGGGCTTTGAACCACAAACCCCCGCGCATTAACATTGCAATTGGTTCTATGTAGAATGAGCGTGACCGGGGGCTGGGGCTTAGCCCCAGCCCCACCCCCATCGTAATATATACAAATGCACATTCAAATGTAATTTTCCTCGTATTACAAACAAGAAAAAATACGCGGTAGGTTGGCTAGTGGAAATTTGTTAAGCCATTTGCAAAGTGGGAGGTCCGGGGGTCGAACCCCGCGGCCTCCATAAAGTTTTGATAAATGAACCAAATAGTCAAAATAGGGGTGCCACGTGGCAGCCCATGATTGGGCCACGTGGCACCCTTCTATTCGTCCACAATAATGCCACGTGTCACAACATAATTCGCTCCGACGTAATCAATCACAGATTGCCACTTCACCTGCCACATGTGCGCCGTACTATCAATGCCACGTCAGCATGTACGGATGTCCAGTCAGCTGTACGACCTCTGCCACGTCAGCAGTACGGCCTGCCCAGTCAGCATCATTTTTTTTCCCTGTTTGGCTCAGCGAATAGATCGCGATAACTTCTCCATACAGACTCCGTTTGCGAAAGTAAATATACCGCCGGAATCAGGAGAACGAGACGGACACAATGGTACCGTTTTCGTTGCATTCCGAGCACTTTGAATTTTGAGCAAATTTTTGACCCCTGGTCCAGATTCTGATCAATAACCTTCCCCGACATCCAGAGAAGTTACTCCCTAAATTTGATCCTGAAGCCTCAGGATTTCCTGAAGACCATATCAAAAAATTCATACTAGCTATATTTTCCCCTACACTTTCAAGAATTCAGCCTCCACGTGGTATTTTAACTTACCTGTAGGATCCATAACTAATTGGATGAAGTTTCAAAATGATTTTCTAGATAAATTTGCAGAAGAAAACCACTACAGGAGTTTTGATGACCAAATTGTTCACCGCCACCATGAGTTCAAAGGAGAAGCTTAAAGACTTCAATCAAAGATTCATCACTATCTTAAACAAATTCCAACCTGAAGCTAAACCCACTCAGGAGTTGCAAATTTAAGTATATGCTAACACTCTCCTAGCTTCTATTTCCATGTTTGTGAAGAGGGCTGCCAAAGCAACCTTAGCTGAAAATTTTGAAGAAGCCAAAATGATAGAATTTCAAATGAAGGTATGTAAGGAAGGCCAGGTCTCATTAGTTAAGAAATAAGTTCAACCTCCTCCCATGAGAAGACTACTGCTAACTAGACCCCCAGGGAAACAAACAAAACAAGGTCCTGAAAAGGGAAGTGGGAACATAGAAGACCTACAATGCATGGTTAAGAAATTTTTAAACGAAATCATAGACATGAAAAGAAGTGCAGGGGAAGGAAACCAAGGCCATAGGCCCTATAAACCTTTTCTCAAAAGAAATCCATCATTCAAAGCGATTGAACCTCCCCCAACCAAATTAAACATCGATCTAGGAATCATAGCATCTGACTCTTTTTGCACTTATCACCAAGAGAAACACTCTGAAAGAGGCTTCCCACAATGGGTGCATGCCATGAATTTGATGGCCAACCAGTTTCTAGATGAAGTTTCCTTAACCGAACAACCAAGTGGCTCAGTTATGAATATTGTTGATCAGGAAGAATTTGATCCACCAGATGAAAAAAACATGCTAATATGGGACCCTGACCTACCAATGCCTTCCAATGACCTATTTGAGGTTCAAGAACCACCCACAGAGGTCTTGGCTGTGAAAATACGAAGTAGGGGTCAACCTATCTCAAATGATCTCACTACTGCCCAAACTTTGGGAGGAAAACCAGCTCTTGATCACCTAAAAGAACCTTTTGTCCATCAAAGAAATATTATAAACATCCATGCACGAGAATTGCCCAAGCTAGACTACAACATAGTAGAAGACTTGAAAAAGTTGAAAGAAAATATGTCGGTCATGGACATATGTAGAATCCCTCAGCAAAATAATTTTCTGTTACAAGTATTGAAATCAGTGGAAAATCCTACAACAAGCACTGACCAAGGGGGAAATCCAACTCCCACAGATCTAAGAAATAAATAGACTGTGAATGCCTGCTCTAAAGATAAGAAGGGAAAACATTTTGTCCCACCGTTCCTTTTGACATTTGAAGTCTTCAACAGAAGCCTCCATAATTGTTTGGTTGAATCAGGAGCATCCTCTAATGTCATGCCATTATCTATTTGCAAAAAATTAAACGTGGTCCCTCTGAAAAGTGATAAACATGTTATACAACTAGACAAAACCCAGGTGAAGGTTATGGGAGAGCTCAAATATGTAATGATCAGAATAATGACACACCCTAAATTTGTACAAGTAATTGACATCATTGTAGTAAATATCCCAGAAGCTTATGGATTGTTATTAAGTCGATATTGGTTTGAGAATTTAAATTGATACTTTATTATAGACACGGACCACCTCTAGTTTCCATTAAAGGGACACATAAATATGATCAGGATTGATAGAGAAAGATATCTAAAACATAATGTCACTGACTTAGAAACCCTCAATGAACCCTCATCGACATATTTCCCCGTGCTAGGCAATTATTCATGTGACTCTGATTTCGATAATTTCTCCCCCCTCTCATCTGATGTCCCTATTACTCAAAACTCTAAAATGATTTTTCAAGAAAACTTTCCAACAATTATAGAGGAAACCTTCTTCTGTCAATGACCTGCGTTAGAAATCACAAAACAAGTAGGAGGAAAGGAGGAAAGTGGTAGGAAAAGGGAAACTGACAACTTATGCTCACCAATTTGGACCTCATACTTTAATGGATCTAAATCACAAGAAGGGTCAGGGGCGGGGTGCATTCTCATTGATCCCAAAGGTAAATGACATTTCCTATCCTGCAGACTAGAATTTGAGTGCAAAAACAACACCGCCGAGTATGAAGATCTAGTACAAGGGGTAAATAAATCCATAGACTTAAACGTTAAATAATTGAATGTTTTTGGAGATTCTGAAATCATCATTAGAAAAGTAAGTAACATGATACATTGTAACTCTCCACACCTGAGGAATTACCAACAGGAAGTGCACAGGCTAATAGAGCATTTTGAAGCCTTCAACATTACATCGATCCCCAGAAAAAAGAACATTCTCGTTGATTCTTTGGCCATTGTTTCCTCAAGGCTATCACCTCTAGAAGATTATGAAGCCTCCTCGTTCACAGTGGAGATACTCTACAAACCGTCGGTGCTCAACAATATTTGTAATTGGAAGGTCTTCAAAGGAGATGAACAAATCATAAACTTTTTAACCAATCAATATAATTTTAAAGACTTGTCTATTGACGATGAAGTATTCCAAGAGAAATCAGTAGAAACCAATCCACAGACAGATCAACCAATTGAAAAACCAACATCTCACATGATACCGAAGGGAATATCCAATTTAGAAAACCTTTTTGACCTAAGGGAAAGATTTAAAGGGTCAAATAACACAAAGACGGGGAGTTCTTTTCCCATGTACGAAACTATAAATTTAGGAACCCCGAAAAACCTCAAAATATAAATCTTAGCAAGACAGTATCTAAAGAGGAAAGGAAGGCATATCTAAAAATTTTCAGGCAATATCAAGATGTTTGTTCATGTTGTTATCGAGATATGAAAACTTATGATACTCGTATCATTCAATACACTATCCTGTTAAAGACTGAAGTAAAACCCTTCCAACAGAAGCTCCAGAAATACTACCCATCCCTGAATCCTATCATGTGTTAGGAGTTAAAGAAACTACTAGATGCCAAGATTATTTTCCAAGTTAGACACTCTGCCTAGGTAGAAAATTTGGTTCCTGTGAGAAAAAATTATGGGGATATCCACCTATGCGTAGATTTCAGAAACCTCAACGAAGCTTTAGAAAAGGACAACTACCCAGTCCCACCAATGTAGCAACTCTTGTAGACTATGTCTGGCTTTGATATTTTCTCCGTACTGGATGATTTCTTAGGTTACAACCAGGTTCTAGTTTCATAAGAAGACCACTTGAAAACTACCTTCCAAACCAAGTGGGGAACCTTCACTTATAAACGCATGCCCTTTGGGTTAATCAATGTAGGGGCAACCTTCTAAAGGACAATGAACATAGTGTTTTAGGAACTAATCAACAAGTGTTTAGTAGTCTATTTGGACCACATGATTTTGTATTCAAATAAAAAAGAAGATCACATCCGACACTTAACCCATATTTTCGAAAGGTGTAGGAAATACAGTATATACTTAAACCCTAAGAAAACTATTTTTGGTGTCGAGGAAGGAAAACTGCTAGGTCATGTCATATTTTAAGCAGGGATTCACATAGACCCAAAAAGGATTAGGGATATATCTCAGCTTCCATTACCCCACAACAAAAAGGATATGGAATTGTTCTTTGGAAAAATCAATTTTGTGACGAAATTCACCCCCGATTTCACTGAAACTGTCAAACCCTTACAAAAAATGATTCGTAAAGATGCTAAATTTAAGTGGGATGATGAACGAAAGAGTTATTTCAACAATATTAAAACTGCAATATCTCAGGATCTAGTGTTACGAAGTCCTGACTTTAGCTAATATTTATTTCTCTACACTTTTGCCTCCGACCAATCATTAGCTGTGGTATTGACTCAGAAGGAGGATGACAACAATGAGGCCCCAGTATCCTTCATGAGCACTAATCTCCAAGGGGCCGAACTTAATTACCCTGCTACAGACAAGCATGCTTATACAGTTTACAAAGTAGTAAAAAATTTCAGATATTACATCCTAAATAATCATACCAAAGTCATAGTGCCTCACCCTACTATCCGATCCCTATTCACTCAATAGTAGATGGGGAATAGAAGAGGAAACTGGATGGAAGTAGTTCAAGAATTTGATCTAGATATCAAAACTGCTAAGCTGGTTAAAGAAAAAGAGTTATGCAAACTAGTAGCTAAAGCCTAGGACCAAGTAAATAAAGACCCCGTATGGGAGAATGAATTAGCATTATGGTGTGGTGAAGCTTCATATGTCTCCCCAAGGCAAGAGTCTTGGTACAAGAAACTCATTTATCTCCTTCGTCATGGGACTTGCCCAGAAAACCTAAACCCTAGGGAAATGAGAGCCCTCGGGTTAAAATCCACACAATATCGCCTCATAAATTTAGAGCTCTTCCATGTTAATTATGATGGGTTACTTTTAAGATGTCTCAAACGTGAAGATGCATATAGAGTTTTGAAGGAGATCCATGATGGTCCTATAGGTGGACATTTCGTAGGAAACTCCAATGCTCATAAAATACTGAGAGATGGCTATTATTGGCCTACTTCATTCAAGGATGCTCACACATACTCTATAAACTGTTAAACTTTTCAAATAAGCATGGGGAGGGAGAAGAGAGTAGTTGTCCCACTGCGACCAATGGTCGTTTCCAGGCCATTCGAGCAATGGGGGTTAGATATCATAGGAGAAATTACACCGAGTTCTTCAAAAAAGCATAGATACATACTAACTGCCACAGATTATTTCACTAAATGGGCAGAGGCCATCCCTCTAACTCATGTAAATGAAAAGGTGGTGATCCAATTCATAGAACAATAGCTGATCACAAGGTTCGGTGTGTCTTCCATCCTTTTTTTTATAATGCATCTTACTTTTCTTCCACCTTATTAAGACATTTTTCTCTAGATAAAGGGATCATAATCATATACTTTGCAAACTACTATCCACAAGGTAATAGAGTGGCAGAATCAACAAATATGAACCTAGTGAGTATATTAAAGAAAACAATTGCATACAACTAGAGGAATTGGCACAGCTCACTCCACAACGCCTTATGGGATGATAGAGTGACACCCAAGGAAGCCATAGGGAATTCCCCATACTTTCTAGTATATGGACAGGAATCCATTCTCCCAAATGGGCTATATCTCCCATATCTTCAACTTGCTCAGGATTTGAGAGGACAACCCTCATCAGTCATACAACAAAGAATTGATACCCTCCTCATGATCGAATAAGAAAGGGAGAAAGAAAAATAAAAGTTCATAGATCATCAACAGATAGTTAAAAGGTGGTTTGATAATCATAAGGCTAAAGAGAATATTTTTGAAATGGGAGACTTAGTCCTAAAATGGGACAGAGCAAATGAGTCGAAAGGAAAACATTCTAATTTTCAGAACCTATGGCTCAGAACTTTTCAAGTGGCCGAGAAGATTGGGGTAAGAATGTATCAGATGCAGGATATGAGGGGGGAACCTAACGCCCTCCTGGTGAATGGAAAATCCCTAAAACAATATTTCCATTAAAAAAAAATGAGATTTTTGCTTGTTTATTTTCACTATGTTTGTTTTAGGTAGGTTGATTGCAGAATGCATTTTTTTGTTTTTGTTTCTTTCTTTTGTACTTATGCACTTTTGAAGATTGTGTTTATCAAGACAATGGTTGACCTTAATTCATGCGTTATGATGAACTTTGTTCTTGACTCATCACTCTCATACAACACAAGAAGTGCTAGGGGACCTACGGTTGTTTTAAGGGGTTTTCTATCTAACCCACGCAGATGAAAAACCTTGTAAAAGTGATGAACTATCTTCCTGGTGGTTTGATAAAACCTTAAGGGAAATATGGTAATATGGAAAGGACTACATGTCCCTAAGAGACAGAGCTAGCAAAATTTCACCTTAACCAACTCATTTTGCAAAAATAGATGTCCTCCTCTCCCACTTGCTCAGGGAATTCTACTGAAATAAAATCAATTATATAAAATGAACACACAGTGTGGGAGGGTATGAAGATAAATCTATCAGGGCTATGAATGCTCGCTGACAGTGGAGCAAGGTCTGTGACGTCGAGGTGACTTCATCGACTCTATGGATGCTTGTTGGCAATGGAGCAACATCGTAGAAAGTGAATAAGGGTAACTAAAGGGCTTAGTACCAGTGAATTCTTTACTAGACTCTTGTCAAAGGGGGCATGAGTCAGGGTTATAGGAAACAAAGGAAGAATAAAGATTGAAAACCCCACATATAGGCTCAAATGCACCAACTAGGGAATTTCAAATGTAAGGATAAAAGAGACTCTGATAAAAAACCAGTCAAGTTCTTAATCATCTTTTGCATAACCTTCACCTGAGCCCGAGGTAGAAACAAAGATTCTGATTTTGACCAGTAAGTCACCATTTGTTGAGAAATCAACATACCCTAAAAAGCCTCTATCAATTTGTTTCTTTTTGGGTACCACTTGATATTTTGCACTATCTGATTCGACTTCATTTCGAGAAATGTTTTGTCTTTGCGTATTCTCATGACTCTCATAACCTATTCAAGTATGTTTTGAACTTATGAAATCCCATGACTTAAAATTCCTTAACACCTGAATAAAGAATCGATAGCTGAAACACTTCACTTGACACGGTCATATTCGACATCAGAAGGAATTCAAAGAAGGAAACAAACCACTTGAGAAACCTATTAAGAACCTGGATAGATCTACAAATATAATCACCATAGATACTTAATACACAATAGATCCATAGAGAAATATAGAAGAAAACACACTTTATTATTACCAAACCCTTGTGGTAGGGCAACACCATACAATGGATCCTATTATGGAAGGGATCCTCTCCTGTTCACTTGCCTCTTCGAGGGGGCTTCCTCCTAATGAGATACCACTCAAATACAATATTTCTTATTCATGTCCCATTACATTGCTTGAACCCCTTTATATAGTGCTACCATCACCTAAGAACATTCTAGAGGAGGAATCTTCTAGAAGTAGAACCTTCCAAGAAGTCCTCTTACATTTATTATATCTAATTACCCATTTATTATATCTAACTACCATAGTGGGCCTTGTTTAATAATATAGTGGACCTAGTCCACCTTACATTGAATGGCCTCCACTATTATCACTCTAGGCCCTCTGGGCCCCCCCATTACCTCTCTATCTACCTTACATTCCATCCCCCTTATGAAAGCGTTGTCCTCAATGCTTGATGTACAACCATATACCAGGGTCCCATGGATAAGTGTGGAACATAGTGTTGAAGTAGAATAGAGAACTAGGGTCCCATTGAGAAATGGTAGCCACCATGCTGAAGTAGTTCAACCTCCATTGTAAAACAGGGTCCCATGTCCAAGTGCTCATGTGAACTCCCCGTGGAAGATATCAACACCTAATAACCAACTGAAAATGATGCTCCCAATAATGACACCTATCATGTGGATCCAAATAAGAATATCCATCCACATAGTGGGAGACGCTCAAAGATGAATATGGAAGGAAAAATACCATTGTAGAATATGCAGGCTGGACGCTGGTAACTAGCTCCTGATGTGGGACATTGATGTTTTCTACAGAAGGTGGAGTAGAGTGATCAAATAAAATATGGAAGTGGTTGTCATCCCATAAATGACAACTATCCATATACCAATCATCGCAATCAGCCTCAAAATCATACCAAGCATATATTTCTTTATTATATTCATCCTTGAGGTCCGCCATAAGAAATCTCTCTTGCATGTTATCCAAAGAATCTTGAATACTACGAAAATTATCATTGAGGCCATCAAATTTTCCATTCAATGTGTCAAACAATTGGGCTTTGAATGCTTCAGTAATATGTAGAATTTATTTGAGGGTTTGAGAGGAAATAGCCATTTCAGCTCCCTATGAACTCTTTGGTCCTGCATCCATCATGAAAAAACCCAAAAATATAACAATAACTTACGACAGAAAATCATGGCTTTTTCTGAAAAAACCATAAAAAACGGATGAATTTGAAATGCTCATAACTTCACTTCCTGGACTCTATTTCCGCTAATTTGTTTTTTGAAATTGGGTGAAATTGTGAGAGGAACTTAGATCTGTAATTTTTTTGGGCAAATTCGGCCTCCAACTGGTACAAAAATAAAAAAAATCACGTCGCTGTCCACGGAAAAAACCCTGAAAATTTTCAGATTTTAAAACTTCAATATTTTGACTTCCCGGACTCTGTTTCTGATGATTTTTTTTTTTCAACTTGGGTGTTTTTTTGAGAAGAACTGAGATATACAACCTGTTTTTTCAATTTTTTCACAAAAATGTATCGAAAATTTATGGAATGTCACGGCCCTCTTTTTTCTTTTCCAAAAAACAATCTGCAAAAATAAAAAATATTTGCCCACAATGTCTGCCAAGGAAAGTGCTTTGATACCAATTGTTAAGAACCTGGATAGATATACAAATATAATAACCACAAATACTGAATACACAATAGATCCATAGAGAAATACATAAGAAACTACACTTTATTATTACCAAACCCTTGAGGTAGGGCAACACCATACAATGGATCCTATTATGGAAGGGATCCTCTCCTGTTCACTTGCCTCTTCGAGGGGGCTTCCTCCTAATGAGATAACAATAAAATACAATATTTCTTCTCCATGTCCCATTACATTGCTTGAACCCATTTATATAGTGCTACCATCACCTAAGAACATTCTAGAGGAGGAATCTTCTAGAAGTAGAACCTTCCAAGAAGTCCTCTTACATTTATTATATCTAATTACCTATTTATTATATCTAACTACCATAGTGGGCCTTATTTAATAATATAGTGGACCTAGTCCACCTTACATTGAATGGCCTCCACTATTATCNCCCCCCCACTACCTCTCTAGCTACCTTACAAAACTTTAGTCCTTGAGCGCCAATCTCTATCAACATCGACAAAAGGAATTTCTTTTTTTGCGTCAAATATTTCATAAGGATATCGTTGATAGCCGATCCCCCTTCGACATTGGTAAAAAATGAGTGGAATAGATGTTAACAAAGAAAGAAAAGAGATCGTTGATAGTCGATGCCCAATGCACTTATCAGAATCGGGGAAAACCTAAAAGGATAGCAACAAACATTCTGACTGTGCTAAGGTATTCCCGATCACTGATGCATTTTTGGCATCGGGACGTTTTTGAGGAAGCTAATCTAAAGAAAGCACTTGATAGGTTTATCGTCGATTGCTAACCCTGGATACTTTTTCAGGATCGACAAGCTAAGGTGTTTTTTAGCACAAGTAACTTAAGGAAAGTCCTGACTCCGATTAATCCACGTGAATTATGTCACCTGTCTTTAACGCCACATGTATTTACCAAATTGGAGAACCATACGGTCTAGTTTTACCTCGAGTCATTCTTGGTTCCCTGGGTCCAAGTCAAACCTCTGAGTCATCTTTTCCATGATAGCATTGTACGATGAAATTTATTGGTGTCAAAGCTTTTGCAAAAGGAAATCAAAGAAAACGTTCATAACACATCCTCGATCCCCAGTCCACCCACTAAGAGAGTGACACGATGGGGCATTTTAACATTAGATACGATCCAATTTTAGCATTTAAGGAGCTAATTAATACCAAATCCCACATTAGTTTCTACCTCATGCGCCAATCAAAACAACTATTTAAAATCATGGATAGACCATATCACCCTCCACGCCTCCACCGTCAACCCATGATGAATTTAAGTTATAGAGATTTGGTGGCAGATTTGTCAAAATTTCACTCATCACCCAAATTGAATGGTTGATGCGACACAATAAGTTCTTCCTTGTTTAAATTCTCTTGAGCCATTGCAAATGAAATCATTCTATGCATCAGGAAATTCCAGAGCACCCGAATGAGCAAGATGAGTAATTCAAAGTCTACAGAGATTTCGTGAGTATCAAAATAACCAGGTTTTAGCAAGCTTCACAGGTATGTATCCAAGTCTCCAAATTTTAAATGGCTACAATTTATATGTTTTTATTTGGTTTTGTTCTTTACACAATCTCTAAAAGTTTATTTTAGTTTCAAGAACAATTCCTCCAATAAATCCAACCACCAGATGATCATTGCGAGAACCAAAGCTGAAAGAACCAAAGGTAGGTGAAGGCTCCTCTCTAGGGGACAAATACACTCCAAGTCCAGAACCAGTCATAAAGACATCAACGAAGAAGGTTTTTATACAGCCTCTGATCTTTGGAGATACAGAGGCAAGCACAGGGTCCAATACGACACTCCCACATTGGGGAGAACTCTTTAACAAGATTAGAGGGAAGGAATACTCAAAATATGTCCCACAAATTGATTCAAATGTAAGAGCGCTCGACGAAGAGGTGTTCTCGAACATTCGATGGTCATACCTACATATGGTGGAAAGCAGAACCCCTTCTTTTCCTTGTATTTAAGTCCTGAAGTGGTTCATTGACCACATAGACACACATTAATGTTTAATCAACAATGACAATGGTGGGTGTGTTAGAGTGTTCATACTGGTAGAATTTCAAAAATACTACAAACTCAGAGACCTCGAGGAGCATCTACATACAGATTTTGTCGTGAAGTTTTATGAGCACCACGACACCAACTAGGTGATGGACTCATGGTAGAGGGAACATAATAAGTTCACCAACCAAAGCATTGGTTGGTACGGGACAACCAACTTAAGGGAGCCATACATCTATTTGATGGATCTCATCTACCAACTATATGGAGAGAAGGACTGTGCCATATTTTTAGAGGTATGGACGCCCTTAGATTACACAGTGGAAATATTTAGGAGCGGTTTCAACTGAGAAGCGATAATTTCTAAACAACTGAACATATTTATACAACAGGATTAGACGCTGAAGGAAAGAGAAACACCAAATTTCTTCATGGCTTCATATTTGCTTGATGTCATGTGTGCCAGAAACATTTTCTCTGACATGAATCTGAGCTGGCATGTCACAGAGCTCCCGGTCCATGTCTATTTCAGTGTGCTATGTGAGAATAGGTATAAGAAGTCTTACTCCGTCATATGCGATGAATTCAATGTACGTATTTATTTTATTCTTTGTAAGAAGGAATGCTCAAGACTATCGGCTGCGGCCAAGAAAATGATATCCAAAGTAGGCCACTAGTACTTGGACGAGTGAGACACCTACATTAGGGTGTTCGGGACCACCGAAGCACCACATCTCCTACCAGTTCATGTCCCAGACTAGCTTGTAGTAGGAGAAATATGCTATCAGACCATCTTGGAAGGCTACAATGCCACCCTGGTCAAGGACAAGAAGCGGGCGTTCATACCTCGTAATTGATGAGCTATAGGATGACCCAAACCTCATAGGAATGACAAGGGTCCCTTCCAAAAACCTAGATGAAAGCCAGACAGGTCCAAGTGGCCCTGAACTAATACAAATTGACGAAATTTCCAGGTTAGATAACCCTGAAGTTACAATGCCACAAGCCATATCACCAGGGGAAGTTTTAGCTTAGCCAAAGATAGCAAGAACATCATGTAGAGCAAGTGCACCAAACACCCTACTCAAATTGATAACAATCTATGATGATGAGGAAAGTTCGGAGGTGTCCCTGGTGACTTCGGTGTAGATCACAGAGGAAAAAGAGCCCGAGAAGGCATCTTCCCCAACTCTTGATGCTCAAATTTAGGGCTTTCCACAGAATGACCACGAGGTTGAAAGTGTTTTAGACATTGAGCTACTCGATGTACCATATACCCAAATGGACAGTGCAACGGACAAGCCAGGGTCGAGTGAACGAAAGAAATAAGTTCCACAATAGGAAATTGACATCTCAACAGCCGATTATCAAGTAAGTACTGAGCCCACCCCTTATGATTCAATTTCAACCAATACTCAACCTTCCGATGAGAAACAAATGGAGGTCGGACCTTAGGAACACACACAAGAGGTTCAAGAACCCAGTCTTGAACATATATACATTGTCGGAAGCCTGGGAAATATGCTTACCTGGGGAGATCAGCAAATACCCGAACCCATGGATGAAGTTGCTGATATAAAAGCCGTATCCTATGATGGGAAAATGAAATTTATCATGAAGAGAACCAACAAGAAGGGGATTATTACTCTATATCACTCCATCCTCATCACCACAGAATAAAAACTGATTAACACAGAGCATGTCAAGACATCCAAACTTATCGACGTAGGGTTGGAAATCATAGATGCTACCCTATATAGAGATAAAAGGGATGACGAGGAGATGGCCGCTGCGCTGAAGGAATTGGAACATCTACGCCATTTGGAAAAATATTACCAGGACAACACACAGGTTGTGGTGTTCTTGAGAAGTGAATTCCAAGAGGCCTACAGTAAATTTACGGTTGAGTGGCACCTATTCACTGCAAGGATAGTCGAGCTTCAAGAAGACACCCTCATGGTGTTGGTGACGTGAAAGGATATGGAAAGGTGGTATGAGAAATCACACCAAGCCATGGAAATGATCTAGTACATTAGCGCGGTTCAATAGGGCCGAGATGCCGAAGAGCACGACATCTGGGTACTAAGAGAAAGAAGCATCGACTGCATAAATAATTCGGCCAAATATTGGGTAAAAATGGCTCAAGAAACTCATCGAGAAATCCAAGAGAAGTGAGATGAGTGTGAAAAGAGTTGGACCAAGATCAACCGAGCAATGAGAGACATTAGCCTCCCTGAATTCGACACACCCGATGACTTTGTCAACTTGCGGGACATAGTCAAATTACATGCCGAATAAGACTCATCATGGGCTGCAGAGATAGCAAGGGTGGAGAACATAGCGTCAGGTCTAGTGTGGAAGTTCATGGAACACTCGATCAAAGCTCAAACCATGTTGCAACAATTAAGTGCTAGAATAGTCAAGTATCGGGCATGGGCAGTATAGATAAGAGAAATCCTTTCGGCCCCAAAGGAACAACATAGATTCTAGTATGCCAACACATATAAGGATATCTTGGTCAAATGGTCGGAGCACGAGATGAGTCATCCACTCAAGTGATATCATTTGATGACTCTTAGAAGACTGAGAGATGAAAGTGCCATCTGGCGAGTTTTTGTTTCACTTAGCTTCACTTTGAAAAGTTATTTTTAGTTAATAATATGTTATAAATAAGAGGATCGACCTGTTAGCAAAGGTCGATGGTTTTTGCAAAGACCCTCATTTTTGGATTTGTAAAGAACTATTTTGGATTTGCCTTAATTGATAAGTCTTATTTAGGACCAGAGACAAGTTTGTGTTTTTCATCAAAAGCGTGTGTGATTGGATCCGAAGAAGAATTATTTCTGATTTTTATCTCATGAATGGATGTTGTAACGAGTAAGCGCTTCTGAATCTTTTGATAAGTTATCTGATTCAATATTTTTTATAGTTTTTGTCTTTAAAGATGAAAAGTAAATCATTGTGTTAATACGTGATTGATGATTAGAGTTAAGGAAACTATTTTCTTTGCCATTGTCTATTGCATGTATGTTTTCTTCTGATAATTGTATCTTAGTCAATGATTGGAACACCACCAGGTTAATGTATTAGTACTAGGCTTGTGGTAGAGAATCATTGTTTGCATGTTAGAGAGAAAGGGTTATCCCAAGCTCAGCCTTCTCTAGTAGTTAAGCTTTCCCACTTTGCTACCTAGTTGGTTTATACTGACTTTTATCTTGTATCGGTCCCACCTATAAGAGAAAATACAACAAGAGAACGTCCAAATTGAAGGAGGAGTTTTCACAAGAAAACGTAAAGCCCATCGATTAATAGGCCAGATTGCAAGATCTAGAGAACCATTCCACCATTAAACGTTGCAGAGTCTAATTGGGACTTGGTGGTAGGTTTGGTTCCTACTATTGAGTAAAAGGGATTTAGGACCCCTCAACACCCACTTCCTACTCACCTTCACACATCTTGAAAAAGTGATAAATTATATTTCTAAAAAGATGAAGGTAGAGAAGCACAAATGCTAGAAGTTGGAAGAACTTTAAAGTGTGCAAAGTATAAGGAAACTCGTCGGGGACATGGATGCTCGCTCCTAGTGGGGCTATGCTTATATGATACCAAGGCACCTTCATCAGGGCTATGGATGCTTGCTGGTAGCGAAGAAATGATGGGAAAGAGAGGTGAGGAACAAAATATATTCCAAATCGGTCAGTAAATATTTATTTGTTGTGTACCCCTTCATGTTTCACTACTGGATTACATAATCTCTATAAAAACTCACTAGAATTATGTAGATGATCATCAACAATTTCTCTTTCCTCCGATTTTTAAGGATAACCAAATATGGGGTCCTCAACCTGCAAACTGTATGAACGATCTAAAGGTAACGACATAATTAATGAGGTTTCAGTGTTTTTTCATGCCAACTTAGAGATAATTGGTTCTTTCTAGTGTGTCTCCATTTTTTGTGATGAAACAACAACCCTTTTCCCCATTTAATTTTTTTTCAAATCTTAATGCGGGGATGAACATTTTTCTTCATGAGGTATCTATGCTTAAATCCTGAACTGCATTTTTGGAACTTAATTTGGGCTTCGCCACCCACTTCTCTCTTTCCCTCCCTTCTTACCTTTGCATCGTCGGGTTTTCATCAATCATGTGCACAAGATCCCATGCATATTTCACTGAAGGCAATGCCTCACAATGTCATCATCGGAATTTAATGATGTGTTCTCATCATTGTGCTCCAATCCATCTTGTCGATGATGATAATCCCTCTCTCTCTCTCCTAGTCACTTCTCAACTCACATGTGACCCTCTCTCTAGAGTACACCTCAACTTCCCCCCCCTCATGGGCCCCTCAATTCATTCAATGCATAATTCTTTTCTCATCCAACGCATGTAAAGATAATAAAGGCTAACGTACTTGGGTAGTTTGTTTTGTTGTTGGATTTCTTTTTGGACTCTTTCTTATTCTTCTTCCCCTCCTTTTCAACGATGACACCTCCATTTTCTATCCATTTGTCATGTCCTTTATCCTACGACTCAAGTGAACCAAGTCATTGAATATCACTTCTCCACCGTAGATCTCACGCGGTCTAGTTAATGGGTCCCCCCACTACCACCTTGATGTCTTTTCAGCATAAGTTAATGAAATATTAACACCCAACGATCATGTAATTGAACGTTAA
Organism: Picea engelmannii; assembly: GCA_009831015.1. NCBI lineage: Eukaryota > Viridiplantae > Streptophyta > Pinopsida > Pinales > Pinaceae > Picea > Picea engelmannii. Next base: position 532,381 of record ML782510.1, read on the forward strand.
AATTAATTTTAGGTCCAACCTAGACCCTGTAATCACGCTTAAGTGGTTAATAAGGTATTTATCATCATCGGGGTTTGTTTGTCACCCATGTCTGTACCTATCATCCTCATCAACTACCGACGAAGATAGTTGTGATGTTTCCTCCCAATTTTCTGAATTCTCCCCCACCTTAATGACTATAAACACTAATCACCTACGAGTGCATTTAATCCCTGCATATGCCCCTGGCCAATTCCAAGCTATATCACACTCTTATTGATTGTGCATGGTTAGGAGGGAATCAATGGATTTTTTTTTAAAAGGGGCACTAAGACCTGTATTCTTTCTCACTAGCTCACGAAGGAAAAAATAAAAATGCATATGCAATTCTCTGTTATCCATGTTTGATCGACTACCTCTCCCGACCTTTAAACATGTATGATAATATTCTTTAAATGTTGTTATTTCAATCCTAAGATGAATATATTAACTTTAATCTGTTTTTATGTGTAGGTGAAGAGATGTCTAGGATGCTCACTAGAAACAAAAAAGCCTAGACCTCTGGAACTCCTATTCTAGTCTCCATCCCAGATTCATGCACTATCTCTGATACCAACAACCATGATGGGACAGAGCACTACCTCAGTTATGCCAATATCCTAGACATGTTCAAGAATGAATGATTCCCTCTTGATGATCCAAACATTGAGGCATAAATAAATATCAGGAAGAGAGGAATCCATATAGGAGTTGCTCACCCTGATATTTTTCCTTACAACGATGCATCCTACTAGTGTTTCACATATCTACAAAAGGATTCAAGGTTAATACTCAATTCTTCAAGTCTCCCGATCGCCTCGCTCAAAGTGGATGACATCAGGGATAGGTATCAAACCCAAAAACCAACAATGACCATGAATGAATCTCTTCTCAAATAGTTTAGAGTCAATCATGAACACTTCTAGACCCTCATGGAATATTGGTTTTATGATGAAGAGTGTCCGAAAAAAAAGGGTGAAAGGTATGTTCCAACACGATATCTCAAAATTACCTACAAGGTGATAAATACCATGATCTTTCAGCTCTATGGCAAAGAGTGTAGCACTCATTTCAGGATGGAATGGTTTCCAATGGCTTACAAGATTTCCCAGAATGGCCATGTGTTCAATTGGGCAACCATTCTCTCATTTAGCATCACTCAGTGCAACCATGATCCAAAGAGCATGAAGAATCCTGATTTCTACATGTCGACATATCTAATTGTTGTTGTGTGCGCCACAAAATCATTCCCAACTTTCAACTAGTCTTGGACTCCAGACAAGTGCCCAATTCACTTTTATTGTTCTCAATTGTGGGAGGTAAATTGTAAGTGATTTTTCTATGATAGATGTGATTAATTTGTTCCCCCTTTACATAAGGACATCTTCTATCTCTTCCCACATAGGATATCTCTCGAGGCTCTCAAAGGTTTAAAGGATATCAAGGATTGGTATGTGAAGAGATACTACACTTACATTCAGATCTATGGGGCCACAGGAGCGCCACACTTTCTACCAAAGCATGTGCTCGATAAGTTGTTGGTTGGGTGCTAGTGGGAAAAAAATCCATTTAGCTACACTAGGGTTTAAGATGTAGAGAGAGTGAATAACCATCTAAAATTTAATCAATTCTCTATTCTACCCCAAACATACCCCCCAAAAATTAAAAAAATCAATAAGAGAAGAGATCAGGTAACTATACCTTTGATCCCACGTCTGGTGATGATCTCCTCAAGCTTGGTATTTCCACTGACTGCACGTCTTCTCCCAAGGTTGAACTGCATCCAAATATAGGCAAACAAGGACTACAAACATGTTGTTCTATTCATGAGTTAAGGTTAGATATTTTATGCTAAGTATAAATCAATGAAAGTACACAAAACACCATTATTTGGGACAGGAAAATGTGGTTCTTTTATTCATCATACAAATATTACAACTTACTATCTATGTCGGCCACCATTCTGTGAACCTGGTCTGGGATCCTCTTTACCATGCTCCAAGTGCACCTTTAATGGACTCCTTCTCTCAATATTTTGATCACCTCAAAGAAGGGAATGGATTGAATGGAGGGAGAATGGGCTGATGAGGGAATACTGAGGCAATATCTCACAAAAGGCAAAAAAATCTTGGGCAAGGAGAGGAAGTGAAATTGGGTAGAGTTTCACTATTCTTATGCTTGTATGTGAAATGAGACCCAAACACCTCCTTTATATGCCAAAAGGATGGTTATTCGGTTGGGTGACGGCTATAGTAGGTGGATTAGTTGGGAAACTTCCAATAACCCATGAATTTAAACAAATTCCTTGCAACTTTTGCAAGCATACGTGGGATGTAATGGTGAAACAAGAATATGTACGCTATCGTTAGTGGTGAAACAAGTGTATGTACACGGGTTGTAATGGTGCAGGGCACACAAATATTCTAGAAAATGGTTTTTTAAGAAGTTCTTCTCAGCAATGATTTGGAAAAATATGCAAGTAAGAGGGCTAAGGCCATGCAGTATGCAAGAGCATGGAATTTTATGGATATAACAGATGCCCCCTAATGTGTGAGATCAGAAGAGAAACTGATGGATGAAATACATTACAATATCTTCACCAATGTATGAAATCGAGTGAGCCCGACACTAGAGTTCGGGAGGTGCCATATGAAAAACAACAATTGTCTCTCTGAGGCGGGAATACCCATGCTCGGGATGAAGCAAATCATGGCTTCCAATCAAATACATTGCATATCCATGTCATATAACTATATAAAGTGTAGCTGTGAGCAATACATAGTGGATCTACATCTCAAAATCAATCGGATATATGCAGGCATAGTGTTCATCTTCGAGAAGCTAGTGACGCATGTGGCTGGAGATGAGGCCTTTAGAGCTCGAGCAACAACTTCAATATCTTGAAAACTCAGGTAGGAGTACAATGGGAGTGTATAAATCACTACCTTGAGGTATTTGATGACTCGTTGAGAAAATACATAAGGATCTCGATGATCAAGCAGAAAACTTCGTCGATTTTGAATCTATACTTGATTGGAATCTCGGGATGGCTGACTCATGAAGGTCAAGAGACAAGCTGCAGAAAGGTTGACTGAGGTTGAGTGAAAATTCCCATGGAAAAAATAATGAAAGATGATCAGACTCAGGCAACATGACATTGACATAAGTTCACGATGCATGAGGCAATGCAAGCTCTCCATGTGTTTGGAAGAGTAACCAAACGAAGCAGGACACAACTCTATGTTACAAGAACAACTTCCTAAGGTCATACTAGATCCCAATTCTCGATGAACAAACAAAAGGATGTGCTCTATCCAAGGGCGACTCTTTGTGTTTCTGAAAAAACAATGAATATTTCCCATCCCCTCTTTTTGGAATATTTGATATTTTTGTCTTTTTCAATTTTTTGAGAGATTTAAAAATAATAAAATAATGCAACGTTACAAAGGAGGAACGAGTGTCGCAAGAAAGCATACTAGTTCCAAGCGCAAGGAACATACTAATTCTCAGAGCAAGGAGACATGTGTAGGAAAAATACACTCAGGGAAAATTCCTCCATGGGTCAAAGTGCCAGGTCATAGAGGCAAGTAGTGCTACAAGGCTTTCATATAAGGCATGCTTCAAAGGTTCAATTGAGCACAAAATGGAGCTGGCATTAGGCCAAAGATGAAAATATACAAATTCGATTGAGCAAGACACAACAAGACCCCTTCAATGAATTTTTTACTAGCCCAAATAAGGTAAGCCTGATATTTTTTTCATGTTTAGAGAGTCTAAAAAAATGTAAAAGAAGACTCCAGGGAGTACCTTTTTTGGAGATAGTCTAGTAGGTTCGAAAAAGGGGTAAACTTTCACCGAAAATACATTTATTCAAAACCAATTTAACAAGTGTGACAAAGACAAGATCACTCGGAAATATTTTCAATTTTAAGGAGTCTAAAAAGAGCTTAACTATGGGACTACCCTTTTTCTGAGTTTAGTCTCCTTAGCCCGAAAAAGTATAAAAGTTACTGAGGAGAACTCTCCCGGTGAGATGAATCTCCTGTGTACATTTTTATGCTATAATCTACAGGATGGAAAAAGGGTTAAACTCATGCTAGTAGATGTTCTTCTGGACCAATTTAATGAGTGTGAATGAACAAGGTCACTCGACGATATTTTCAATTTTATGGAGTTTGAAAAGAGCTTAACTATGGACTCTAGGGGGGTTCCTTTTTTGTAAGTAATCTCCAAGGCCCGAAAAAGGTAATAAACCAAAACTAAGGAGAATGTTCCTTTTTCAAAGATTTAGTCCCTCAGGCCCTAAAAATGGTTAAACTTACACCATAGAATACTCTTCTAGTGAACCAAATTTCCTAGAGTATACCTTTATTCATGAAATTAGCCATCCGGATCGAAAAAGGGGTAAAATACTACCAAACAAATGTGCCTTCATATTTCAGTTTGGTGAGAGTGAAGGAAAAGAAGATTGCTCGGCAATATTTTCATTTTTAGAGAGTCTGAAAAGGGCTTAAAGAAGACTCCAGGGGGGCTACTTTTCCCATTTAATCCATATGAGATCGAAAAGAATAAATACATTCTTTTCGAATGTTTCTTTCGAATTTTAAAGTGAGTCTGAAAGACAACAAACCATGCTCATTTAGGGAGTCCCGAGGAGAAGGCCAAGAATGATGGTGCATCAAACAGATGAGGCTTAATTTCATAATCATGAAAGGAATAACAAGGACTCATGAACCTATAGTCATTACAAACAACATGGATGTCAAAATGCATGAGTGATCTACCTAGGGCATCCATGTAAACGTAGGCTCTACCACCTAATTACGACACTTCTATAGAAGCAATGAAGGTTCTGTGTCGCACTTCGATGGGGTCGATCCTATGGAAAAGAGAAAAATAAAACGAGATGTAGAAAGTGGAGACAACATCTTATATGCAAAAATTTGGAAAAAAAGACTTTTATCAAAGAATACCAAAAACTTACCCATCCCCAAAAACGTTACCGAACCAAAAGGAAAAGAGTATTGGAACGCCCAATAAGAAACTTAGAAATGGAATCAAGTGATCACCAAGCCAGGAAAAATGACAAAGGGGGTCAAAAAGTGGAAAAAAGGGCCAAAAAAGTCTATAAATAGAATCTAACAACTCATTTTTACCATTGCAATTCAAAAAATAACCAAAAGGATAAAAAAAACCTTTGCTAAAAAAATTGATTCTGGGAGCTTCAGTAGACGAAACGAACTTCTACATGGACCAAGTAAGTACAAAATCATCACTCTTGCATTTTCATACTTCAATTTTTCATTGTTTTTGTTTTAGAGGGCGCACTCTCTTAAAAATAGAGACCCTGCATGTACGTGTCATGTCCAAGGACAACCCGCGTACATACGTGAATGTGGCCAATACAACCCACATACACCTTTATAATCTTGGAAAAAATAAAAATGAAAGTACTAAACTTCCTCCTTTTTTCCATGGAACTGGATGTATGTCCACTGGAGGGAGAGGCAGCATGAGGATATTGACATTTTGGTCAAAGAGGACCCTACAACCATCGCTGCACTGAAAACATGTGGGCTATGGAATTTCTTCCAGTGTCCTTTTATGAGGGTGAAACCTTGATTACTCAACTGTCTCATTGATTATTGCCACCCAAATGCAGAGGCATTCATGATACAGGGTCATTCATTGACCCTTACGATGGAGGACATTTATTTCTTGACTGGCCTCTTGAGGAGAGGGGAACTAGTCAATTTGAGGACATTTCCCCCTAAGCCTTTCAACATTGATGATTATATCCGGATGTACTACGAGGCTGTAAATAAGAAGGCAGGTTCTCAGGTGTTGATTCACAATATCACTAGTTTGACTCTACGAGTGATCTTGTTCTTGATTGGGTGGATTAATGGATCCATGACCCTACATCAGGTATCCCTCGCACACATGCACTATGCCATTCAGTTTCAGTAGGCACATATATTTGACTGGAGCACGACCATGCTTATGTGCATGAAGAGACACCTAACAGAGTGTCGACAACGTACCAACAAGAACTTTAGTTTTGGTACGATATTATAATCCTTTTTATTTGAGAGGGTTCTTAGTCTTAGTCCTGGAGAGACGGTACAGGGGCATGTGGCCTCCTTCCCAACAATATGTAGGTGGGCATCATTGCTGCCATGACAGGGGGGAGGGAGGACCATAGATTCCTTTGATGACAAGTTCTTCAACTGGTGGGCACGATGGATTCTGGTGATCGAGGACTACCCTTATGTTGAGATCAACTTTAAAAGAGATATAAACATGCCCATGCCTCCCGGAGGGGAGCGAGGAGAGATAGGTAACATTTTTTTAAAGTTATTTAATTTTTAATTGTTTTTATATATATCATTTTTATATGTGTACATAGTACTGACTCTTGTATATCTTCTATGTACAGATGTGGGACTAGTGCACCCAGTGGACTTTGCAAGGACTCAGTGATGTCCTCGACTAGAGGCAGGACCAGTAGAAGCCAGAGGAACAATAGTTGCAGCCCCCCCCCCACCCCCCCTAGCCAGAGAGGTTGAGAGAGTTCTAAGATTGCGCAACCTCACTGCACTCACTCACACCATACCCATGGCTGAGATCAAGGATCTCCCACCTGCTATGCAACCCCATGTAGTAGGGGTGCCACAAACATGGGTCCAGTTATTCTGGCATTTGGCCAACGCCGTTGTGCATTATGGCAGGGACAATAGGCCCTGAGCTTATATAGGATGGACCTTTTATGTGCCAATGGCACTTTTTGTACATGTATTTTTGAGGGCATAAGCCCAGTGATGTAGACTGAACACTATTTTTGAGGCATTCATGCCCACCTATGTACTCATGACACTTTTTGATATACATCTTTTTTTCTTATGGATTACTTTTTTTACCAATGTATGTACATGTGTATGTGTGTTCTTTTCGTTTTATGTGTGTGCAACATTCCAATATAATATTTGATTAGCTAGAGTATCTGTCATATGATTAAATCTCCTAGGAATATGGATATACATAATGTGATCAAAATAACGTTCTAAGAGATGTACCCTAAGGAAACGTCAGTGGAGAGTGGGATCATAAACGTAGTAAGCCCCATTTAACTGGGACACAACCAATTGCGCATCTAAGTAGACCCGAAGGTGAGAAATGTTGCGTGACAGAGTGTCACAAATAAATTCTATCACTGCAATGTATTCGACAACATCGTTTGTAGTGTCACCTAGAAACATAACTTTGGAAGATAGCAACCAACCTCTAGGTGTGAAAATCACCCAATATGCAGAAGAAAGCCTCTGAGTGTGTTGGCTAGCACTGTCTACGAACCCAAAATAAACCTCTGATTCACTTGACATCTTCCACAGTGAAAAAGAAGACATAAATAACTACACGTCCACAAAATAAAAAAGACAAAAATTGTATAAGAAGCTATACGTATGTACAAGAATCCACCCAGGTGACCAACCTAAGAGTAATACTTCTTGAGGTAGATCCCATTTCTAGGCTCTGCCAAGGAATTTCCTTCAAAATCAACTAGATGGTAAGAACCCTTCTTCAAGACCTCTTTCACAATGAATGGTCTGAACCACATGGGTTTGAACTTGCTTGCCCTCAGGGTATATTTGTCTTGATCATATACCAGGACAAGATTACCTTCAGAGAAAATATGAGGATGAAGAGACCGATCATATTGACACTTGAATCATTTCTTATGAGCCTCATTGGTTGAGGTTGCATCACGACGCTGCTCATTGAGATGCTTGAGATATAGTAGGCATTGCTCAAGCGGTGACATGTCCAAAAATAATTCTACTGCCAACTTCAAAGAAGGAATCTAACACTCAGTAGGTAAGACTACTTCCAGCCCATATACAAGTTGAAAAGGTGAAAAATCGGTGGCAGTCTTCACAAACGTTCGATAGGCCCACAATGATGAATACAACATCAAATGCCAATTTGACTTTGGCAGAATTGATCATCCATTGAAGAACAGTCTTGAGAGACTTATTCACAACTTCAACCTGACCATTCTCTTTCTGGTAATAAGGCGATGAATTCTCATTTTTAAACCCAAGATTTGACGTTAACTCAATCATCATTTTGTTTTGGAAGTGACTACCATGGTCAGTGAAAATCTCCTTTGGAATTCTGAACCTTGCTACTATCTGATTAAAAATGAATAGAGTCATTGTTTTTCCATCATTGTTGAAAGTTGGCATAGTTTTGATCCACTTTGTGAAGTATTCTAATGCCACAATGATGTAATGATACCCCCTGGCTGAGGCCAAGTGACATGTAGTGAATTCAATCCCCCACTTGGTGAAAGGACCACCAAGAATGACAGGAAACATAGGAGCAAGATGTGCCCACATCTTCCGACATAAGATCTGGCATGGGTGGCACCTTTTGATTGAATCAATGCAATCCTTGATTAACAAGGGCCAGAAGTAACCTACACGTATAATCTTTTGGTTTTTTTCCAACCCATAAAAATGACTGCCACATGCTCCAATGTGAAAATCATTCAAAACTAGCGCTGCTTCTTCATGGATAAGGCATCGATGAAGAATGTAATCTACACTTCGATGATACAAAGTGTCATTGAGTATAAGATAGTTTCAAGCTTGATGTCGAATTCATCGACACTCATCATAGGAAGTAGAAGCGTGGCACTTCAAAGTCTAGATATATCCTAGTATATCTCCATACCAGGAGTTTGAAGATGCAATTAGAAAAATATCTCCCTTGATAGGAGATTCTTCGGGCATGATATCACTAGACTCGATCGGAAGTTACGAAATAATCTCAACAAAGACCAACGACTTTTTGGATTTCACAGAAACAAAATTCAAGTCAAATTCCTAGAGGATTACAATCCATCTACTGATTTTTTTTCTAGTGACCCTTCGTGTTAAAACATATTTAAAAGGATTCACGATGGCAATGATAGTCGTATTGCGAAACAAAATGTAGTGACGGAAACGTTGGACAGCATGTACTACTACCAAAGCTAGCTTCTCAACATGATAATAGTTGAGTTATGGCCTAACCAAGCCTCGACTAAGGTAATATATAACGTGCTCTTTGAGCATATCATCTTCTTGAACCAAGACCATGCCATTGGTCATTTCCTCAGCGACCAAATACAACAAGAATTTTTTGTTATAATAATGAGGTCGGAGCAGAGGGGCAGACATCAGGGCACGTTTCAATGATTCAAAGGAGCATTTAGAAGATTTATCGCAATAGAATGGGACTCCCTTTTTCAAGAGACACATAAAATATTTTGTGATCTTGGCGTAATTCGCGACAAAACACCAAAGAAATTTGGCTTTCCTCTGTAAGCTCATAAGCTGGGGTATCGTGCACGGGGGAGGAAATTGAACTACCGCCTCAACCTTGAGAGGATCGACCATGATCCCTGTTGTCAAAACAATAAAATCTAAGAGACAACCTTATGTCACGCAAAAACTGCACTTGTTAGGATGCAAGCGAATTCGATAGTAGCGACATCGCTCAAAGATTAGTCGAAGATGAGCGGGATGATCAGATCTCTTGCGAGAGCGTGATTCTAGATCATCAAGATATGCCTCGACTATGTGTCTAAGGTTGTGAAAAGAAAACAACATGGACCTCTAAAAGGTGGATCCAACATTCTTCAGGAAAAAAGGCATCTTACGATATGCAAACGTGCCCCAAGGACAAATATAAGTTGTTTTATATTGGTCTTCAAGTTTGATCTAAATCTGATTGTATCATGAGAAACCATCCATGAATTAAAAGACCTCGCAACTGATGCACTCATCGACAATATGATCGATGAACGGGGTGGGAAAGTTTTCTTTCAGACATACCTTATTCAAATCATGAAATGTCATGCACACATGAATCATACCCTATTTCTTGTTAACGAGAACTGGGTTTGAAACCCATTCCATCAACTATACGGGGTAGATAAAATCGGCTTTGAGCAGTTTTTCTACTTTTACCTTAATTGTTGTCGATTTTTGAGGATTTACCAGACAAAGCTTCTGTTGGACCATTTTGGCATTGAGATAAGTGGTAATTTCATTCTCGATAATTCGTGGTTCAATTCCTGAAATTTACTCATAAGACCAGGAAAAAACATCGCAGAATTCCTTGAATAACTTAGTGTAAGTTCAAATCTCTTCAGGGGAGCAGTCTGCTCTGACGAAAAAAATTTCCACAATGCCAAGGGTTTTGGATATATCTATCGGAATTGTTGTAGTGATACTTTCCATGTTACCCTCGGCATAAAGTCCATTCATAGCTAGAGGATTGATAGGACAAGAATTATCTCCATTCGCAGTCGAGACGAATTCTCCCGCCTATATTCTCCTTAACTTGAGAAGGAAGTAAGATCTATGATGTAGATCATCCCATGGTCCATCAGGACTATTCATTTCCTAGAGAATCACATCGTTAGAGGGAAATACCAAGTATAAAGGATCTTGAGTGACAAGAGAACCTGGATCCCAAAGAGGCTCGAGAACCGGATCTAACTCCTGTGCGGGAGTCAGATCAAGGTTGACCAAAGTTTGTTGGACAATGTTTTACGCAACCTCGGCCACGGAAAAGGGCATGGCCATGCCAGGATGATCCTTCCCTTCCATCAAGGCCAATGGAGAAGGTAGATTCCACATATTGTTAAAGTAGATCATTCAAAATGATGACACTTGTAGAGTTGTAGCCCTAGGCTAGTCAGGAACAACTGATATAAACCTGACATTGCCAGAAGGTGGTGGGTAATCTAAATTTCCCATCAATGAAAGAAACAAACAAACACCTAAGTTGACAATGTCAGGCTGTGGATTATCAATCATTGAGACCTTGGAAGCCCCCGATGAAGGGTCAATATGAGAGAAGGACAATTGGTCAATGGTCACAATCTAGCCCTCGTGCAGAATCCACAAGACCGAAAAAACTATAGAAACCATTGCATGCATCTCATAAGTCCAACTCCTTCCTAACAATAGGTTGTAGTCGAGAGGTGCATTGACTACTTCAACTTCGACACACATGGTCCTTCCTCCTAACTGCACGGGGAAAGAAGGAATGATCCCATGTGGTCTAAACGACCAACAGTCAAACGTCGTAAGCAGCATAGGTGACATAGACAAACTGGGTTGGCTAATGGCCTTCCAACATGCCAACGACATCATGTAAGTTGAGTCACCCTCATCAACCACTGTACAGAAATTTTTTTGAGTAAAATATTTCATGGTGTAATCCACTACTATCTGAAATGCAACGTGATAGGGAAGATGGGGTTTTAAGTCAGTTGGATAAAAAATGATTGCTCCCGCATTACAAGTCTTCACCAATCCCAAGGAGGATAACAAATCTTTTCTCTGTGAAGGGAAACTATGGAGGACCTCCAAAGAAAGCATTGTACAAGGGGTCTATGCCAAATCTTCCACAATGGAGTAGTTATGGGTGGCCCTCGCATTTGGATTATGAAAAGCCTTATTGACTGCACCTTTCGAGATGTGAATCATCATTTCACCTACCGCATTCTCTATCTGTAGAGGAGTTGGTGGGTTTGTTGCTTATTTTCCCTTCTCGGTAGATTCTGACATTCCATAATCTCGAGCCCTAGTTGCTATATTAGCCTCGACATTCATCATGTAAATATTAGAGGCCAAGTTAGTAGGTGTGGGGGGTCCCTGACTGCCCCCTTCCATGCTCATAGATTCTAAATCTTGAGCCATATTTTTCCCTTGTGGAAAAGGGTTTGTTAGCACAACAGGTTTTTTTTGTGCCAATAGCTTCTGGGCTTCTGCAAGCTGAGGGAACAAATGAGTCGGGTGGTATTCCATGCAAAGGTTACACAGATACTTTGACTTCTTCTTCTCTATTTCCCCCCCACCAACATTATTGGTAGCCTTTTTATCCCCCTTACCCTTCTTTTTCCATTTTTTTTTCTTTCCCTCAGGATGCTGGTTGGCCTTAGGTTGCGTCAATGGCACAATGTGTACATTCAACATTTGGGTAGGGGGAAGAGTCGAACTAGAAGTCTGGCTGGCCACAAACTGTTGTACTGACAATTGTTGCAATTGATTTGACAACAGGTCCACAGAATTTCCTTGCGCAGATCCCACAATACCATTGGCATGGGGTCCAAACATTTTCTTGTCCTTATCAAGAATAGACCACGATGCATTTGGAAAAATATTGTAGAGCATGCCAGACTGAGAGTAGATCAGTTCAAGTTGTTCCGCTCTCATAATCGCATCCTCTTCTAAAAACACTCTGGAAGTTGCCACGTCCTTGGATATACAGGGCACCAAATACTTCAGGAACCACTCAAGCAAGAAATAAGGAGGGACCTGGACCTTAATTAAGATCTTTTGATGTCTCCATTCTCAGATATGATCAAAGATATGGTCAGCCTTGGTTTTCTCAAAGTAGGCCAACAATTCAGTGTTGACATTGTATCTCATAGGTAACTGGAAATGGTTCAAAAACACCATCTTCAAGTCATTGAAGTAAGAATACCTAGAGCGGTCGAGCTCGATATACCATTTTGTGACACCCCCTATAAGAGTGAGTTTAAAAAGGTGCAACTGGACAAATTATTCCTTCAATGAGTTTGACGAGCACCATAAATGGAAAGTTGTCACATGATCACCTAGATCTTCATCGGGCTTGCCTTCAAATTTTGGAATATCTGAGGGAAACTTAGTCGGCATGGGGGGCCAACACGTATCATGAAAAAATGGGTTGTTCATTAATCTTGACAAGTCTGGCAAATGTAGCGTTTCCAAAAATGGTAGTTTCGATTGTGTACTATTTACAGGAAAGGAGGGTCCTGGATTTTGACTGGCACCAGGTTGCTAGACAAAGTTGGATTGTTGTCCAGGGTTATAATATAAACCATGGCCTTGACCAGCGTATGGTAATCGCGTCTGTTGGGGTATCATCAGCTGAATCCCTAGTATGGTCGCCAGTTCTGCTAGCTGAAAAAAAACCCTTTAACTACACTAGGGTTTAATATGTAGACAGATAGAATAATCTTCTAAAAGTTAATCAATTCTCTATTATACCTTAAACATACCAAAAAAAATAAAAATAAAGCAATAAGAGAAGAGATCGGGTAACTATACCTTTGATCCCATGTCTGGTGATGATCTCCTCAAGCTTGGTAGTTCCACTGACTGCACGTCTCCTCCCAAGGTTGACCTACATCCAAAGATAGGAAAAAAAGGAATACAAGCATGATATTTTATTCATGAGTTAAGGTTAGATATTAGATGCTAAGTATAAATCAATGAAAGTACACAAAACACCATCGTTTGGGACAGAAAAATGTGATTCTTTTATTCATCATACAAAGATTGCAATTTACAATCTGTGTCAGCCACCATTTCATGAACCTGGTCTAGGATAATATTTAGCATGCTCCAAGTGCACCTTGAATGGACTCCTCTCAATCTCCTGATCATCTCAAAGAAGGGAATGGATTGAATGGAGGGAGAAGGGGTTGATGAGGGAATGTTGAGGCAATATCTCACAAAAGGAAGAAAAATCTTGGGCAAGGAGGGGAAGTGAAATTGGGCATATTTTCACTGTTCTTATGCTTGGATGTGAAATGAGACCCCAACACTTTATTTTTTATGCCAAAAGGATGGTTATTCGGCTGGGTGATGGGCTATGGTAGGTGGATTAGTTGGGAAACTTCCAATAGCCCATGAATTTCAATGAATTCCTTGCAACTTTTTATTTTTTGCAAATTTTGCAAGCATACGCGGGCTATAATGGTGCATAAAGAAAATGTGTGCTACCTCTAGTGGTGCAGGAAGCATATGTACATGAGTTGTAATGGTGCAGGGTGCATACATCTTATAGAAATTGGTTTTTTAAGAAGTTCTTCTCAACAGTGCTTTGGCAAAATATGCAAGTAAGAGGGACAAGGCCATGTATGCAGGAGCAGGGAATTTTAGGGATATAATAGTGAGGAGATTGTATACCATAATTTTGAAAAAGGGGTCGCTGTCCACCTTTCAGAAAAGAAGAAGAAATACTAGCCAATTTTCCCCATCCAAGTGGGGTCATACTCTTTGGCAAATGAGAAGGAAGATGAAAAGGAAGTTGATGCACTCAAGGATCTATGTCTCTGTTTGAGGGAACCTAAATCACATGACCCTCAGAATGTAGTGTATGAACACATGAAGGTCGTCATATTAGTGCCACATACCATGCATGAGTGTCAGTTCTCAAAGGATGTTTTCCTAGGTGCATTGAGTTTCAAGGAAGCGGTGGAAAGCATTACTACCAACGTATCCCAACAAAAATTGAGAAAGTGATGCAGGAGCATCTCCAACATCAAGCGATCCAGTGCAGAAACAAAGGACAGCTGGACACGCCATCACAAATTTTGAATTTCTCTTGGAGTTGATGCACGAACATAAATGTGGCAATTTAATGAAGCGCACTTGTATAATGTAAACAGACCTTGAGCGATTCGCTCTCGTCCTTAATAGATAGAAGGAATTTAAAGTAGTTAATGTAAAGTAGGTAGAATTGAATGTGTAGATTAGACAGTTTTAGAGCGCAAGAGGGAAACGGGATATAGACACCCTCATTGTGTATTGTAGCATTAGCAGAGGAAGAAGAGCATAGAGGAGAAGTAGAGAGCTGTGTAAGAACACCCATGTACAGATATTTGGATTAATAGAAAGAGTTTGATTCAAATTCATGGTTTCATGTTTGTTCTCTATGTATTGATGTTGAATGATATGCTCATGAATGTTTGCTTCCTGTTATACATTTTCTTTTCATGCAATGTATATGATTTCATGTTTTGAGTTTGAAGTCTGAAAGGGAGTAGGAATGAGTTTCAATTGTTTCTCTATCTGAACAAGGATTCCTGCAAGGAGTGCATTGACAAAGGGTTCAGATAGGGTAGCTTTTGTTCTCATTCACTCAGTAGTGCAGACAGGTACAGGAGCTATGCAAGGAATGCGCAGGCCAAGCTAAGTCTCAGAGTTGCGAGTCTGAGCAAAGCGTTGAGAGACTGCTGCTGCAGGTGTGCGCAGAGTTAAAAGATTTCAACACTTAGGTAGTGCTTGAAAGTCTGCCATAAGGAGTACATGTAGGGATCTTCTGAAAGCTCAAGAGGTATAGGACCTTCGAGTAATCACCAAGGAGAAGCGCAGGAAGTTTGTTCCATGGAGTGTATTGCAGGTGTTGCAAGTTTGCGTGCAGGTGAACAAGTTTGTGGAGGAATACTTGGTTCATTTCGCAGAAATCATTAGGAAAGATGGACGGTTAGAATTCTCTGAGGAGAGTTCGTGAATTTTCGTGGGCCGTTAGATTTCATGGAGGAGCAGGGGAGATACGGCTAAGTATTCCCAAAAGGTTCAAAGATTAGGAGGGGCAGGACTGTAGATCCGAGCCATAAAGGCTGTCAAATTCACATGCAGATACGTGCATCGAGGTTTCGTGGGTTGAAGTCCCGTAAACATTGCAATGAGAATCGCGAAATCGCAAAACACGATATCCTGACGGATAAGAGAACAATGTAGGGCCAAAGGAGTCAGTGAGGTGGACAGGTGGCACACTATTTCGGATTTTTGTGGCGAGAAGTCTCAAAACAATTGCATTAGGATTCATGATATTTTGAAGTCCAAAATCCTGACAGAGGTGATGGGGCGTTGAAAAGTCAAACTCGCACGTGTATCGGAGTTTCGACATATCGGGATTCGGGAGTCGGTAAGACAAGTTGTTCGACATCGCAAATGCCGAAATCGTGATAGGGAAAACCCCGAAAGGGAAAAAATAAAGGTTAGCGTTGACTGTTGTCGGGTTTCAGGGATTCAAGAGACCAACGCTTGACCTACAGATTCGTGAAAGCATGAATTCCGATCTCCTAAGTGCAAAGAGGGGATCCCACGAGGATTGTTGTGGGTGCAGATTTCCCGATAGATAAATAGAAGAACCAGTTGGAGTTCTTCAGGCTGTGGAAGGAGGAAAGATCCTGTGTTAATGTGGACCTTCTGACCTACAGGTTGTGTAGGGAGGGCGTCGGCGTCAGTTTGGTATCAGAGCGCAGAAAGGTTCTTTGCTTTCTGTATCATAGAAGAAGAATTCACCATGCCACCAAGGAGAAGGGACATGCAAACACCCGATCCACCAGAGGAGACAGAAATGCCGAGAAGAAGAGGCAGGCAGATGAAATATCCAGCTATGGAGAGAGAGATGCGTGATCTACGAGCTAGAATCAAAGACATGGAGATAGCACAAAGACGCACAGTCGGTGCGGGGGATCTCAGTGATTTCGAAAGCGAAGCTGAGGCTGAATGTGAGGAAGAAGTTGTAGCCGGAGATGCATCAAATGAACGTTTGATTAGAGCTATTGCAAGGATGGGTGCAAGAGAAAAGATGGACATTCCAATTTATGAGGGAAACTTGGATGCAGAGGAGCTTCTAGACTGGATTAGAGCTCTGGACACATACTTCGACTATGAAGATGTTGAGGAGGACAAGAAGGTCAAGCATGTTGTCACTATATTGAAAGTACATGCAGCATTGTGGTGGGATGAACTACAAGCTGACAGACACTACAAGGGCAAGCAGACTATCAAGATCTGGGACAAAATGATCGCAAAGATGAAGGTGAAATTCATCTCCAGAGATTATCAAATTACTTTGTTTAGGAGAATGCAAAACCTGAGACAAAAGCTGATGACAGTGAAAGAATAGACTGAGGAATTCTACAAGCTAAACATCAGGGCAGGTCATCGGGAAAGCGATGATGAAAAAGTTGCCAGATATATGAATGGCCTGAGATATGATATCCAGGATGAGATGAGCATGGTAACCATCCGAACAGTGGAAGATCCTTATCAGATGGCTCTGAAAGCTGAAGAGAAGCTGAGCCGAAAGAAGAGTCAGAGGGGCCGAGGCAGAAGTTAGCCCAGAGGAAAATCAGTTGCCCAAGACAAATATCAGAAGCCCAAGGAGGACTGGAAGAAACCTCAGACCCGAACTGAAAGAGGTGGAACCTCACAGTGAGGACAACATACTGAGCCGAGAGGAGATTATGCTGACAATAACACTTTTCCTCGTACTAGAGGTAGAGGAAGAGGAAGAGGTGGAGTAATAACCTGCTTCACATGTGGAAAGAATGGGCACAAGTCTTACGAGTTTCCATATAAAAATATGTAGAGTGGAGAAGCTCACATCGCCGAAGCACAGAGGCGGGATGTTGAGGCAGAAGATGCTGAAGGCGGAAGATCGCTGATGATGCGAAAAGTCCTTTTGACACCCAAGAAGGAGGTGGAGAGTTCAGTCCAAAGGACCAAACTTTTCAGGACTGCTTGCAAGACCAAGGATAGGGTATGCAAGGTCATCATAGATAGTGGTAGCATGGATAATCTCATTTCTACGGAGATGTTAGAAAAGCTGGAGCTAGAGACGACTAATCATCCAAGCCCATACAGAGTTTCGTGGCTACAAAAAGGACATCGGGTAACTGTCACTAAACAATGTTTAGTTGAATTCAAGATAGGAGGATATAATAATAAGATATTATGTGATTTCATTCCTATGGATGTTTGTCATCTATTGCTGAATAGACCATGGCAATATGACAAAAATGTGATTCATGATGGGAGAATGAACACATACACCCTAGATAAGAATGGGAGGACTCACATGTTACTTCTAATCAAGGATAAGGAGGTGAAGCCGGAAGTAAGCAACACTATACTTCTCATGAGTGGGAAGGAATTTCTTACAGAGGTTAATAAGAAGGAGGATCCACAATTCATTGTGGTCAGAAAGCCTAGAATTGTGTTGACCAGCACCGGGATAGATGATTTACCAGAGAAAGTTCAAAAACTACTGGAAGAGTTCCCTGACATAGTAGTGGAAGAATTACCGCGTTTGTTGCCACCAATTAGGAGTGTGAGTCATCATATTGATCTCATACTAGGAGCCAGTTTTCCAAACAAAGCCGCGTACAGATTGACGCCGCAAGAGAATGAAGAGGTTAAAAGGAAAGTCTAGGAATTGTTGGACAAAGGATTAGTCAGGGAAAGCTTGAGTCCATGTCTTGTTCCAACAGTACTCAGTCCGAAGAAAGACGGAGGCTGGAGGATGTGTACTGACTCGAGGGAGATCAATAAGATAACCATCAGGTACAGATTTCCATTGCCAAGGATGGATGATCTGATGGATTGCTTGAGTGGAGCGAAGTATTTTTCAAAGATTGATTTCAAAAGTGGTTATCACCAGATCCGCATGAGAGAAGGTGATGAGTGGAAGACAACATTCAAAACCAACGAAGGGTTGTATGAATGGCTTGTTATGCCATTTGGCTTAACAAATGTGTTGAGTACCTTCATGAGGTTGATGAACGAAGTCCTGAGGGAGTTCATCGGAAAATTTGTCATTGTGTATTTAGATGACATACTAGTTTATAGTAAAACAGTGGCAGAGCATCTGAAACATTTGGCTACAGTGATGCAGAGACTACAACAGGAGAAGTTGTTGATAAACATGAAGAAATCCTCATTCATGAAGACAAAACTCATTTACTTGTGGTTTGTTATTTCTACCGATGAGTTGAGGATGGATCCAGATAAGGTGGAAGTGATCAAGAGTTGGCCATCACCGAAGAATATATTTGAGGTGAGAAGTTTTCACGGATTGGATAGTTTCTACCGAAAATTCATCAGGAATTTTAGTGGAATTAGTGCAGCAATGATGGATACCATGAAGAAAAGACACAAGTATTTTCACTGGACAGAGGAGGCCGAGAAGAGTTTTAATCTATTAAAGAGGAAGATCATGAAACAACCAGTTTTGGTGTTTCCGGATTTTCTAAAAACATTTCAAGTGAAATACGATGCAAGTGGATTTGCAATCGGGGCAGTCTTGAGTCAGGAAGACAGGTCGATAGCATGCTTCAGTGAGAAGCTGAATGAAGCGAAGGTGAAGTAATCCACTTACAATAATGAGTTTTATGTTATTATCCAGGCATTGAAGAAATGGAGGAATTACTTGATCCCGAAGGAGTTTATATTGTATAGTGACAATCACGCACTGCAGTTCGTGACTCAACAGGAAAAGTTGAATCAGAGACATGTCAAATAGGTTGAGTATATGCAGAATTTCACTTTTGTGATTAAACATATTTCTGGTACTGCTAACAAAGTGGTTGATGCTTTGAGCAGGAAGTGTTTGTTGTTTCAGGAGTTCAAAGTCAAAACATTAGGTTTTGATGATCTTAGGGACATGTACACTGATGATCAAGATTTCAAGGAAGCGTATGAAGTAGCTGAGAATCCAATTCTCAGAGATAGAAGCTAATGTACAAAATACATGATCCAGGACGGATTACTGTTTAGGGGTAATCAAATGTGTATTCCGAAATGCTCCATGAGAGAGAATTTGCTAAAGGAGAAACAAAGTGGATGATTGGCAGGGCACTTTGGTCATGACAAGACGTTCGCAAAGTTGAATGAGTCATATTTTTGGCCGGGAATGCGAGCAGACGTCAAGAGATTCATGGACATATGTAGAATTTTCCAGCATTCGAAGGGGAGGAAGCAGAATGCGGGGTTTTATCAACCATTGCCCATACCAGAGAGGCCGTGGGATGTAGTCAGTATGGATTTTGTATTGGGGTTTCCAAGAACACAAAGAGGTTGTGATTCAATATTTGTGGTGGTGGATAGATTTTCCAAGATGGCACACTTCATTCCATGTCAGAAAACCAGTGACGCAACTCACATTGCGAATCTGTTTTTCAAAGAAGTCATTCGACTTCATGGCTTACCCAAAATCATAGTTTCGGATCGTGACACTAAGTTCATAGGGAATTTTTGGAGGACCTTATGGAAGAAGCTGGGAACTAACTTGTCATTTAGTTTGTCTTATCATCCTCAGATGGATGGACAGACAGAAGTGGTAAACAAGAGTCTGGGAGACTTACTGAGAAGCTTGGTGACAGAACACCACAGCCAGTGGGACCACATCTTACCATAGGCAGAGTTTTCTTATAACGACTTGGTTAATAGAAGCACAGGGCAGAGTCCATTTCAGATTGTCTATGACATGCAGCCGAGAGGGATTTCTGAACTAAGAGATTCAGAACAGACTGCGACTAGGAGCGCTAGTGTAGAAGACTTCACAGAGGCGATAAAAGAACTTCACAGCCAGGTGAGGGAACGACTACTGAATTCAAGCCAGGAGTATAAGCGCAGAGCAGATCAACATAAAAGACAACTTCAGTTCGAGGTTGGTGACTTGATTCTGGCACATTTAAGGAGAGAAAGGTTCCCGAGAGGAACATATAATAAGCTGAAGATGAAGAAAATCAGGCCATGTAAGGTCTTGAAGAAATTTGGGGCGAATGATTATGAGATTGAATTACCCGATGGGATCGGAATTTCTCCGATATTCAATATCTTAGATTTGTACCCATATAAAGCTGAGGAAATAGGGACTGGAAATGAATAGCTGGAGGTCCAGTGGACAAAGCAGATGCCAGTTGCAGATAAGTCGCAGATGGAGCGCATACTAGACAAAAGAGTGAGCAAGAGGACTAGGTGGAAGGAATACTTTGAGTATTTGGTCAAGTGGAAGGGCCATCCAGTTGAAGATGCCAGCTGGGAGAATGAGGCAGAGATACAGAAGCATGGACAGACCATGCATGAGCTCATGGACAGGAGCCCATGAAAATTTTCAAGCGAGGGAGTATGATGCAAGAGCATCTCCAACATCAAGCAAGCCAACGCGGAAACGAAGGACAGTTGGACAAGCCAGCACAAATTTTGAAATTCTCTTGGAGTTGATGCGCGAACATAAATGTGGCAATTTAATGAAGCGCACTTGTATAATGTAAACGGACCTTGAGCGATTCTCTCTCGTCCTTAATAGATAGAAGGCATTTAAAGTAGTTAATGTAAAGTAGGTAGAATTGAATGTGTAGATTAGACAGTTTTAGAGTGCAAGAGGGAAACAGGATATAGACACCCTCATTGTGTATTGTAGCATTAACAAAGGAAGAAGAGCATAGAGGAGAAGTAGAGAGCTGTCTAAGAACACCCATGTATAGATATTTGGATTAATAGAAAGAGTTTGATTCAAATTCATGGTTTTGTGTTTGTTCTCTGTGTATTGATGTTGAATGATATGCTCATGAATGTTTGCTTCCTGTTATACATTTGCTTTTCATGCTATGTATATGATTTCATGTTTTGAGTTTGAAGTCTGAAAGGGAGTAGGAATGAGTTTCAATTGTTTCTCTATCTGAACAAGGATTTTTGCAAGGAGTGCAGTCAAATTATTCTCAAGGAGTGCGTTGACAAAGGGTTCAGATAGGGTAGCTTTTGTTCTCATTCACTCAATAGTGCAGACAAGTACATGAGCTGTGCAAGGAGTGCATAGGCCAAGCTAAGTCTCAGAGTTGCGAGTCTGAGCAAAGCGTTGAGAGACTGTTGCTGCAGGTGTGCGCAGAGTCAAAATATTTCAACACTTAGGTAGTGCTTGAAAGTCTGCCGCAAGGAGTGCGTGCAGGGATCTTATGAAAGCTCAAGAGGTATAGGACCTTCGAGTAATCACTAAGGAGAAGCGCAGGAAGTTTGTGCCGTGGATCATATTGCAGGCATTGCAAGTTTGCGTGCAGGTGAACAAGTTTGTGGAGGAATACTTGGTTCATTTCACAGAAATCATTAGGAAAGACGGACGACCAGAATTCTCTGAGGAGAGTTCACGAATTTCCATGGGCTGTTAGATTTCATGGAGGAGCAGGGGGATACGGTGAAGTATTCCCAAAAGGTTCAAAGCTTAGGAGAGGCAGGACCGTAGATCCGAGCCATAAAGGATGTTGGATTCACACGCAGATACGTGCATCGGGGTTTCATGGGTTGAAGTCCCGTAA
The DNA here is from genome assembly GCA_009831015.1 of Picea engelmannii. Taxonomy (NCBI): domain Eukaryota; kingdom Viridiplantae; phylum Streptophyta; class Pinopsida; order Pinales; family Pinaceae; genus Picea; species Picea engelmannii. The sequence continues at coordinate 554,339 of ML782510.1, forward strand.
ACATTGCAACGGGAATCACGAAATCATGAAACGCGATATCTCGACGGATAAGAGAATAGTGTGGGGCCATAGGAGTCAGTGAGGTGGACAGGTGGCACACTATTTCAGAGTTTTGTGGTGAGAAGTCCCGAAACAATTGCATCAAGATTCGTGATATTGCGACGTTCGAAATCCTGACAGAGGTGACGGGGCATTGAAAAGTCAAACTCGCGCGTGTATTGGAGTTTCGGCATATCGAGATTCGGGAGTCGGTAAGACAAGTTGTTAGACATTGCGAATGCCAAAATCATGATAGGGAAAACCCTGAAAGGGAAAAGGTAAAGGTCAGCGTTGACTGTTGTCGGGTTTCGGGGATTCAAGAGACCAACACTCAACCTACGGATTCGCGAAAGTGCGAATTTCGATCTCCTAAGTGCAAAGAGGGGATCCCACGAGGATTGATGTGGGTGCAGATTTCCCGATATGGAAATAGAAGAACCAGTTGGAGTTCTTCGGGCCGCGGAAGGTGGAAAGATCCTGTGTTGACATGGACCTTCTGACCTGTGGGTTGTGTAGGGAGGGCGTCAGCATCAGAAAGGAGGAAGAACAAGACAGAAAGTTGAGGCTAGAATAGTTATGAACTCTCCTCCACCAAGATAATAAAAAACTAAGTGAAGAAGAGCAAAGGAAAAGAGAAAAAAAATATGAACTGGTGAGGAAAGTTGACGAGCCCGAAGAAAGTTACCTACTGTTGAAAAAAAAAGATGTCAAAGATAAGTAGGTTGCAATGGACAAAACTAGAAGTAAATATTACCCCTATTGAAAGGATCGTACAAGGAAGAAAGAAACAACAAAAACATGTAATCCACCATCCTTCTCACTGAGAGAAATCCAGGAAAATAATAAGATAAAGTTGAGAGTATAGAAGTCTGAAACATTGTTTCAACATGTGTTGATGCTATCATCGACCTATATCTTGAAATAAATGTGGCCGGTATCCCAATATAATAATTCACCCCTTTGGATTCAATTACAGGAAGCTTATCACTCACCTCAGAAGGACTCGGGTTCGAAGGAGGAGTGGTTGCAGTCGGATATTATTACTACAACCACAAGACCCAAGATATAGAGAAGAGGGACCCCAAAAGAAAAAGGGGAAAAATGGAAGCAAGCCAATATGTGCTAGAAAGGAATATAAAATGGAAATATAAGCCTGATGCAAAGGCTAACGCTCTACAAGAGGTCTCGGTGCTTAGTGCTTCTCCTAGGATAAACATCATGTCGATCCATAAAGTCATCATAGCTCTATCCGCTACAAAAGTTGGGGTCACAGATTTGGAATTGACCCTAGCGGCCATCAAAGAATCTACTGCCAGTGAGAAAACAAAATAAATTCAACAGGTGAAGAAATCCTATGAAGAGGATACAAAAAAAAATTTACAGACACACGAGGAATGTCTACAAATCAAATTCACTGAGTTAATTTCATTGGTTCAGAAGGCCCATGCTAGTGACATGCAACAACTTGAAGCCTCACATAATCTGGAGGTAACAAATTGCAAATCACAATTGGAGGAATTGAGGTCTTTCAATGAAAAGGGTCGAGCCAAATTCCAAAGGGTACAAATAGGGAATGAATCTTTGAGAAATACTATAGAAGAACACCAAATCCAAACAAATATTCTCAAGGTGATGAATACAAATGCCCTGGAGAAGAATGAAGAACTTTGAAGCACACAAAAAAGGTTGTTCAATGCATTGGACAAAGTTTTGGTGATTGGATATGAACGAACAAATTTTGACTCACATGTGAAAGCTACCCAGGAAAAGTATCAAAAATATGTTGAAGCTTATGATGAAATCATAGAGTGGTAAGACTCTCCGCCTACATTTTAATCCCCAAAAACCCTCTCATTGTATTTCGATGAGGAAAGAATATGAGATCGTCAACTTCTAGAAATAGGTATTGCAATGATTTTCAATGTGTTAAAGATTCAGGGGAAATTCATGGTTTCCTACATAGAGGTATGGATATCATCCAACGATTTTCTCTCTCAAATATTCATCAACCTAGACGATCATCGAAGAGGTGGACACCAAATGGAACCTTGCTCAGAGAGAAATCGAAGAAAAAATATTGATCCAACTCTCCAAAATCATCACCCTAACCGAAGATGAAATGCAACATGTTGATTAAAGCCTCAGAACGAATATCATCATTCCCATGTTTAAGATTCAGGCTGACTTGGAGAGGAAACAGTTACTTTGAGTATATTACATACTCGAAGACTTCAAGAACTGGAAGGAAATCGTGGACACGAGGGAGAAATCATTAGGGCACCTCTGAAGAATTGTTTTTGTAACTAAAGTTTTGCGAGGTAAATCATATCATTGTAATTATGTCCATGCCATAATTGATAAGGAAATTTGGAGCATCCCTTCAGTATCCCAAGCATTATCAATATGACTATCGAATCACAGTCCCATGGCACCTCTATAAATGGGATGATTGTAATTGAAAAAGGGATTTTGGTTCTTTAGAGAAGAAGGGTATTTTTACTAGTATTTGAATAAAGGACTGAAGACAATTTGGGAGATAATGTATTTTATGTGTATGATTGTGACTATTCATATCCATGCATATATGTTTTGTTATTCTAAATGTTAATCTTAGAACTATTTCCTGATTTATATTTTGTGACTTACAATCGTTATTGTTTTTCCTTTATGAATACAATGACTCAATAGCTTAGTTGTTAAATCAAATTATATTGGCTACAAATAGCTTCTTGGTCAAAATTATATATTTATTGCTTCATGAATTCTTTCTATGCGAGTAATATCATCTTTTATTGTATTCTCCTTACAATTTGCTCCTGATCAGGATAGGTAGTTTAGAATTAGTTTAGAAATTGCATCTGAGAATAATAATCATACACCTTAGCTTAACTTTAATTAGTCGATTTTACTTCTTTCTTATTTATTTTTAATTCATCTGAGAACCTTTGGTTCTCAGATTCATATTTAGTCAGTATTTTAGTTAGTTGGTAACTAGGAAAAAATCTGGTCAGAAATGCTATCCCAAACGAGAGTGGGTCTAATTGGGACTAGCCATTGGGAATTTTCCCTCATCTTATTGAGCAAGTCATACTCACTCATAAACATAACCCAATGTTCTCTTTAAGTAAGTTGTATATAGTCCAATCATCCAGGTATATGTCAAGGAACTTATGACTAAAATCGTGGAATGTTGTGATCAGGATCCGGGAAACTATTGTTGGGGAATTATTAATGCCAAAAGGCATAATGTTGTAGGAAATTGTTCCCCACTCAATAGAAAAGTAGAATTCTTCTTATATTCCTTGAATATTCAAACTTGATGATATCTAGAGAACCCATCTGTAAAGGAATATGCATCATTTCCCACTACTTGATTCAGTACCTCATTGCTAAAGGGGGTGGGAATGGGTTCATGTACACAAGAAACATTCAATATTTTTTAATCCACACAAACTTGTATATAATTTGTACCTTTCTTGGTTTGTATCACGATAGGACTGATCCATTCAACGTTATCGACATGGAAAATCATCCCAACTGTGAGCATCCTATCAATATCCTTCTTCACTTTCTCATTAACTTGAGGATTTATTCGAGATGGCCTATGATTGAATGGTCTTGATTTAGGCTTTAAATATATCCTCATCTCCCCTAAATATACCTTAATACCTTTTAGTTATGATAATTTTGTATGGAACATATCCTCATATTCCGGCAACAGAGCCTATATCTATGTCATGGTCTGCTCATCCCAATAGTATCCAATGGAGGATATCTTAGGATGCTCATCAGTTCCTATATTGACTTTCTGCAACTTCAAGGGTTTTGTATAGGAACTACTGACATCAATTGGGATAGTATCTTTAACCTCCCTAGTCCCTTCTAATTCCTAAAATTCCATATGCCTAAGTTCCTTACAGTCATTGAGATCTTTTGGGTTTTTATCAACAGTAAGACAGACCATAGGTAATCGAGTAGGGGATTGGTAAATACTATGATGGAGGTACTCATGTTCAAGAAATATAGTAGGAGGATGTATAGGCTTAACTTCATCAACAAAAATTATTTTCTCAATCTGTTGCAAAGCTAAAGTGATTTTAGTGGACTTACCTGAGAATGAGAAGTCTTGACAGAACTGTCATTGAAGGTTTTCCCAACAAGTCATTTGGCGTTGAGCTTCCTCATGTATATACCAAGAAGCTAGAATCTATCCCAAGGATTGAATAAAATGATGCACCCACAATTTAGAAGGTAGTTGTGCAATTTCCCATTCCTAAATACAATGCGTTACATGATCCCTTGGATCTGAAATCCCATAATATAATTCCAAAGATGATTGGTCGATATTTAGTGAAGTAATTTGCGGAGGGGGAATAAAGTGATGTTGGATGACACACTTTTCTTCATCACAGGAAGATAAAGTAACCTTATGAGTGGCCCACCATATAGTTGAAGAGGATCATAGAACAACATCCAATACAGGAAGTGTTTGTTCTGGTGCAGATTTAGTCTCTACTTCAACCCAAAAACTGGCCAAATATGAAGTGCCATCGTACACAGGGTGTTCTCTAACCTCAAATACAATCCACCTGGATGCTCTAATAGTCGTGAAATGTTGTGAGAAGTTATCATATATTCCATGTTTCCAGTTGTCAAACTCTACCTCTGAATCTTCCCCTGTAGACTGAATATTGTGCCATCTTACCAATCTGTCTGCAGTTGGGTTAATATAATCCACCCACTTTCTTGTAGTCAGAGTGTAGAAATCAAGATAAATCCTAGAGGCCCTGGATGTGATAACACTAAAGAAATTTCTAAATTACTGTTACTGATACCACTCGAATTGGTAGGAATGGAATGTGGATAAATGATATGAATTATGGGAGAGTTTATTGTAGAATTTACTATATTGGAAGATTGCGATGAGGGACTGGGTGATCCAAGTTTGGTTCCTGTGTCTTCGAGAACATATTCTTTCACCTGGGGAGTTGTATTAGGAGGCCATATCATATTAGGTATTCTAGTATACTTCACATCTTCAAGCATTGTACGGGTTGATTCTCCCACAACTCCTTCGAAGGTTATATTTGAGTCTTGATCCTCGATTGTGACTCTGATCGTGATTATTTATTCCAACTTTTCTTCATCTCATATATTCTCTCCATAACTCTCATCTTTATCTCCAAACTTCTCCTTTAACCATTGGTTGACCAACCTTCCATGTAACTACAACTCTTTCAAATTCTCTAACTCTCTTGTATGACTCTTCTCGAGGTTGATCTCCTTATGAGAATGATCAAGCCTCTTCATCAAATTTCACATATTCTCTCAACACCACTTTTCAAGCACCACAACCCTTTTTTGAGCCCTCTTTTATTTGGCAGTCTTCTCACAATGACCCCCCATACCTCAAGAAATTTCATATCCTAACTCATGGATCCTCTCTTGAATCACCCGCCCCTTATGTGAAAATGGTTTTACTCGGCCATTTCAACCAAAGGAACTGGTAACATTCCTTCTTCCACCAATAATATCTTCATCCACAACATAATTTCTCTTGGTAATCTCCATCAAGCTCCCTCGTAAAATACTGCTTCTTTGTTTGAGAATGACCTGTGATTTTTCGCAAAAAATTTAATGATCCTTCTAGGGTAGTTCGGAACCAGAAGTGAAAAACTCACCAAATATGGTGATCCAACTTGTGAAGAGCACCAAGCTACTCAATCGTCCAATTAAATATTTTCTTGACACGATTTTTAAATTATGTCGCTTCTTGTAACCGGTTGAGCCACTAGTAAACCTATTATGGGAATCGAATCCAGAAGATCTTGTACTGATCACTCGCTAGTTCAAAATAGAAGATGACATCCTTCACATCCCTCAAAGTTTTTTGTCGTAACACATTTTCTTGAAATATAAAATCATCACACCTTCTTTCCCACTATCGTTCAATGTCAGACCTAAATATGTGATGTTGGATCCTTTGAAAAATTGCTCAGAAATCATTTGTTGGCATGGAATTTGATATCATGGTTCTAGGAGGTTACCAATAAAGTTATTGTTGTAGTCTAGTTTCATTGGCATATTCAACCTTCCAGAAGGGAAGGAGGTCTCACTCGAAGCTCAGTTGAGACTCTGTGTATAAAGTGAATTAAAAAGGACACACTATCAGATCTAGCACTTTATAGAATAGTTCCATACTTATATGTAAATATATCACAGCATTAGAAGACTTAGATCAATAAAGACAGTGAACAATCTATGTTGCGCAATGTTAAAGTAAAAGCATACATTACAGAATTTGCTAAAAAAATAGTGCAATTAGTAAATACACATAACAAGACAAATTATGTAAGAAAGAGACCATATATCTATCCTCATAATGAAAAAAATTTAAGTGCCTGAATAATCCATCATATATTCATACCCCAGACTATCATACATAGATTTGTTCTTCATATCTAGACTTCTACAATAAGATTGGTAATGATATATCTGATCTAGACTTTCACATTCTACGTAGATGTAGTTCCTACTCAGTAATGCTCAATAACAACAAATCTCAAGACCCCACAATAACAGAGCAACAACTATAGAACCAATGGAAAGCCCAAAACGAAAACTTAGAATAGAACATAATCCAACAAAACATAATCGAACCCCAACCCATTACATAACTTCATGCTTTATAATTTTTTTGCAGTTCTTATTGGCTTCTTGATTTCATTGTTACACTTTCTTGATTCCACGTCGTTTTGGAATGCATTAAAATGTTCCATATCTTTTCGTTGCTCTTCCAACTGGTGCATCACTCTTTTTTCTTATTGGTGCACTAGTAGCTAGTTGTCCACCCCTTGTATCTAATGTTGATGTGCTATGGGGTTCTGCAAAACCTTTATGCATCCGCAAAACTAATTCTTCCAAATGGAGGGCCCAAAAAATATTAGTGTTTCATAGAAAGATACATTTTTGCATGGGGACATGCAACATCCTAAAATAAGGGGGGATGGACTACTATGCACTCCATATTTAATGGAATATTGTTGTAGCTAAGGAGAACATATTTTGTTGAGAATTTTTTTTTAGTTTGGGGGAGTAATGATTGTTGTGCATTCCATACTTATCACAACATTGTTTTCTTTTCCTTTCCAATTGATAGAAAATTATTTAGTTTGGGAGGAGAAGGCAACATTGTTACCTAGATAATAATATGATACTCCATAATAACTTACATCAGAATAATTTTCTATAAAATTCATTCCTACATGATTCGATACAATAGAACACATATTTTGGGAATGTACAACAATAGTTATCATTTTTTAGTGTGTAAACAACAACAAGGAAACTTAATGAGAAACAATTTGTTTTCAACATTAACAAAATAAGGAAGCCCTATTTTTGTTACACATGAACAAGTTATAGGAAGCCCTACTACTGCTACACGAGAACCAGTTGGAGGAAATACAACATTACCATGTCATGAGATTTAAACTATCATGATTTTCTACATCTACGCCTATTATAAAACTACCGTCGCTACTCTAGTTTTTATATTATGTACATAAAAGGATTTGTTTATAAAATACATGCATTAGATAGTCATGATTTTGGGTGAGAAGAAGCAATGAAATAAGACAAGTATGATTGCAAAAATTTTGCAGAAAATAAGTTTGTAGAGAAAACAACCAAAGATATTTGCTGCAACACATCCAAGTTTTCTCCAACTCTTCTAGATTTACTGCAACTCCATCAAGTTTGTTGTAGATTCACTAGAATTTATTGAGGATGCTAATTTTGAAGTTTGAAGGATAAATCATGAAAACTTATAAAAAGAAAATCATGGAAGGAAAAATAGAAAAATGTTAACAACTAAGAAGGATATGCATTGGAAAAAGAGTAGAATCTGTACATATTGATTGATACAGAGGAACTGGGTTGCATGAGGGCATGCAACATATTCATTTTGGGGGAGATGAAATACCACATAAATTTCATCTTTTTACATCTTATTATCCATATTTTTAATCTCTCTTCGCTTACCTATGACCTTGTATAAGTCCATTTTAATGCTTAGGTGCGGTATTTAGACCCAAAGTGTTTTCCGTTGCATTTCCTTAGTATTTAATGTAAATTATGGTTAAATATTAGAAAAATAACATATTTTGCATTTATCTTTGAAAAAGCCTGGGGTTAGTTTGTGATTGTTGTATAACCAGATGCCATTTGTTGCAACACCATTTCTACAACATTGTTGTTGTTACATCGTTGTTGCAACATATAACATCCCCAACATCCAACTGGGCTATTGCACATAAAATTTTTGAACTGTATACAAAATTAAAACATATAGAAACTCTGCAAATGCACAGATTCATAAAGAATAATAATAAAAATACACATGTAGCACACATAGGAAAAACCCTAAAAATGCATACATAATAATGAAGAATGTAATTTAACACACAATTGACACTTATCTTGGTAAAAATATCACCAACTGTGTGTTGACCTTTCACGTTCCTCCCAGCCTTAGACCACACTACTCAAAACTCATAGTAGTGGGTCACCCCCAAGGTGGGACTAAACACCACCCAAGTAAAGGAATTCCTAACTAGGATGATGTATCTCAGACAATAGGAAAAACTATGTTACAGGTGCCAACTTGAAATAACAACCTATAGTCCCTCATTTCCCACATGCCTATCCCACCCTAGGAAGTGTTCCCCTTCTCTTCTCAACAATCCATCGGCTGCTCCACTTCCTTTCTAGGGATTTAGAAATAGGTCAGACAAAAATTATCATAGCCCTATAGTTACAGTTAGGAACCTTTGGGAAATCAATTCCCAGTAATTCTCTCCCCTACAGAGAATTTCGCATGGGACTAACAACCCGCCTCTTCAATATCCCACGGGACTAACAACCTGCTTCTTTAGTCCAACTCCTAAGATAACCAGGTACAGGTACAGGTATAGGTACAGTGACAGTGACAGGAAAGTACAAAGGACAGTTGAATGAGTGAGTGCATGATGATGGAATGATGGGAAAATAAACTAATTCCAAACTATATGTATCCATGTTCCCAACTTGACACTTGTCATGTTGAGAACTACTTTGGTCCACTTGTCCCCATCCTTATAACTTAGGATAAAATAATTATCCATGCTTTATACTTTAAGGAATATTAATATAATATTCCTTTGTGGCTTAAGCTCCCTAAATTAGCCCTTTATCCTTAACTTTTAACCCCCTTTCCTTAACTAGTGGAGTTTAGTCCCCCATACTCTTTTACATGGTTGGTCTAGTGCAGTGATGTGTTTTTCATTAATATTTGTGTGTGATTACATTTACATTTACATTAGAGATATACCATCCTTTTTGCATCCCGGCTCATGAGAATCAAAACAAAACAAATACACAAAGGGTCTTTGGCCTCAAAATCGTGTGCACTTATTTTGCACATGGTATCTTGGAATGTGCACACTTCATCATTTTAGTGTGCAGTACATGTGCACACTATACCATGGAAGGTGCATGCAAAATGATATAAAAAAAATCACCATCTTAAGTACATTTGTATTTAAATTTAGAGTTTGGGTTCAACCTAGGGGTATTACATTCCCCTCCCCTTTATTTATGCATTGTCCTTAGTGCAATATATACACATATACAACCAAAATTTCAAAAATCCTCAAAAAGATGAGGGTATTCTTCCTACATAGCTTCCTTGTGCTCCCAAGTTGCATCTTCAAGACCGTACCAGGTTCATTGGAACTTTACTAGATCTATGGATTGATTCCAAATATGCTTGATCTTACGATCCAATATAAACATCAGATGCACTTGAAAGGCAACTTCTTGCTCCACCTGAATCACATTCCAATCAATGACATGATTAGCATCAGGTATATACTTTTTTATCAATGATACATGGAATACATTATGAATAAACATTGACGTGGGAACGGAAAACATGTATGCTACAGGCCCAATCCTCTCTAGGATTTCAAACAGCCCACAATAAGGAGCTTCCAACTTTGAACAATTTCCCAACTTCAGGGAACTTATGTTGGCCTTTACTTTAACGAATACATGGTCACCCACTTTAAATTCCTTGTGAATTCTTCCCTTATCAGCATAAATTTTCTTCCTATCTTGGGAAACCTTTAAATTATGTTTTATTTTCATCATTTTCTCTTCCATTTCCCTAATTAAATCTATCCCAACCACTTCTCTATTTGATGGTTTGTCCCAGCTTACCAGTGGGTTCACCTTCTTCCATAAAGTGCCTCAAATGGGCTCATCTTTAGAGATGTTTGGTACCCATTTTTATAAGAAAAATATACTAAGTGTAGGTAGTCTTCCCATTTTGATGGTCTATCCATCACATACATCCTTGACATATCCTCAATCACTTGATTCACCATATTTGTTTGTCCATCTGATTCTAGATGATAAGTTGTGCTAAAATTCAAATTTGATCCAAATCCCTTAAATAATCCTTTCCAAAAATTTGATGTAAATTTTGGATCTCTATCAGATACAATTGTCTTGGGTATACCATGTAGTCGAGCAATTTCTCTCATATAAATGTCAACAATGTTGGTTGCCTTGTGAGTGAGCTTTACTGGAACAAAACATGAAGATTTAGTAAGCTTATCCACCACTACTATGATTGAATCATGTTGCTTGTTTGTTCTGGGAGGTTTGGTGATGAAATCCATTGTTACAACTTCCCATTTCCACTCAGGAATGGGTAGTGGTTGTAGAAAATAAGTTGGGTGTCTATGTTCAGCCTTGACCTTTTGAGACTCCAAGTATTTGGAAATAAAATCAACAACTTCATGCCTGGCCAATAATATTGGCTCTTGCAGTTGCAATAGTTTTCTGATAACCTGGGTGCCCAACATAAGGTACATTATGCATTTCTCTCAATATCATATTTTTCAATTCCTCATAATTTGGTACATAAATTAGGCCCCTATACATGATAATTTTATCATTTTTTAGCTTATAGTCTTCAATTTTCTACTGCAAAATACCTTGTTGTAATTTTGTTATTATTTCCATGTATTGCAAATCTGATTTTGTAGCCTCGAATATTTTGTCTTTCAAATATAATTGGTACATGCTAATGGATGTAGCATGCAACTCATGTACCCTTTTCTAAGTGCATCAACCACCTTGTTCTCTTTCCCTTTTATATGTTTTATATCAAAGTCATATTCACTGAGAAATTCTAACCACCTGTTTTTCCTGGAATTTAGAGTTGGTTGTCCAAATAAATATTTCAGAACACTATGTTCTATCCTCAACTTGAACCTTTTCCGCATGATTAAGTATCTCCACATATTCAAGGCATGCACTATGGCTTCAAACTCCAAATCATGAGTAGCATAGTGCCTTTAATTCTCCTTCAACTTCCTTGATTCATAGCATACAACATACCCATTTTGATTGAGGACTCCACCAAGCCCTTCTTTACATGAATCAATGCATACAATGAAGTCTTCATTTGGATAAAAAATCCTTAGTATTGGAGCACTTGTTAATAAATTGATCAAGTGTTGGAAACTCTTTTCACAATCCAATGACCACTGAAACTTCACACCCGTTTTTTGCAAGGAAGTGATTGGGTGTGAAATCTTTGAGAATCCTTCAATAAATCTCCTATAGTAACCTGAAAGGCCCATGAATGATCTGACCTCTATCACATTCCTTGGTGCTGACCATCCTCTAATGGCCTCAATCTTCTTAGGATCCATTGCTATCCCTTCCTCTGAAATGATATGTTCCAAATAATGAATTTTCTTCTGATAAAATGAGAACTTGCTCAATTTTGCATACAACTGATGATCCCTTAATACCTGCAATACCATCCTCAAGTGTTTTTCATTCTCTTCCTCCGACTTAGAATATATAATAATTTCATCTAAAAATACAATGAAAAACTTATCTAAGTATTCTATGAAAATATCATTCCTTAGACACATGAAGACAATCAGTGCATTTGATAACCCAAATGGCACCACTCTAAACTCATAATGACCATACCTTGTTTCGAAAGAAATCTTGTTGATGTCTTCTTATTTAATTCTTACCTGATTATAACCTAACCTGATATCAATCTTGAAGAATATGTTTTCATCTTTCAGCTGATCAAATAGGTCATCAATCCTTGGAAAATGATACTTGTTCTTCACAGTTACCTTATTCAACTGACTGAAGTAAATGAAAAGTATCAATGTTCCATCCTTTTTCTTCACAAATAATACTGGGGCACCCCAAGGTGACACACTTGGGTGTATATACCCCTTATACATAAGCTCTTCAAGTTGCATTTGCAGTTCCTTCAATTCTGGTGTACTCATCCTATAAGGGGTCTTGGATACTAGGGATGATCTAGGAATCAAATTGATGGAGAAATCAATGTCTCTTTTAGGGGGTAATCCTAGTATTTCTTTAAATACATCTTCAAACTCTTTAAGGACTACATAATCTTCAATATTTGATGCCTTGTATTTACATTTCTCTTCCATATGTGTTGCAAATATTTGACACCCTTTTATGCAACTTTTCTTCAACTGCAATGCTGAAATTTATCTGATGGTTACTTCCCTAGGAATTCCCTGTATTTTCCTTAGGTTCCCTTCATCATCCAAGAAAATAAATTCCTTATTATAATAGTCTAAGATATCATGGTGTTGGTCCAACCCATCCATACCAATTAGGCAATCATAGGAACCTAAAGGTATGATGTTCCAATCTACCCTGGTACTCAGTCCATTCATGTCCATTGGACATGCCTTGACCATCTCATTAATTTTTCTTTTAGCTCTGGTAGCCAACTGCACCAACCAATATTTTCCAAGCTTGGTTCTTGTAAAATGCAATCTTTCCACAATCTTAAGATCTATATAACTATTACTAGCTCCTGAATCAATTAAAATGACAATGGTTTGGTTTTTGATATTACCTTCCACTTCAATCATATGTGACTGAAACTCATCTTGCTTGTTGTCCAAGGATGCATAGATCCTAGGTACATTTTTTCCCATGTCCTCCATTGTATCATCTTGTTGTACATTGTGAACATTCCTCACTTTCTCACCTATGTGAGGAGAATATCTATACATATGATCTCCCCCACAAACCCAACATTGAATAGTTGGATTCCTTGGTCTTTTCCCCACTTTCTCGGTCATTCTGGGTTCTCTAGAAGTTGGTTGTTCCTGAGGATTATTTCTAAAGAATGGTGGCTTATTCCCCTTCTTCCTTTGTTCCATGTTGTTTTTCTTATTGTCTTCCCAAGATTTTTGGAAAGTTGTCCTTCCTTTATGCGGATCATAAAGGAATTTATCTCTCCTTATGGTCTCCCCCAATGTTTTGGGATCATCATATTGTATCTTGTCACTAATGAATGATGGAAACCCACTCAGATACCTTTGAATATTAACTAACTCATCCTTGATGAAAGAAACATACTTTGGCAGCTCTAAGAACCTTCTTTCATATTCATCTATGGTCATACTCCCAAGCTTGAGTTCAAAGAAATCCTTCATTTTCTTGTCATAGTATCTCTTATTCAAGTATTTCTTTTGAAAATACCTCTTGAATTCCCTCCAAGTATTGTTCTTCTCATCAATGTGTTACATCTACAAAAATTGATTTTGCCACATGGATTCCTTTCCCTTGAGTTGATAGATGGAAATTATTCCTTCTGCGTGTAAAGAGTAATTATGCAATTGAAAATACTTCCTCATTCTTAGCATTCATGTCTATGCATCCTCATCCTTCTTTTTCTCACCATCAAATGTAAGAGGCTTGATTTTGTTCATTTCTCCTTGTAGCTCATCCATGCCATACCTCCTCTTATGTTTCCTGATAGGGGATGGACTTGAACTACTGTATGATATCCTAGTGGAATGCCTTGGGAACTGATGGGAATGTCTTCCAACACTTATTGTTCTTTTCCTCTCATCATCAGACCTTTGAATTCCTGGTTTTCTTGAGGCATTCTCCTTATCCATCTTCTTTTCTATTTTTTCCAAGATCTACATTAAATTTATGTTGAAGCCCTCCTGTTTCTCCTTGGATTTCATAATCCTCTCATTATCAGCTTTATAACTTTGGACATCCTTTTGAAAAATTTTAATGGTCTCTACAAAGTTCATTCTTCCTCCCTTTCCTTCTCCATGTCCATTTGAGTTTGTACCTTCATTACCCATATTGACATACATCCCTCTGATCTCATCTTCATGGTTGTAATCCCCTTGTGTATATTCCATGATCCTGAACTCTGTGTTGATCCTATTCTGATCTAATTTTTATTAACTCTGCAAAACGTTTTAGGCAACAAAACGTTTTAGGCTATATACTTTAACAAATTCATGAAATTATGTGCAATTATGGTTCAATAATGCATCATAATTCTTTCTTCTGATTTATTGAAAATTGACTACCCAGATCAATTTTCTGGGTGAATAGTTATATTCTACTATCCAATACCTTTCCAACTCCTGCTTCCATGCTCAATTTTGATTCTTGAGAAAAACGTTATGGTTATTTGAAAATTGTCCATTAATTCTTTTGTTCACACTTCAACTTGGTTCAAATCTGTGTTGTAATTATGTATTTTTGCACCTGCTCCATTGGAGTTTTGGTAGGATCTCAATTAAAATTTACCCTTCATTGTTTGTCCTGTAACTTCCTCATAAAATCTCTATTTGACGAATGGTTTACACCATTAGAAATCTCTCTCCAGAACTTTGATTTGAGATGCAAATATAAAATGTACATTTTTATACTCTTTTCTCATGGTTTTTGAGTAGCTAAAAACGTTGTTTAGGGCCTCCAAAACATGTTGCAAAAATATGACCTTCAAACAGTATCAAATGTCACAAAAATTCACTGGTTTTCTACTTTTGTAGATCATCCAAATGACTTCATGCACACAAAATTGAAAATGTACACCCATATTTAGCATACACAACAACACCATAAGGTAGTGTATTCTGCAAGCACCTATAACCAATGTGGATCACTTCTTTGTCGCGCCAATATCTGGTGCACACTACTTTTGTGTTGTGCACCAATATCTATCACATAGAATTTTGGTTCATGTAATAATACTTGTTGCACAATTTTTTTTTTGTGTGCAATGCTAATATTTTGCGTGCATTTCACTCTACGCGCCACACCATGCCAAATTTTAGTACGCTCCCAGCACGCACCAGTACTCCGCATGCACCATTAATTAAACCATCGCGCGACAGGAATATTCAACTTGCATGCATTGCATACCAACATTGCATGTGCACCAACAAAATTCCTCTACGCTCTGCCTATACTCAGTGCGCACACCATGCATGCCAATATTATGTGTATGCACACCACGCCTGCCAATAATACGCATGTGCCACCCAATCCATACCGCACAATGATAAATTTAGTGTGCACAACCGTGCACTATTATTTATCCGTGCTTCACTAGCTCTGCTCCACGCAGTGCCAAAATTAAGTGCGCACACTTGTGCACCATTATTTTTTGTGCATTACCAATTCTGCACCGCACAGTGCCAAATTAAAGTGTGCACACCTAAGCACTATTATTTTTCACGCATTACCAATTCTGCACTGCACAATGCCAAATTTAAGTGCGCACACCTGTGCACCATTATTTTTCGCACATTACCAATTATGCACCATGCACCATTATTTTTTGCGCATTAACAACCCCACACCGTGTAGTGCCAAATTTAAGTGCGCACAACCGCGCACTAATAATTTTTGTGCATTACAAACTCTACACTGTGCAGTGGAAAATTTAAGTGCGCACACTCATGCAATGCCAAATTTAAGTGCGCACACCCACACACCAATAATTTCCGCACATCCCAACTTGTACTTAGCAACACTAAATTCTAGCATGTGCATCCACTCACCCTTATTTTCCACACATCACAGTATTTTCATTGCGTATCACACATTTTTAGTGCGCACACCTGCACACCTTCATTTTTCTGTGCATCAATTCCTCTTGAATTTTGCTATAGAAATTGGCGATTTTGCCAAACTTTTCCCAATTTTCACCATGGACATTCTGCAGCTATGAAATCTGCTCAATTTCACTCTGATAATAACAATTCAACCTCTGCAACAAAAAATCTTTATTTGTTGACATTCTCGGAACAAATTTTTCCCAAACTCAATTTACGAATTGAGAATTTTAATCAAATAATCTCGCTCCCTCTGTCATGGGTTCCCTGTAACTTCAAATTCAACCAATTCTAGGTCTAAATTTTCTAGAATAGATATTCAATTAAGAATATCTCACCACTTGGTCAAATTTATCAAATTTCCCATGAATTTAAAAACATAAATTGGGGCTTTTGCCTAATTCCACACAATTGCTTTTGATTTTTACCATGGACGTACTATAACTTGAAAGTTGGCCACCTCGAAATCCAGGCCCAGTGTTGAAAACTAGATATCTGATACAATATTATAGTATCCCCAACATCCAACTGGGCTATGCCACATAATTTTTTTGAACTGTATACAAAATTAAAATAAACAAAAACTCTACAAATGCACAGATTCATACTGAATAATAATAAAAATACACATGCAGCACACACAGGAAAACCCCATAAAAATAAATGCATACATAATAATGCAACATGTAATTTAACACATAATTGAAACTTATCTTGGTAAAAATATCACCAACTATGTGCAGACCTTCCACGTTCCTCCTAGTCTTATACCACACTGCTCAAAACAATCAGCAGTGGGTCACCCCCGAGCTGGGACTAAACTCCACCTGGGTAAAGGAATTCCTAATCAGGATGATGTATCTCAAACAACAAGAAAAATTCTGTTACAGGTGCCAACTTGAACTAACATCCTAGAGTCCATCATTCCCCACATGCATGTACCACCCCATAAAGTGTGCCCCTTATCTGCTCAACATTCCCTCAATTTCCCCACTTCCTTTCTGGTGCTTCAACAATAGGCCGGAAAGGAAGTCTCAGATCCTTGTAGCTACACCTTGTCACCTTTGAGAAATCAACTCCCAAAAATTCTCTCCTCTAGAAAGAATTTCTCATGGGCCTGACAACCCGCCTCTTCAATATCCCACAGGACTAGCAACCCACCTCTTCAATATCCCAAGGGCCTGACAACCCGCTTCTTCAACCCATCTCCTAAGATAACCATGTACAGGTACAAGTATGAGTACGATTATAGGTACAGTGATAGGAAGGTATGAAGGACAAATGAATGAGTGATTGCATAATGATGGAATGATGGGAAAATGAACTAAGTCCAAACTATATGTATGCATGTTCCCAACTTGACGCTTTTCATGTTGAGAACTACTTTTTCCCACTTGTCCCCAACCTTAGAATTTAGAAGAAAATAATTATCCATACTTTATACTTTAACGAATATTAATATAATATTCCTTTTTGGCTTAAGCCCCCTAGCTTAGCCCCTTATCCCTAACTTTTATCCCCCTTTCCCTAACTAGTGGAGTTTAGTCCCCCATACTCTTTTACATGGTTGGTCTGCCATAGT
The DNA here is from genome assembly GCA_009831015.1 of Picea engelmannii. Lineage (NCBI taxonomy): Eukaryota > Viridiplantae > Streptophyta > Pinopsida > Pinales > Pinaceae > Picea > Picea engelmannii. The sequence goes on from ML782510.1 coordinate 571,958, forward strand.
GATGTGTTTTTCATTAATATTTGTGTGTGATTGCATTTACATTTATATTATAGATATATTGTCCTTTTTGCATCCTGACTCACCAACCTCAAAACACAACATATACACAAAGGATCTATGGCCTCAAAATCGCGCACACTTAAGTTTGATGCACACAGTATCCTACAATGTGCACACTTCATAATTTTAGTGCACAATACATGTGCACACTATACCATGGAAGGTGCACGCAAATTGATATCAAACAACTCACCATCTTAAGTACATTTGTATTTACATTTACAATTGGGGTTCAGCCTATGGGTATTACACAACATCATTTCCATGACACCATTATTGCAACACCGTTGTTGTGAAACCATTTTTGCAACACCATAAGATATGACACCATTGTTGCAACACCAAAAGATGCAACACCCATGCAGTTGTTGTAAAACCCACACAGTTGTTGCGACACCAACACAACTTCCACAACACCGTCATTGCAACACCATTTCTACAACACTGGAATCTACAACACCTCACAACAAATTATGCAACACCCACACAGTTGTTGCAACACCCAGGCAGTTTTTGCAACACCCATAGAGTTGTTGCGACATCATAAATGTGTGCACCTTTGATACAAAACCAAACTATTGATGTGGCATTGGTGTTGTTACTCTAGGAATATTGTATGGATATTAGTGTGGCTTCACAAATGTTAATATTCAACCACCATCGAACATGGAAAATATATTCAAATACAATTTATATGGTTTAAGAGAAAGAGAGAAGAGAAGAGAAGAGAAGAGAAGAAAGGAGGAGAAAAATAGAAAAGTTAAAAAAATTAAAAATTAAAAGGTAAGTTTGGAACCAAAAACCTTTTTTAGCCATAATAGGATCATTTCAACTCAGAAACAGATGAAATTTAAGAGGTACATCCACAATAATGAGGGATACAAAAGTGTTCATGAGGGTCACTAGTTATTTCTACTTCAATTTTCTGAAAAATGCAAATTAGTGGGTTTTCAATATTAGGGTTGTGCTTAGTGATTGAGACCCAGATTAAGGTGAAATTTTTATAGATAGCTCAAAAATAAGGCATGAAGATACTATTGAAGGGTATGGATGGAATTTCAAGAAGGCAAGGGAGAATGCCCAATGACAGGTCCCAATTAGACCTGCTCTCATTTTCTATAGTGTTTCCAACCAATGTGTGGGCCCGGTTTCCACTCTAAAGGAATTTCTAATATGAATATGAGAATAAAATGTTATGAGATGAATTAAAATATGAAATTGAATCTAACTAAGCTGCCTAAAACTATCCTAAATTCACCCTATACTAATGTAACCTATCTTCATTAGGAGAAAGCTAATGGGAATGAGTACAATAAAAAATATTATTACTTGCAAAAGAATAAGTCACATATGCAAGTGATGGATTAATATAATAGTGAAATAAGCATAAAAAAACTAATTTCTTATCATATCTATAACATTGTTGCTACACAAATAAGGAAATTCATGATAGTATAAATATAAAGAACAAAGTAAAGAATAAATTCATTTAACTCTGCTCAATACATTCATACAATGGACATATGCACAAAGAAAAGTATCACATACACATATATAAACCCTAAATCTCCATGGATGTCTCTTTCTCTATTCTTTCATGCAGTAAGAATATTTTTTCGATATGTAAGAGATCACAATCCCTTTCTCATTTGCATTTCTCTCTTTTATAAAACAAGAGGGACTCATGGGTGATTTTAAGAACCCCCCCTAAATTTATATGTATAATAAATAGTCACATCCCTACAATACATAGGAAAAATTGAAGGTTATTTTATCAATAATATAATAGGTATATATAATTTTTTGGTGAATCTTTTAGTAAATTATACAATCTTGTAAAAACTTGGTGAATCTTTCACTGAATTATAAACTCTTGTAAAATATTGGTGAATCTTCATTGAATTAAAAATCCTTGTAAAGTCCTGGTGAATTGTTTGATAAAGTATAAAACCATATACAATAATAGGAAAATGTATTCATTAAACTGTTACATACTCATTTTACATATTTGGAAAAAGAAACATAATCTATCCATCCTCTAGACAATACTACAAACATTAGGGGTTATGTTTGTCAAGGTTCTCACTATACACTCTTGCATATCCCTCTATCATTTTTTGTGGAATTCCACCAAAAATTTCATATGTGTTGATCCTGACCACCACTTATGTCAACCTCGGGATATATTAATCTTTGCTATACCACTTCTGTTATGGATTTTTTATTACTGATTCATCAATTATGAAAGGACCCTTCAAACAAGTTCATCATAGGATGTTCTTAAATAAGATCACATATAATTTGATCCATAAATAACTCCAAGAGTATAAGAATATCGATAGGTCACATTCCATGCATGACTTCTTCTCTAATAATCCATTTGTACTAAAAAAGGACCCCTTTGGAAGGAAGAGAGGTCTCTTTCATCCCTCATATTTTTATTGTCTTATAAAAAATTAAAGGGACACATAACTTTGTAATAAATGTTGGGCATAGATTATGCCTTAGAAAAACATATAGTCTCAGTTAGATTGTGTTGGATGTTTCTTGAGTTGACCTAGGTTCTATTTTAGGTTTCCAACAAAACCCTGCAAACCATCGGCCCTTTTGGAGACCAGAAGGCAACACTACTTACAAAGTGCACAATACAGTCTCACCCAAGATGGATTATGGGTGACTGCAAGACCCATATGTCTGTAATATTGGAAGGGAGTGTTATCACTGAAATTTCGTCCACAAATGGTTACAAGAATTCAACATCGTCAAACAGTTATGAGGTCACCCATGGACCAAAAATATCAAAAAAGCATTCACAAAGGGTCAAAACTATACAACTAGTGCAAACATTAAAGGGCGCTATGAAGACACAAGGCACACGCGCACATGTGCAAAAATGAAATGCAAGATTCGCGCACATGCGTACAATGCACGACTGTTGTCACAAAAATCCATGCACTTGAGAAATGACGCATTTATGAGAGTGGTCGACCTCCCACCCACTTCTAGTTCAGCTTCCAAGTTGATTTGATACTCAAATTTGGATTGGATTCGACTGGGTGGTTGGTCAAAGACCTAGAAATGCCCTAATTAGCCTCTTTACACACTACAAACTAGTTGGACAATACCTCAAAGGAATGCTATAAAAAGGCCATGGATACACCTCATTTTTCAAGGAATTCATAGCAAAGTTATGCTACCATTATTCTCTTGAGGAATCTTCTATCCTTACCAAGAGTATAATAACATCATTGCATTGGGCAATCCATCTCACCCCTTGAGTGGATTAGCAAAGAATTCTTTCACCATTTTCATTTTTCATTTTCAAAGTTGTAAGAAGAGCTTATTTGTGGGGGTCCAAGAGCCCTCCCTTGGAGGAAGAAGGGACTCATAGTCCTCTTTCTTCTCGGTGTTTTCTTTCACTAATATCAGCCTTATCATTGGTGACATGGGTCTAATTATTTCTTTTGTCCTTATGTCCCTATGCTCATTAATCTAGTTGTTGTTTTATTTCTTAGTTTAATTCTTAGTTGTTCTTTTATATTTCTTTCTCTAACCCTTTTCCTTATAGTTGTCCTTCTTAGCAAACCCAACTAAGCTTGCAAGCACCTCTATTTTTATCACTAAGGTGACGAAAGAGGCGCAACAGATTGACAACTCCATTAGGGAAAGGTATCAATTTCCTACCCCATTTGGGTTTTTCTAGCTCTTCTTTTGGTTTATTTAGCTTGCAGGTGCATTAACCGGCCTAAGTCGACCTGCCAATCATCCAACTCCAAGTTGAATTGGGAGAATTCCATCCAGAATTTTCATTCACAGCCGTGTGTCACCTGTGCATGGGTTTTTCGGCCCACAGACGCGCATGGTGCGCACATGTGCCTAAGCCACAGTTTTGTTCTACGCACCTGTGCCCATTAGCCCTTTTCGGTCTGCACACATGTGCTCTGTGCGCCTCTGTCTCCACTGAGACCTGCGCACCTGTGAAAAAATTTCACATTGTAAAGTTTTTTGAGATGTGGGGAAGGCCCTTAGCCTTCTTAAAAGTGATTTCAAGCATGTTTTAAACTGCACCACACTTAGTTCCCTCTTCATATAAAGGGATTAGTCAAAACACATAGGCACTTAGGGGGTTAAAATCATTATTTCCTCTTTTGCTTTCATGTTGCCACATGGATGGCTTGCTTTGACTAAAAATATAAGTTGGAAATCATTTGCAATCACACCTAACTTGCATTGGGACTAGAAGTTGGATAACAATCGCTTAGTATGCTCTTCTCTCCCACCTCCAAGCGACCTTGAGAATCAGAAAAAGATTGTGGGACAATTTCATCTCCCTTAAGAAGATTAAAACCATTAGGAGAGGAAAACAACCCTTCTTGGCAGTCCTCTTAGTTTATTTTTCAAACACATCTTAAGATTGTAACGGGCCCATACATGCCCACATTCTACAAAGATAGGATAGTGTTGAAATTTACTTTCTTAGATTGAATCACTAGGGAAGTTTAAAGGTTTTGTAATGGGCCCATACATGCCCACATGATCACAATCTAGGATAGTTTCAAAGATTTTCTTATATTAAATCACAATAGGGAGTTAAAGGAATAGTAACGGACCCACATGTCCACATGCTAGTGTTATAACCCTAAATTGCACCATCCATGCTTACCTGGCATCAGGCCAACTCATTGCCCTTCATTGCCAAAGCCATGCTGAATAGACTCTTCAAAAACCTCCTAAATTAAGTAACCCGCGCCCTAACTTGTCACTGGGCACGTTGGAACGCTAGCAGGCCTTATACTGCACGCGTTGGAACGCTGGTTGGCCCACTACAACCCGCGTTTACCTAACAAAGCAAAAAATTAGGAAAGTTTCCGATGGAACGAAAAGATTTGGGTCAGTTAACTGGAACTCCCAGCCATGCATGGCCGAGAGTTCGCCCAAAACCCTAGCTCCTTCTAGCCTATAAAAGAAGGGGTAGGGGTACTATTTGGAGGAGGAAAATCATAGCAAAGAAACTCTGCCCAATTGCCGAATCCGTTTTGTCCCAACCCTTTAGCCTTTCCTCAAGCTTTAGGAGAATTCAAGCAAAGCAGTTGGAGGACAAAGAAGAGGAGGAGCCCAGGATCAGGATCAAGGACCGGTGGCCGGTCTCTATAATCATTGTAAGTTGATTCATCTTGAGATTAATAAAAAGATACTTTTCCCGTCCCAAATGCACGAGTCTTATGTGTTTCATTTGATTTATGTTTAATCTCTAATCCTCTAGTAGAACAATAGCATGCATGCGTAGTTTTGTCTTGATTACAGGATCGCTTTTTGGAAGGAGCAGCAGAAGCAACGGGATAAAGCTCAACGGAGGATCGACACCAACCATTGATAAAACGGTTAGTTGATTCTTCCCATGTTTGCACGTGAAAAAGGATTTTAGGTTTGGGGTAGAAGGTTAAAGGTAATTTCTTAAGGGTCATGATCTGCATGCAAGTTTAAACCCTAGCTTGTTAGTCCGTAGGGTATAATTTCCCAACAACAGAATTGGCGACTCCACTGGGGACTTTTACTCTTAGGGTTGCCAGATTTCATTGAAGGTTTTTGGGTAGTTCAAAGAAGTAGAGTTTCAGTTTCTTTGTTTATTTGTTTTCTGTTAGGTCAAAGCTAGCAGGGAACCTGGTTATCAATACCAGTTTTTCCTTGACTGTTGCTTGACATTCATTCTCAGGACACACAGAGGTACACGCGGCCTGCAGAAGGCCTGCACGCATGTAACCCGTGCCCTAACCTTCTACAGCCCGCGTTTGAACGCTTGTTGTAGTGGTTTCAATAGTGTGTAGAGCCCAAGAAGCTTAAGAGGCAGTCTCCTCTTCCCTGTCAAAAGTTTACCTTCTCAGGGGGCTTTCTGGGTCCTGTCTGAGTCTTGATTGGTTTACTGTCTTGCTTTCAGTCTGCCTTATTGTGTTGGTTACTCTTTGCATTTGTTTTCTTTTTGCAAATTCTCCTTTTCTGTTAAGGTAGAAGCATCCAAGCCTTTCAGAGACCCTGGTTGTCAATACCAGAGGCCTCTTTCAGGTCTGGGTTGCCTGTGTTTGATTTTTTCTTTGATTTTACACCTACACGCGGGCTATTTCAGTTCTGCTCACAGGTACCCGTGTGTTGATATAGCTCAGCACGTGTTTGAACGCGTGCTGTCTCAGTGACAGTCGCGGGCCTGTCTGGTTGCCTTTCAGCCTGGGTGGGGCAGTCATCCCCTCCTGTGGTGAGAAGTGTTCCTTTCAGGGTTTGAAGTCTGGGGTGCACAGTCAGTAAGTTAGGACCTCATATCCTTAGCTTTTGTTTTTCTTACTTAATGTTTTGATAGGAAAGACAAAAGGAAAAATTTGTTGTGTTATGGTTTTTAGACAAGTGTTAGAATTGGTGCTTTCTAGATTTCTTTTTTGCGTCTTTTCTCCGGTTCGTTGCGATTTGCGCTTTAAGCCAGAACTTTATTTTGTTTTCTTGGTTTTTTTCTTGTCATCATTTTCCCTTTATTGCGTCATTTTGCAATTAAATAAATAAAAATAAAATTTCTTGTTTCATTTTCTTCTTGGTTTGAAGATTGTGTTGTTGCATCAGTAGCTAGGAAGAAGTCTTTTTTCATAAGTTTTTGCACTGCATTTAGAGTATCAGTAGCTCGCAGATTTGAGTGAAATCACTTGGTGTTTGCTGCATGAAATCTTAGGAAAGTTGAAAAGAAAAGAAGTCTTTCTTGTTGAAAAGTTGTTGGTTTTTGCATTGTTTGTAAAAGTTTTTGTTTCCAAGCATTTCTTGTTCATTTTGCTTTGAGTCTTTTTACACACCATCAGTTTCACTTTCATACCTTTTGACTTAAAAATCTCATTAAAAGAAATGCTAAATAAAATCAAGTAGACTTTTTGTTTGTAGGGTGCATACACTAGCTCAGGACTAGGGCCTTGGAATAGGTTGGAGAGTAAATTCTCCAAGGCCACTCAAACCAAACATTGGAGTCTGTCAATAGGGAGTGTAGAAGTCCAGTTAAGAAAAGTTATCTAGGACCCCCCTCTAACATAGGGGCTAAACAGGAGGTCGCGTAAGGAAAGGTAGTGGAGATAACCCCTCCAAAGCTAGACCGAGCGTTGTGGAGAACACATATCGAGGATTTGTTAAGGGATTCTGTCATTTTCATTTTCCACGGAGCTTCGTGGGTCTCGAATCTATTCGAGGTCCTCAGTTGTCTTCCAGACCATTTGCTCTCGATACCCTTGACAGGTTTCGGGCTTGATACCCTGCTCATTGTGGTCTACCCGACTATCGACTGTACTCGCATGGTGACTGTTCACGTGCTGGAAAACTAGTTGCCTATCTTTTCTAGGGACATACACGGGTGACTGCGAGGGTATACCGCGGTACCTAGGACAGACATCGGGCCACAATTTGCAGAGTATACCCGAAGGGTGCTTCCGTATTTGAGTTGCACTTGCACCGGTAAGTTGCTCTAGTGTTGGTTGTTGTAACTGTTCTTCCAACTAGTTTAGTCCTTGCTTGATTTATCTTCTAGGGGCTTTCTTTTAGTGAGTGTCACTGTTTGTTCATGTAGAATACCTTAGCATGTCATGAATCTTCTCACATAGTGGAGGATTCAGAGCTCCGCTGGTCACGAAGGCTTCTGGGCCTGCCGCCGGTTATACTGGAGCCATCCCCGCCACCATTGAGGCGGAAGCTAGACCATCAAAATTCTTTCGAAGCAACTGGGGCTTTTGAGCTTGAACAACTCCCGGATGAATCAACCACCAATCTTGGGTTGGTTGAAACCTCAAACACTGATACTTGGCCGGACATTATTGTGCCAATTCAATTTTACGAACGCCTATCAGTGCCTAACCCAGTGATGGAACCAAACTCTGTTACTTCAACCAGGAATTCTTCCATTCCCATCACTGTTGCTACCACAGGAGAAGCTTCTCCTAACTTGCCTTTGTTGATGGTCCGAGCCACCATGGTCTCGGCCACAACTACGTCGCACAATGGACCGACCCCATCTATCGCGGCAACCACACCTCCTTACACACCTAGTGCGACAGGCCCACCGTTTTCATACGGTATGCCTAGTTCGGGTACAAGCCCTGTACTCACTTACTCCACTTTACAGACTTTGGGTCTGGGGGCAGGGAGCTCTAACACTCCCCTGCAAGGTCAACTTGGGGGCATTCCTGTCCCTTTCAGCACTTTTCCTTACGCTAGAGGTCACATCCCTCCTTCGTCCCCTTCGCTTGGTGGTCCGCATCAGCAGTCCGCTGGGCAGCCTGCACACACGAGTCCATTTGGAGCAGGGAGTCAAGGAACACCTGCGCAAACTCAACCGGTAGGTTCGTCACCATTTGTTTGGAACGGGACATTTGGTAATAACACTTTCACATCCGCTGCTTTCCCAGCTGGGGGCACACCCATTTTTGGACAGTCTACACCGGCACAGGGTACTATTCCTTCGCCGGGGGCACATATACAAGGACCTTGGAACTCAGGACAAGGATCTGTTCCTTCCTCCGGAATGCCGATCTGGGGTAATTCTTTCCACAGTCACTGGAACCCCGGATAGACTTCTATGCCTCTCCCATCAGGACCAGCATGGGGTAACCCTTCCCAAAGTCCGTCAAACACGATGAATTTCCAACATCCTATGTCCTTCATGGGGAATCAGCCAATGATGTTGCTATCCACAATAACCTAAACTACCATTCCTGGCAACGTTACACTTGCCTGATTTGACATGGTTGTTAAATGATCCTATCTTTCACGATCCACGTTGGCCTCCTATGCCAATGAAGTTGCCTTCAGACATTCCCAAGTTCTAGGCCAAGCCTAACGAAGATCCAGGTGATCAAGTGACTACTTTCCACCTTTGGTGTTCATCTAACTCACTGAAAGATGACTCCGTCCAATTGCGATTGTTTCAATGCACTCTTATTGGGAGTGCCACGAAATGGTACATAGAGCTTGATCGTTCACGATATTCTACTTTTGGCGAACTGGCAATGGTCTTCCTTAACTATTTCCAGTTACCTGTAAGATACGACGCTGGCACATAATTGCTAGCCAATTTAGAGCAGACGACAGCAGACCATATCTCGGATCATATTCAAGAGTGGCGATGCCGAAAGAGTCTCATCAATGTACCAGTCCCACCAATATTCCTGCAGGAATGGTTCATTAAGTCCTTGGTCCCACAGTTGTCCAAAGACGTCGCAACGTCCAGAGTTTTCTCTGAAGAAGACGCCATTATGCGGGCTCAACAGTTTGAGCTTATCTATTCTCAGTCTGGTTTGTTATACAACATCTTACCAGATGCGCCATGTTCGATACTAGAGAAAACCAGACAGAGAGCCAGACCACATGCCGATGGTATTGTTGGTTCGGCACAAACCAAGCCCGCTGAGCAATTGACAAAACAATTGCAACAGTTATCCATACAACACTCAGCGGCCAGCCAGACTACCGCTTTGGCTGCTCCTCCTACCCAAACGTCAGAAGTACACTCCGTGCAGACGACTAACTCAAAGGCCAACCAGCAGCGTGAAGGGAAGAAAAAACAATGCAAGAAGGGTAAGGGGGATAAAAAACCAACTGATAATGCTGGCGAGGCACCACGGAAAAGAGGAAGGCGAGGCATCCGTGTAACTTGTGTGCGGAAGACCACCCGACCCATCTATTCCCTCAACTTGCAGAGGCCCAGAAGTTTGGCACACAGCAACAACAAGCCGTGTTGACTAATCCCTTTCAGCATGGGCAAAATTTAACTCAAGCCTCTGCAAGTGGTGAAGGGGGTAGCCAAGAAAACTGCCCTCCTCCAAATAATCCTTCTTCCGCGAACGTATATATGGTTAGAAGTGATGCTTTCATAACAACTAGAGCACACGATTATAGCAAACCAAGTGCCTCTGAGAAGGGCAAAGAAGCCGAGATCCCATCTCTTCCTCTACAGATCGATAAAGACGTTGGGTGAAACAATGACATGCATTCCAAAGGGTGCGTTTAAGAGGGCTTCTCACAATCCAAACACAAGGGCCGCCCAGAACTAATCTGTGGTGGAAGATTTATCACAAACCCCTTGTGCTATGTTTGCTTTGGAGGTCCTCCAAAGTTGCCCTGCTCAGAGGAAAGCCTTGTTGAATGATTTAGGCTCTACTAAGACTTGTAACCCGGGTACCATCATGTTAGATACGACTGACTTGAAACCTCGTTTGCCTTACCACGTCGCGTTTTAGATAGTAGTGGCTCACCCCACGAAAACTTTTACACGAAATATCTACCGCACGGTGGTCGACGAGGGCGCTTCGACTTGCGTCATGTCGTTAGCATGCTGGAAAGCCATTGGTCAGCCCAATTTGTCTCCATCACCTACTCTCCTTACTCCGTTCAACGGTCATTCTTTCCAACCACATGGCATAATTCCTTCTTTCCCTGTGCAGTTAGGAGGAAAGACCGTGTGCGTCGAAGTAGAGGTAGTCGATGCCCCCATCGATTACAATCTCTTGTTAGGTCGTAGTTGGACTTATGCTATGCAAGCGGTGGTCGCTACAATTTTCCGAGTCTTATTATTTCCACATGAAGGCCGGATAGTGACCATAGATCAGTTGTCCTTCTCTCGGCCTGACCCAGCCTTGGGGGCATCCACGGTTCCCATGGTAGATAATCCTCAAGCTGGTGTCGTTAACATAGGAGTTGGTTTGTGCCCATTTTTGATGGGTACTTTCGATTACCCACCTCCTCAAGGCGATGTCAAGTTTATATCAACTCACCACAAGGCTGAGATTTTCCATGTTTCGTCGTTCCGCACGACTTACTTTGAGGATCCATGGATTCTTCCTTCCCCATCAGACATGATGGATGCGACAAAGCACCCCGGCATGTCCATGCCCTTGTCGGCTGCTGAAGTAGAGTACTCTTTAGTTCAGCAAGCTTTAGCTACCCCCGATCCGACTCCCGCACAAGAGTTGGATCCGCTTCCAGAGCCTATCTGGGCTAAGGGATGATTTTCATCACAGATCATAGTTCCTCCCAGAGTTACACCGAATTGAGGCAGGAGAATTCACTATCACCATGACGGGGGATTAGCCTTGTCCCATTAACCTCTTAGCTACACAGGATATTTATGCTGAGGGAAATATGGCGACTATCGCTGCTACGATACCTATCAATATCTCCCGAAACCCCGGCATCGTGGAGAATGTCTTCATCGGAGCAGATTGCTCCCCTGAAGAGATTCAGATTTACATGGATCTATTTAAAGAATTCTGCGATGTTTTTGCCTGGTCTTATGAGGAAATGCCAGGCATCGATCCGAAAATAGTTGAACATGAGATCACTACGTATCCTGATGCTAAGCCTGTTCGACAAAAACTTTGTCCAGTTAATCCTAGGAAAGCAGCAGCCATCAAAGCTAAGGTTGAGAAATTGCTTAAGGCAGGGTTCATATACCCTATTCACTTGACTCAATGGGTGTCAAATCCGGTGCCGGTCGATAAAAAACAAGGCACAATTCACGTCTGTACTGATTTCCATGATTTAAACAAGGCATGTCCAAAAGATAATTGTCCAACCCCATTCATCGACCAGATCATTGATGAGTGTGCCGGTTGTGAAGCCTTTTCATTCATGGATGGTTTTTCAGGCTATAACCAAATCCAAATCAAACCTGAGGACCAACACAAAACGACATTCATTTGTCCGTGGGGTACGTTCACCTATCGCAAAATGCCTTTTGGTCTCAAGAACGCTGGAGCCACTTTCCAGCGGGCCATGTCTTTTGCGTTTCATGACCTCAAACACATAGTCGAGGCCTATCTAGATGATTTAGCATCACGCTCTCGCAAACGAAAGGATCATCCTATGCACCTTCGACTAATCTTCGAACGCTGTTGCTACTTCAGGATTCGCTTGAATCCCAACAAGTGCAGTTTTTGCGTCACGTCAGGACGACTGTTAGGTTTCATCGTTTCAACAATGGGGATCATGGTGGATCCTCTTAAGGTGGAGGCAATAGTCCAGTTGCCCCCCACACGCACAATTTTACAACTTCAAAGTCTTCAAGGCAAGGCGAACTTCTTACGATGCTTCATCACCAACTATGCCGAAATCACCAAGGGCTTCATGCGTTTACTGAAGAAAGACGTTCCTTTTCTTTGGGATGAAGCAGCATAGCGCTCTTTTGACACATTGAAACACGCTCTTACAACCGCACCTCTGCTACGGCCACCGAATTATAACAAGGATTTCCTATTATATCTGGCTTCCGCAAAGTCAGCCATAGGCATGGTTTTAGTTCAGGAAGATGATTCATTTTCTGAATACGTGATCTATTACCTGAGCCGAGGCCTCGTAGGACCGGAACTGAATTATACCCATCTGGAAAAACTTGCGTTGGCAGCAGTTCATGCTGTTCAACAGTTCTATCACTATGTTCTGTTTTGCAAGACCACCGTCATAGCTGTCGTGAATCCATTCCAGTACATGTTGACACGATGAGTTATCGGCGGAAAAATCAGTAGATGGATGGTCATCCTCCAAGAATTTGACTTAGACTTCATTTCAGCAAAGTCTAAGAAGTCATTGGTCTTCGCAGAACTTATTTCAGAACTTCCGGTTGAGTCAGGTGACGTGGTGCCTGGGGAATCGCCTATCCGGGGGGATATGTTTTTGATTGAATCGTCAGACCCCTGGTACGGAGATATACTGATCTATCTCTAGACTTTGAAGTGTCCTACCTCTTCTTCTCGTGATGAGCATCGGCGGATACGCCATCAGGCCAAGAACTATCTTATACTCAATGATACTTTGTATCGGTGAGGTGTATATTGTATCTTGCGTCGATGTCTCACTCATGAGGAGGCCGTCATAGTGCTCAATGATTGTCATATAGGAGCTTGTGGTAGTCACTTATCTGGGTTGGCAACAACCCAAAATATCTTACGAGCAGGTTACTTCTGGCCCACACTTATCAAAGATTGTATCGAGTCGGTCAAGAAGTGCCATCCATGCCAAATCTTCTCACGGAAGCTGAGGGCACATCCAGCTCCCATGTTTCCTGTTATCACTATTGGTCCCTTCACTAAGTGGGGCATTGATTACACTACTTGCAACCCCCCATCAGCCTAGGGGCACCGCTATATCATCGTCGCTGTCGACTACTTCACTAAGTGGGTCGAAGCTATGCCAACGTTTAAAGATGATGGAGAGACTGCAGCTCTCTTCTTATTTAACCAGATTATAGCACGGTTCGACGTCCTGAGAGAGATTGTCACTGACCATGGCAGTCACTTTCAAAACCAAATGATGTCCGAGTTAACATCAAATCTTGGGTTACGGCAAGAACACTCAACACCTTACTACCCCCAAGCCAATGGGTAGGTGGAAGCTATTAACAAAACGCTTAAGACAATGCTATAGTGAACCATCAACTCAACTAAGTCAAACTGGCATTTGATGTTATACTCGACATTATGGGATTACCAAACATTAGTTAAGACTGCAACCAGTTTCTCACCTTTCCAACTCGTTTACGGGCTGGAGGCAGTCTTTCCCATCGAATGTCAAATTCCATCTCTGAAATTGGTAGTACAGTTATTGCCAGACACTTCCCCACTTGAAGAACGGTTAGTACACCTAGAGCAGCTTGATGAACAGTGTCATGATGCGGCACTGGCCAATGAAGCTCATAAACATAAGGTTAAGTGTCAATATGATAGGTCCATTCGTCCTTGGGTTTTCTCTGAGGGCGACCTTGTCCTGGTTTATGACCAAGATAAGGACCCCCTAGGGGTAGGAAAGTTCAAACCCATGTGGTTCGGACCCTTCATTGTTAAGGAGGTTTTAAAGAAGGGCACTTATCGTTTGGTCGATTTTGAAGGGAATGCTTTGGCAGAGCCTAGGAATGGGCTCTACCTCAAGAAGTATTACTCATAGAACGGTCACTGTGGGTAACTTTTTTTAACATATGTATAGTCTTTGTGCTATTACTTTCTTTCGTTTCTTTTGAAAAACGTGTCATGGACGTGTCATTAATGTTATCTTTCATCACTATGGGAGATGTCAAGTGAGTCCGAGGTGTTCATTGGGTATGCGGACGGTGCTAGTCGACACACGTGGAGGCTTGCCTCTGCAGCTTGGGTAATCTTTACACCACAGGGTTAGTTGTTATCTTCTGGAGGGATATGCTTAGGTGACACCACAAACAATGTTGCTGAGTATAGCGCAGTTATTGAGTTGCTTCGTGACGCTTTGTCATTGGGCATCTCTCGTCTCCGGGTCTATCTAGACGCTCAACTGGTTGTGTCGCAGCTAAATAGAATATACCATGTGCACGATCCTACTTTACACCGACGATTCCTTAGGGTACGTCTCTTGGAACACAACTTTGATTATATTACATATTTTCATGTTCCTAGGAGTCTAAATCAAATCACAGATACTCTAGCTAATCACATTTTAGATTGGCATCTTGCTCACACATAAAGAAGATCATGATCATGCACATGTAAATACATTTTTATACACACCATCCATAAGACACAGAAAAGAAATAAAAACCATATATAAACATCATAAAATCCTCAGAGTAAATAGATGGGCACAAGTGCCTCAAAAAGTGGGAACCATAACGAGTCACTGGGGCTTATGCCCTCAAAATATATATATACATATCGGTGCTCGAGGCACATCAAAGTCTACAAGTCTGTTCAGGGCCTATGGGCCCTGTTATAATCATGTACAACTCAGCCCAAATGCCTAAACAGTCGGACCCATGTCCGAGGTAACCCCACCATATGAGTCTACATGGAGGATGACATGTCCTCTATCTCTGCCATGGGAACTGTGCGAGTGAGCTCAGTGAAGTTCCGCTCAATTTGCCTAAGAGCCCTCTCGGCCTCTCCTGTTGGAGGGTTCCCTGCTACTGCTGCCCCTCCGGCGGCGGCAGCTACGGCCTCTGGCCGTAGGTGGCGCCTGTTCCGTGCAAAATCAGCAGGTCGCGCGGGTCCCACATCTGCACACAACACAATGTTCACCCATCAAAAACTTTGTTATACAAAAAAAAAACATAATATATATGTAAAAAGACATAAAAATTACATATGCAAACAAAAAAATTGTATAGGCAGAGACTTACCCATCTCCCCTCGCTCGTCACCAGGAGGCACTGGTATCGTTGGATCTCTGGAAAAGTCGATCCCCGCGTATGGGTAGTCCTCGATAGCGGGGATCTACTGTGACAACCAAGCAAAAAAGTCGTCGTTGAAGGCCTCTACGGTCCTTCCACCACCCTGTCGCGGTAGTAATGCTGCCCATCTACATACTGCGGGGAAAGTCGCTAGATGTCCTCATACTGTCAGCCGAGGACTGAAGCATGGAACTCTCTCAAAGAAAAATGAACACAAGATAGTCTCGAAACCGAAGTTCCTGTGTTTCCATTGTCGGCAATCAGTCAATTGCCTCTTCATGCTCTCTAACAGTGTGCTACTCCAATCGAAAATTTGTGCATTCATGAACTGAATTGCACAGTTCATCTGTGCGCACGAAGCCTGATGCACGGCTGCAGAGCCGGTAATCCGCCCAATGAGCGATAAAATAGTCTACAGGGTGAGGCTAGTGATCCTACCAACGGGCACCGAAGAAGGTCTCGGATCGGTCCCAGCCTCGCAGTACTCCTCTATCAATTCTGAGACTTTTCTCGGCCCTGCAGGAAACGTCTGCAAGTTAACGGGTTCCCCTCTCCTCGAGAGGCCCGTCAAAAAATAGATATCCTCAGTAGTGGGCACCAAGGATTTCCCCTCTATCATAAATGCCTCTACATCTGGGTGCCAATAGTCAACCAAGGCATTCAGTAGCCTGGGTTGAGCGCGCATGAATGGACACAAGAAAAACTTCACCAAGCCACACTGTGACAGCACGGCCATCACATTCGGATCTGCAGCCACTGCCTCATTGGCAGCCTCATGCTCTCTCTCTCTCCAATGAACATACATCCTGCAAAAATCACAAAGCAAAAAGGAAGAGTTTAGATCTTGCACAAGTCCATTTGCCATTGCGCGGGGGTAACCCACGGGTTGTCGAGGCGACAGTCGCGGGTACCCGCACGTAGTTTTGACTCTACGCGCGGGTACCCGTGGGCTGTCTCTGGACAGCCCGTGGGTTACTAGGGCCGACCTCTTAGAGGTCGACGGCCACCCCCCAAAAATGCTCAAATTTAATAAATGACGTATTGAAATGCAAGATGAGGGAGTTTGTACTTACTTGGTCCAAGCAGAAGTTCGTTTCGTCCACTGTAGCTCCCAGAATCACGATCTTTGGCAAAGGGGGTCTTTTGGCTCCAGAGTCAATTTCCAAATCAACAATGGTGATAATGAGCTGCCAGCTTCTATTTATAGACTTTTTGGCCTCTTTTTGTCACTTTTTTGGGCCCTTTTAACAGTTTCTTTATACCAAAAACCATTTTGAGTGGTTCAGGAGTGATGTGGGAGGGATTTGATCAGGTATTGGGACATTTTTCATTGAGTTTTAGAAAATTAAAAAAAAAAATATATTCACGGTCCATAAAAGTTTTTTCCAAAATTCAACTTGAGCATATAGGGTAGGATTTCATCCCCACTGTTGCATCTCGTTGCTTTTTGTTCTTACGATATAGGATCGATCCCATCCGGTTATGACACGGAACCGTCATATCTGCTCTAGAAGTGTCGCAACTTGGTGGTAGAGCTTACCAAAACATGGATGCCCTAGGTAGTTCCTGGTTGCATTATGGTGTTCATGTCGTTTCTGACAACATAGTAGGCTCGAGAGTCTGTATAGTATTTCCTGAATATGAGTTTGAGCCTTATTTGCATGGGTCTTTTTCACTCTTTGTCTTACCCTTCGGACTCCCAAAACATAACGGGTCTCCTTTTAAGACCTTTTCAGACCCTCTAAACATGAAAAGATTGTCGAGCGATCTTGTGACCCTTCACGCTCGTTAAACTGAAATTTGAAGTCACATCTGTCCGATGGTAGTTTACCCTTTTTTTGGTCCGGATGGTCAACTGTACGAACAACAGAATACTCTATCGAATTCAGATTCTTTAGAAGAGTATCCTCAGGTATAATTTTATTCCTTTTTCAGGCCCGAGGGACTAAATTTACGAAAAAGAAACCCCCCCGGAGTCCATAGTTAAGCTCTTTTCAGACTCCCTAAAATTGAAAAGATTGCCGAGTGACCTTATTCCTTCACACTTGTTAAAATGGTCCAGAAGAATATTCTTGACGGAGTCCATAGTTAAGCTTTTTTCAGACTCCTTAAAATTGAAAAAATAGCCGAGTGATCTTGTCCTTGTCACACTCGTTAAAATGGTTTTGAATTGACGTCTAGTCGGTGCTAGTTTACCCCTTTTTCGAACCGACTAGACTATTCACGAAAAAGGTACCCCAAGGGAGTTTCCTTTTATTCTTTTTCAGACTCTCTAAATATGAAAAACACCGAGCTTACCTTCTCGGGGCTCGTTAAACTTACATCGAAGGACGTTACCATTGTGTGTTCTATCAACCGCATTTGCATCCTTTACCGATCAGCCTAGTAACAGTTTGCGTCTGCGTTTTAACACCTTTGGCCACTGGAGGATTTTCCCGAGTATCATTTCCTAGAACATCAGTCTTTTCCTTGTGCCTTGAGCTTGTATGTTTGCTATACTCGTTCCTCCCTTGTAACATAATATTCCTTTATTCTTTTTTCCAAATCAACAAAAAGAACAAAAAAATCAAATATACCCCAAAAAGAGGATGGGCAAAGTATTTTCTTTATTGGCAGCATTATGAGTCTCCCTTGGATAAAGCACATCTATCTGGTTGATTCATCAGACTATGGGATGTAGTATGACCTTAGGAAGCTTTACTCATTATAGAGTTGTGTCCTCCACCGTTTGGTTACTCTTCCAAACATATGGAGAGTTTGCGTTGCCTCCTACTTCGTACACTTATGATTAACAAATATGTTGCCTGAGTCTTATCACTTGTCGTGCTATTGTCCAAGGGAAGTTTGTTACTAAGCCTGAGTCGACCCCTCTGCAATATGTCTCTTTTCCGCATACCCGACCATCCTAAACGTCCAATCAAGTCTTTGTTCGAAATCACTGAAGCCTTCAGTCCGATCATCAAGATTATCAAGTCCATAACCGACGAGCTATCAAAGACCTCTAGGTAGTGTAGTCATACACTCATATTACACTCCTACCCAAGTTTTAGAAGACTTTGAAGTTGTTGCTCGAACTCTGAAGTACAGCCATCAGGATGAATCAGCTTCTGAGAGATGGATACTTTCTATGTATATCTTTCTGATTTCGAGATGTAGCTCCACTGTGTATTGTTCGCAGCTACTCTCTATAGTTATTTGACATGGATCTACAGTGTATTTGATTGGTATCCATGGTTCTATTTTATCCCGAGCATAGATATGCCCGCCTCGGTGAGACATTGGACATTTTTTGCAGATGGCACCTCCTAATTCCTGATTCCTGGACTCACCCATTCAACATATCAGTACAGATTGGTAAAGAATTGGTAATGTATTTCGGCCATCAGATGCTCTTCTGACCTCACACATTAGGGGGCATCTATTATAACCCTAAATTGCACCATCCATGCTTACCTGGCATCAGGCCAACTCATTGCCCTTCATTGCCAAAGCCATGCTGAATAGACTCTTCAAAAACCTCCTAAATTAAGTAACCCGCGCCCTAACCTATCACTGGGCGCGTTGGAACGCTGGCAGGCCTTATACTGCATGTGTTGGAACGCTAGCTGGCCCACTACAGCCCACGTTTACCTAACAAAGCAAAAAATCAGGAAAGTTTCCGATGGAACGAAAAGCTTTGGGTCAGTTAACTGGAACTCCCAGCCATGCATGGCCGAGAGTTTTCCCAAAACCCTAGCTCCTTCTAGCCTATAAAAGAAGGGGTAGGGGTACTATTTGGAGGAGGAAAATCATAGCAAAGAAACTCTGCCCAATTGCCAAATCCGTTTTGTCCCAACCCTTTAGCCTTTCCTCAAGCTTTAGGAGAATTCAAGCAAAGCAGTTGGAGGACAAAGAAGAGG
>ML782510.1:591165-656218 GCA_009831015.1 Picea engelmannii
AGGAAAATCATAGCAAAGAAACTCTGCCCAATTGCCAAATCCGTTTTGTCCCAACCCTTTAGCCTTTCCTCAAGCTTTAGGAGAATTCAAGCAAAGCAGTTGGAGGACAAAGAAGAGGAGGAGCCCAGGATCAGGATCAAGGACCAGTGGCCGGTCTCTATAATCATTGTAAGTTGATTCATCTTGAGATTAATAAAAAGATACTTTTCCCATCCCAAATGCACGAGTCTTATGTGTTTCATTTGATTTATGTTTAATCTCTAATCCTCTAGTAGAACAATAGCATGCATGCATAGTTTTGTCTTGATTGCAGGATCGCTTTTTGGAAGGAGCAGCAGAAGCAATGGGATAAAGCTCAACGGAGGATCAACACCAACCATCGATAAAACGGTTAGTTGATTCTTCCCATGTTTGCACGTGAAAAAGGATTTTAGGTTTGGGGTAGAAGGTTAAAGGTAATTTCTTAAGGTTCATGATCTGCATGCAAGTTTAAACCCTAGCTTGTTAGTCCATAGGGTATAATTTCCCAACAATAGCTAGCTTCCTAGGGACTTTTGAATTACTCAAGGTTGTACCAAAGGCACTTAGTTAAATAGGTAATCAACACTTGTAAGGACCAAGCGAAGTCCACATGCAGCAAGGTGACACCTAATTCATTAAAAATTGGCACACTTTCACTCATTGACACACAAAATCCACTTATCACTCACATAGCTTCTTCTTGAAATGTGGAGGTCAAAGTAAGTTTACTCCAAAGGGATTCTGAAACACCCCGCCATTTTCTTGACGAAACTATCCACTCCCATTTAATTTCAACGAGGTTGGTTCACACCCCCAACCTCTCAAAACAACTACATCTAAATTTTTTCTAAAAACTCACTAAGTTTTCCTCCACAGGAGGTTCCAAAATAAATTTTTTAGTCTAGGTAGGATTTCGCAGATAGGCATCCAAATAACTCCCCATTATCTGGTTCTCACATTGTCAAAACCATAGAAGTTGTCAAATAGGGAATTGAAAATCCTCCAAGTCAACTATTCCTAACACCATAAGGCAGGGATATACTCATGAAGGGTTGAAGGCCGAGGTCTGGTTGTTCTATGTGTCCCACGTTGAGGCACCCACCTCTTGGATGGGATCTAGCCCGTGACCCATTTCTTAGGCCAAAAATCTAAATGCCACACTTTGACCGAGGTACCTAGTGACCAAATTTTAGGACATCTACCAGGTGGCAATTGTGGGCTACAATTGCACCTTGATCAGATTTTGTGTGGCTATTGGGAAATATCGCCAGCTCTTTCGGGATATGCCCCCTTTACCCCTCATTATAACCAATTATTTCATCCTTCACTAGTTTCTCTTCCGGTGACTTCAGACCCCACTGTTGAGTACTATTGGAAGGTCCAGTGCTATTTGAGAGGAAGGAAGTTATGTCTTTTAGGAAACGAGCATTGTTTTTCTTTAATTCCCCACATGGACAAAACCCACATATCCTCATATATGCTTCTTTTTCAATCCACTTTATGTATGATGCACTTCTGATTACATTTTTATTTGGATATATATATTGTGTAAAGTTCAAAATTTGCAACAAAGGCTCTTGTTTCTGTATTACTCTCACCACCATTTGCACACATTCACACAGCTAGTTGGACATCATAGGGGACCCACAGAATCCTCGTTGTTCTCGACGCTTGCTAAACCTCCCTCCTATCTTAGGAGGAGTGTCTGGTCTTGCCCACTCATCGACACCACCGTCTCACACTCCAGTGAGTGCCACTGTCTTAGGATCAACTTTGCTTGGTTCCACATTACTTGGGTCCACTTCCCAAGTCCCGCTATCCACTCACTCTCCTTTACATGGAAGCGGAGGACCAAATTCCTCTCAAGGGTGAAGTACCAACCCACCTAGCCCCCCTCAAGGGTTAGGTTCACAACACACTCACACCATGGCTAGAGCTAATCCTCCCCCCCCCCTTGTTGATGCCATATTTGGCCTCTCTTAATATACCATATCTAATCAAACTTACCAATGATCCTATATTGCATGACCCCACATGGCCTGCAATGCCCACCAAACTACCTTCAGACATCCCCAAGTTTGAAGGAAAGGTAGGAGATGACCCTACCAACCATGTCATGACTTTCCACCTATGGTGCTCTTCCAACAACATCATGGATGATTCCATTGGACTACGATTATTTCAATGCACACTCACTAGCCCATTAGCCAAATGGTATGTAGATGAAAAATTAGGGTACCATGCAATTTTCGAGTCCTTGGCCAAAGCATTTTTTACCTTCTTCCAATTACCAATCTGCCATGACAATGGTCTTGAACTACTCTCTAATTTCAAACAAACCTCAACCACACATATCGCTGATCACATTCATGAGTTGCATAGACGATGTAGTTTATGCAAAGTTGAAACCACCAAACAACAGTGCCTTGACTGGTTTCTTAGATCACTTGTCTCTCTCATCGTGTAAGGATGTAGCTTCCACCTTCCCTCAATCTGAAGAGGAAGCCATCAGTAAGGCTCAACAATACGACCTCATCTATTCACAGTCAGGGTACTTATACACAATACTTCTTGACCTCCCCAAACCCATGCCATTTGGTCAAGACAAACCCGGGATGTCTCACTCAACAGACGGGTTGATTGGTAATACCACACACCACAATCCTCAACCCAAACCACCACCAATGTATGGCACACCTCAATATTCGCTGGCATATGGGGGCACCTCTTATTACCCCCCACCCCCTTATCAACAACCATACCCTATTGCTATGCCTCCACCCATCAGTGGACCACCCCCAGCACCCCCCATACACCCACCTATTCAAACAAGTTCTGGTACCCCCTCTACCTCGGCTTACAGTACTAGCAAAAGCACCACGCCTTCCTATGTACCCTACAGATCGTTACCCCCACAAAATCCATACTTTCCATTCCCTGGTCCCCCACAACCCATGGATCCCCCACATCCTCACACTGGGGTGAATTTTGTTCAACCCTCTCCATTTAGCAATATCAAAATTTCGAATAGTTGAATATGGCAATCCAACCCACCCGTCGAACAATGCCAAAAAGAAAGGAAGAAACAGGAACAATAACAACCCAGGCCAAGGCGAGAATCAACCCCAACAAAATCAAACAGCTGGGGGCAACCAAAACCAAGGGAATCAAAACCCCCAGGGGGGCAATAACAATAGGAATCAAGGGAGAAATAACAATAATTTTAAAACCAATTTCCCTTGTGCCCTTTGCGGTGAGTTTGGTCATTATACTCATCATTGCCCCCAAATCACTGATTTCAAATGGCTAAAAGACTCATGCAGTCTACCACATCCTCTAGCACCGCCTACCCCTCAGTAGGCCCCACACCAATACATGCAACAAGCCCCCTATTCGTGCTGCAGAATCCCATCCCACACCAAGGGGTGATAAACACCCAATAGGACACGTAGCTTCCCCCACCTTAGGTGGGACAATACTTCAATCCAAACAATTCAGCAGATCACACAATCCTCCTCACCAACAAGGAAGAAATCCTGCTACAAACAGGTAATCTTCAGTACCATGGACCCGCTGAGTCCCCTTTCATTCCTCCAGAAACAATTCCCACACCAACAGGACCCCCGTTGGTGATCCCTCGCCCTAACACAAAACCACCTCTTCACATCCCTCTCATCCAATTACATAGGAATGTCCACAACCCACAGGCTAGGGTAGCTCATAATTACAGTTTGGTTGATGACTTAGCACAATCCTCGGCTGCAATGTCAGTCTTAGAAGTCCTTCAGACTTGTCCCACTTAGCGGAAATCATTACTTTCCACCTTGGGGACAGTCAACCCCGCAGATACTCGACTCATTACATTTGATCTCGACAGCAGAGAACCTCGCCTTCTCGCCTTGATTGCTTTTCAAATCCCAGTGAAAATACAGAACATCACAGTTCATTGGTGCATCTACATGCATTATGTCCAAATCTGTATGGCAGAAACCTGGTTCCCCCGAACTCATACCCTCTGGCATTACCTTATGAGATTATGATGAACGACCATCATCTCCTAAAGGGATCTTCCAAAATGTCCCTGTAGAACTCAGGGGCAAGACTATTCTCATCAACATTCAAGTTATTGACACCCCACTCGATTATAATATCCTTTTCGATCGTAGCTACATGTACGCTATGAAGGTAGTTTCCTCTTCCATCTTTTGAACAATGATGTTTCCCCATAATGGAAAGATCATTACCATTGACCAAGTCTCACATTACGAGACTAACCCTTCTGCCAACATCGATAACATTCTTCCTCTCATCTACATGAGTCATGACGCATACCCACTCATCGAAATGGGCCCCGAAATTTTCAAAGATCCATCATTGTTAGGAACTTACCATGGAGCACCACTACTCCTTCATCCTTCCAATCAAGTATGCATTGTATCATCTAACATAACTAACATAGAGGATACATTTCCTCCTAGGGAGGCTTCTATCATATTTGACGTCCCACTAGTCACAGAGATTCCCCCTCATGAGCCTCCTGCGAACTCATCGACCCCACTAGTCCACGATTTCACGTCTCCCCAAGGCCATATCCCAGTTTGGGAGAAAGTTCCCCAAGCCATTACTCAAATCCCCTTCTTTTACCCTCCACCAGCCGTCAAATCTTTCCAAGTAGCTACAATGCTTACCCTCCCTAATATGGTGTTAGCAATTCCATTTTGGTATTTACATCCACCAGAGACGGTCCCTCGACCATCCCTTCCCCCCAAAACGGAAGGAATCCCAATGACGATTCCCATACTCACTCCTACCATACCCTCTCCACCCCCACTCACTACTCTCTCTGCTACAGCTAGGGGTAGAAGAAAGAAGAAGGAGCCCACAACTCCACTTCCCCCACATGTCCAACCCCCTTGCACACTATATGAGAAAGATGGACACCAAACCAACAATTTCCCATCTCTACCAGAGTTACAGAACTTGATTCCACTCAATCAAACTCCATCAACACTCGCCACCATAGCAAGTACTGTCGTTACCGCCCCTCACTCAAGTAGTAAAGGGATGCGAACCAAATTCACTTGTGCTATATGTTTAGAATATGGCCATTATACACACCATTTCCCAGCATTGCCATGCTTTTGGCAGACATTAGCTACATTATGCCAAAGCTTTCAGAGCGAACCCAGTCCAACTTCGTCATCCATATAAAAAATCACTGACATCCATTATGTCACAACTTCAGTCAATGAACGTATGAGATGCCTTGGCTCTCTATGTGAATCCTTAGATCATTTTACATACCAGTGTCCTATGGTCATTGAATATAGGCAACGCCAATTGACCTTGCTTCACTGACCCACAGAATCGATGGTTGACCTTACCTCATCACTAGAGATTCTTCATCTCATTTCTCCCAAACCCGATGCCCTCCCAACACCTCTGTTGTTCTTGGATGACTTATCCGAGGATTCACCCCCAAATCCCCCCAATTCCCCCGCTCATTTCCCTATGGAACTTTTACATCCAACTACCACGGGTACTCCTCAGTATTTCGATATTTGGTTTATGTCGAGCGAACCATCACAATTCTATTGCAATGTTCCCCCTACTTCTTCATCACCAGGGGGTAGCCACATGACAACAGTCACTGATATCACTCTTCACGACCCCTTGTATTCCCGTCACTTCCACTGTGATGAGGAAATACTCGAAGAGTTAAACACCCTTGACTACCCATGGGATGCACTACACCACCGAGTGCTCTTCTTTCCATAGGAAGCCTCCCCGCCTCCTAACCAACACCCCATATATGCAATCAAAACCAAGGATTTTATCCCATCAGGGCATATTAACTGGTTCAACAACCCCATTCCTACCTCTGATGCTTTTGAAGAAGGCAACACGGCCAACATTTCCCCGACCATCAAAATCGACATTTCCATCAAAAATGGCATCATCGAGGAAATCACTATTGGAGCCACTTGCACTCCCCAAGAAATCACTACCTATAAAGCCCTCTTCCAGGAATATCGGGATATTTTTTCCTGGTCATACACAGAAATGCCTGGCCTTGATCCCTCTATCGTTGAACATCGCATCAACACCTGGCCTGACATTACACCAGTTCATCAAAAAAAACGACCACTACATCCATCCAAAGCAGTGGCCATCAAAGTCAAGATTGAAAAAGTACGCGTGGTTGGGTTCATCTACGCCATTGCCTATACCCCATGGGTTTCCAACCCTATACCCGTTAATAAAAAACAGGGCACTATCCTCATTTGCATGGACTTTCACGATCTCAATCACGCATGTCCCAAAGACAAATTTCCAACGCCTTTCCAACGCCTTTCATCGATCAAATTATCGATGACTGCGCAGGCCACGAGGCTCTATCCTTCATGGACAGTTTCTCTGGTTATAATCAAATCCAAATTCACCCAGTCGATCAGTACAAAACTGCATTCACTACCCCTTGGGGTACTTTTTCATATCGTGTCATGCCGTTTGGACTAAATAATGTTGGTGCAACTTTCCAATGGGCTATGACATACATTTTTCATGATCTGGTTCATATCATCCTTGCATACTTGGATGGCCTCACAGCTCGATCCAAGAAACGCACACAACATTTTGATGATTTACGGATCATCTTCCAATGGTGTCGTCAGTACGACATCCACTTGAATCTCCTCAAGTGCGTATTCTGCATCATTGCAGGGTGCCTCCTCAAATTCATCATTTCCAAAAGTGGTATTACCATGGATCCCCTCAAAGTCCAAGCTATCACCGAAATTCGACCTCCTCGGAATCTATGTCAACTCCAGAGCCTCCAAGGAAAGGCTAACTTTCTATGGTGATTTGTCCTAGACTACGCCACTCGCTCACACGGTTTCCTTCACTTACTACACCATGACATCCCATTTTAATGGGATGAACATGTGAAAAAGTCATTTGACGATCCTAAAATGGTGCTCTCCAATGCCCCTTTAATTAGTGCACCTGACTACAATCGCAACTATATCCTCTACATATCAGCCTCAACCGTCTCAGTAGCAAGAGTTATTGTTCAAATTGGTGATGACGATCGTGAGCATGTCATTTATTACGTTAGTAAAAACCTCTCAGGGCCACCCCTGAAGTATAAACACAAAGAGAAACTAGCCCTTGCAGTCGTCCTCGTAGTTTAGAAACTACGTCATTATATTTTTCTTCGCATAACTAAGGTCGTAGCAGATTCCAACCCTATGCAATACTTGCTCAGTCGTCGACAAATTAATGGAAAATTTTCCCGATGGATTGTTATCCTTCAGGAGTACAATCTTGAATTCTCAACACCCAAGAGAAAGAAAGCCCTTGTCCTCACCGAACTTGTCACGGCCTTCCCCTCTGACACAACCAGTGCCCCCATCAATACCAACTTTCCTGACGAACACATCTTTAATGTCACTTCGGATGATCCTTGGTACGGTGACCTCCTCGTCTACCTCCGAACTCAAAAGTTCGGTAACCACCTTTCCCGAGATGATCGTCATCGTATTCGCCACTAGGCCCCCCGTAACCTCCTCATCGGAGACATCTTATACCGGTGAGGGGTTGACACCATTCTTCGCCAATGACTAACCATTGACGAGGCCAACAGAGTCTTGAACGACTGCCATAGCGGTGCATGTGGGGGCCATCTATTAGGAATGTCCACTACTCAGAAGATTATCCGAGTAGATTACTTTTGGCCTACATTGTTCCGCGATTGCATTCATGCCGTGAGATAATGAGAGAAATGTCATCTTTACGCCAACAAAGAATGAGCACCACCTTCTCTCCTTCACCCAGTCATTACTATCGACCCCTTTTGTAAATGGGGCATCGAATTCATGACTTGTAATCCCCCCTCCAGCAATGGCCACAAATACATTGTTGTCGCAGTCGATTACTTCAAAAAATGGGTGAAATCTATGCCCACCTTCAACAATACTGCTGACACTGTAGAGCGTTTGTTCTTCAACCATGTCATATCCCGCTTTGGAGTACCACTCCAACTAGTTTCCGATCACGGGAAACACTTCAAGAATGAGATTTTTGTCGAACTCTCATCTCGGTTAGGATTCTCCCATGAGTTTGCCTCACCGTATTACCCTCAATCTAATGGATAGGTCGAAACAGTTAACAAGGTCCTCAAGACCATGTTACAACGCACAGTTAACAAACATAAGACCAATTGGCATCATATGTTATTTTCCGCGCTATGGGCTTACCGTACAGCTGTGAAAATAGCCACTGGTTTCACACCATTTCATCTAGTCCATGGGGTTGAGGCCACTCTACCCATCGAGGGCGAAATTCCCACTTTACGCACCACAATTGAGCTATTACCCGACACTGCTCCAATGGAGCAGTGCTTGCTAAACTTAGAGTCCTTGGATGAAGATAGTCAATCTTCATTACAAAACAATGAGGCAGCTAAAAAACGATCCAAGGCCACCTTTGATCGACATGTCAACCTTTGCTCATTTCACGAAGGCAACCTCGTCCTTGCTTATGATATTGCTCACGATACCTTTGGTCATGGAAAATTTGAGCCACTATGGCATGGCCCATACATTATCCAACATTGCCTCACCAAAGGCACATACATCCTGGCCTCTCCCGAAGGCCTCTCTCTTAAAGAACCCAACAACAGGTTATACTTAAAGAAATTTTATGCCTAAGCGTAGCAGTTCTACTTTAGGTTATTTCCTTTTATAGTGTTTTTTAATCTTTTTTCCATCCCTCACGTCTAAACTATCATTTGTGCTATTGACAGATGCTTCCTCCACCAGCCTACCACATCGATTACGCAGACGACACCAGCTGTTGGACACAAAATCTCGCTTCAGCCGCTTGGGATCTCTACACCCCCTCACATGAAATGCTCCATTCGAGCGGCATATGTTTGGGTTCAGCGACCAACAACCAAGCCAAATACACTGCCGTCATTGGCCTCCTGGCTGATGCCCAACATCATCATATTCATCACCTTAGCGTGTTGCTCGACTCTCAACTAGTCGTTCTCCAGCTCAATAATGTGTACCACGTACACGATCCTTTCCTCTTTCGCAAATACTTGCAGGTTAGACTTTTATCTCGACATTTTGATTCCATTACATTTACACATATTCCAAGACAATTGAATCAAATTACAGATAACTTAGCTAATATGGTGTTAGACTGGCATATATCATATCAAGATACCTCTACACATACATAAACATATCAACAACCTATCACAGAATATATAGATTAGACATCATCAACACATTAACAAAACACATGTAAACACCACATAGATCTCAAAATGTATACTCATGTATATATACGACGGTCCACAATGCTATCCAAATGTTTACATACAAAAATACAAGTATCCACAGGCCAGTGAAGCACCTCGGTACAAAATGGGCTCACCAACCTATATACAAAAATGAAAAAATACATAGAGCACCACTCAAGGTGCCTCTAGAACACCACCTCCTGCCCCTCCCTCAGGCAGTGGTCGCCCACCCACTACTGGTCCCTCATGACCAGGAGGTAACCATCCAGTCATAGCATCACCTGCTACTGCTGCTCGTCGTACCACGGCCCACCATGACAGTGGAATCCCCACACACTGCTCCAGGATGCCCTCATCCTAGATACGTGACCACATGCCCTCAGGAACGCCCTGTAGCACCGCCTCCAGGCAACGACGTATATCCTCAAAATTTTCTTTGGAATCCGCCATAGGAGCATGTGCTAGCCTGGCACCTGGGTCATCAAACTGGTGTCTCCTCACTTCTCTCTCAGGCTCAGTTGGTCTTGCCTCAACGTCCTCACGCCGACGTCTCTCTCCTACTCGTGGTTATCTCCCCGGCTCCTGGCGAGCCAATGCCCTCAGCAACTCAACCTCATGCCTGCGAGGTGCCACATCTGTACATAAAAAAAAAAAACAGATAGTATAAGCATCTATACCAAATACACATGTCATGCTATCTCAAAAAACATATATATATATAACTCATCAACATACCTCGATGGTCAAAAACCTCCCTTGGAGGTAACACCATGTTCGAATCCTCCTGGAAGTCAGCACCAACATATGGGAACTGCAATATCACCTGCGGCATCTACCACCACACCTGCGTCGCCTCAGCTATGAAGAAGTGGTTTCCCTCGCCACCAACGTGGCGAAGAAAAATAGTCAACCACCGCTTCAGTCACCGCTCTCGCACCCCAAGAGCGCCCAATAAAATCCTAGGGCGCAACATAGGAACCCTCTCCAAAAACCAGGCCACTAGGATGGACCTAAAGGCAAACTCTCCTATATCAGTGGACCAACAATGGTCTAGCTTCCCTACCATCCTGGCATGCAGTGTAATACCCCAGGTGAAGTGCTCACTGACCAATACCCTCTCCATCACACATAGTTGACCACCACTGATCCGCTGAGTTGCAAGAGACCCATACACTCTCACAATCATCACTGATATACAGCGATGCGCTAGAGCATCCATCGCCCCAATTCTCACAATAGAGCCTGACATAAAGTTCACCCTCGAACCTCCAGCCCACTTTCACTAGCACCACATCCCTAGGTAACACCGGCTCCGCCAGTAGGGGCGTTCCCCGAAACAGGAGCCCAGTCAAAAAATATATGTCCTCCACCGCAGTGAAGGCAATCTGCTCTCCCTACACCGTGAAGCAATGCAGGTCCGGACTCCACATACAGATAAGGAACTACAGGATATACTTCTATGCCCGTATCAATGGGCACTCAAAGAACTTCAATAACCCACAGGCTACCAAAGTCACACGAACCCCCGGATCCTCAATCGCCACGGCATCTCTCAGCTGGGACCAATACTGCTCTCGCCACCCAACCGGCATCATGTAAAAAGATCGCCTACAGCCACATAAAATAGTCCTTGGTCAGCCACATGGACCATAAACAACATCAAAAGATAAGTTTTACACCTGTCAACCCTGCCTCTAAGGTGCAGTTGTTTAACCCACAGGTACGCACACATGCGTGCTTGTTCACTCCACATGCGTGCACGTATGTGTGTCTATCCACTCCACAGGTGCGCACTCAAGCGCACTTTTCCATCCTACAGGCGCACACATGTGTGCGCCTGCTCAGCCTACAAGGGCACCTTCATGAGTCCCTATCATGAACACAGGCGCGCCTGTCCAATACATAGTCATGCACACATGCATGGCTGTGTAGCCATCAAGCACGCATATAATGTGTGCCTTTTCCCCCCTTACAAGCGCCCCCATGCACACCTATCCGGTGGGCAGGCATGCACTTGTGCGTGCATACTTCCAGATCGCCCGCACACGTGGGGGCCCACACCCATAAAACCCCCTGTATAACCCTCTGTACAGGCCCTGCCCAAAAATGGAAACCCTACTTCTAGGTAGGATGATCAGACTACTAACCTGAAGCTCGCTGGTCCTCGATCGGATGCCTCATCCTCCCAGAATCTCCAAATCTCCTCTAAATACTTCTTGTCTAGTCACTATAGCAGCAAGTACAAATTAGGTGGCAATGTGGGCCCTACAGCTATATATAGGCCTTTTCTCCAAACTTCCACTCACCATTCTGGGAGCTTCGGGTGTCCATTCCCCGATCCATCTTCTTCCACGGGATCAACATCCCAGCATCTACATCATGACAATCCCTAGGCCTTTTTTCATCCTGAGCCCCTGGGACACCATTTTTTCATACCTCGACCAAGTATGCATGCGCATATTCAAAATTATCAAATAAATGCTCGTATGTTCGATTCTCTTCAAATATTGTTCACATCGGGTATTTGGTTTTCATGTGTGTAGGTACTTGGTCATCATACATCAACGCAACCCCTTCAGGTATATACTCAGCACTGGCATGTAGTCATTCCCTCTGAATCTCACTCATATCTCTAGTCACACCCTCTAACATTTGCCTCTAAGATCCCCATTTTTGGCTCTGCAGTACCAACACCTCCATTTGCATCTTCGGTACTGTCACTTGGTAGCACTCTCACCCACATGAGTTGTCCCCTTCATAGCACCCTTTTGCACATTGACACTCATGTTGTTTTTCAACCCTTTAGGGATGGGAGTCCCGATAGTCTTACATTATGTCGCGAATCAGCCACATACTCATTCTCCTCATTTTGCTAGCTTTCCCACCAGACTCCCAAATTCTCTCTTCAAGGTTCTATTTGTTACTGCACCTCCGCAATATCATGAACCCTCCATTTCATCCATAATCCATTTGCCCATCTGCAAATTTCCCTTCATTTCACCTACCTCATACAAAAACCCACCCATGGGGCCCCCACCCTCCACCAGTTCTCCAAACAAATTGTGCCCTACCTGGGCCAACCATGTTACATTGGGGCACCCGTTTCTGTATTTGTACACTTATCCCAAATTGTTCTTTATTTATTGTACAAACACCTTTGTTTCCAGCATTCACATTACCTTTTTATTGTCACCCTTGGCGACCTTCTTCCCTTTTTTGGCAAATGCAACCCATGTTGCCTTTGGTTGGGGCACTCCTTATCATCTACTCTTGATGACATCATCCATATCCTCTGAGTATCCCACAGGCCACTTACCTCTACCCTCTGAGTTTGTTCACTTTATCCTGCCTTTGGCACAACTTATTCCATGTCTTGTTGTCCCCCTGACACTCGACCTCGTTGAATGGTTGTGGCCACTTTTTACCTCACATATACCCCCAACCAAAGGCAGTCTTGAATCTTCCTACATCTTGACTTTGTCCATGTACCTCTTCCAAATTCCTAAACCTCACCTAGTAGATTTCACAAAGCCATTTGCTTCTGGGAGTCACGTCCCCCTTTTATCGACATCAGCATAGTTTTCCAGAATGGTGACAATATCTTGACTCTCATTACCTTACCGATGAGAGCTCTTGGATGGCACAGGGAGAACCACAATTTCTCCCTGTTGTCATTTGATGTCAACACTTTATCATGTTATGGTGGGTGTTACTTTGTGACTATTGCAGTTATTTCTTATATTCGCCGAAGACCTCTGAACTTGGCTGGTCTATTAATGCCTACAGAATCTGTGATACTTCTTACATATATCGCTACCTACTGTTCAAAGTATGTTCCTCCGCATAATTGTCTTCTGCCTTTATCAAAACTGCCCCCGAGGGCGCTACAGTTGTCTACATCAACACTTCATTCCTTTTTTTGAGTTACATGACACGAGCATTGGGCATGCCTGCCTCGTTTGTACACTGTTTATTTATACACACCTTATGGAAGGTCGGGTTCTACAGGTTCCTTTCTCCCTCCAATGGGTAGCTCTGGACAATTCCACTATTGCTCTCTCTTACAACAACACTCTTAGTAGAAGAAACATTGATGGATTTCGGCTATACATATGCTCCCAGCCTCATCCATCAAGGGGCATCTGTTATCACTGAAATTTCGTTCGCAAATGGTTACAAGAATTCAACATCGTCAAATAGTTGTGAGGTCACCCATGGAGCAAAAATATCACAAAAGAATTCCCAAAGGGTCAAAACTATACAACTAGTGCAAAAATTAAAGGGTGCTATGAAGACACAAGGCACGTGCGCACATGCGCAAAAACGAAACGCAAGATTCACGCACATGTGCACGATGCACGACTGTTGTCACAAAAAGCCATGCACCTGAGAAACAATGCATTTATGAGAGTGGTCGGCCTCCCACCCACTTCTAGTTCAGCTTCCAAGTTGATTTGACACTCAAATATGGACTAGATTTGACTGGGTGGCTAGTCAAAGAACTAGAAATGCCCTAATTAGCCTCTTTACGCACTACAAACTAGTTGGACAATACCTCAAAGGAATGCTATAAAAAGGCCATGGATACACCTCATTTTTCAAGGAATTCATAGCAAACTTATGCTGCCATTATTCTCTTGAGGAATCTTCTATCCTTACCAAGAGTATAATAGCATCATTGCATTGGGCAATCCATCTCACCCCTTGAGTGGATTAGCAAAGAATTCTTTCACCATTTTCATTTTTCATTTTCAAAGTTGTAAGAAGAGCTTATTTGTGGGGGTCCAAGAGCCCTCCCTTGGAGGAAGAAGGGACTCATAGTCCTCTTTCTTCTCGGTGTTTTCTTTGACTAATATCAGCCTTATCATTGGTGACATGGGTCTAATTGTTTCTTTTGTCCTTATGTCCCTATGCTCATTAATCTAGTTGTTGTTTTATTTCTTAGTTTAATTCTTAGTTGTTCTTTTATATTTCTTTCTCTAACCCTTTTCCTTACAGCTGTCCTACTTAGCAAACCCAACTAAGCTTGCAAGCACCTCTATTTTTCTCACTAAGGTGATGAAAGAGGCGCAACAGGGAGACTTATGTAGTTATGAGAGACATTATTTCTACCTCAAAATACATCAGATTTGCTATTCCATTACATTAATACATCATTAAATATTAGATTTACCAATCAATAATTAGATTCATTCATTAGGGTTTATTCTGTAGTAATTATCTTTCCATTCTACTGTGCGCTAAATTTTACTATTAACGTATTAATTCATTCATCATAACTAAACAATTGCAAGAAATAAGACAAACATTCCACACAGAGACACAAATTTATCATGGCTCACCCCCCCTGGGCTATGTCCACAAAGATCTAGCTTTATTAGCTCTTTTGTTATTCTTGATCAATGATATATCATTGCACACATTACATTTGAGGATGACAATATCATACTAAGATCCACATCTTATGACCTTACCCTCCATTACAATGCATATTTATGTCTATCTATCTCTATCTCAACATATCTCTATGTCCTCACACATAGTTATCTATCTGCTATATTAAAACACATATTTATATTACAAAAACGGGTAAATTACCTGTTACAAAAATGACCAAAACCCTAACCCACTAACCCTATGTGGATTAGTTTTATCCACTTTCTAACTCCCTGATCGTGGCTGGTCCAAAATCCAATTGTTTTCCTCGTTGATCCACATCTTTCATCCTTCCTTTGAATTTCATGGTTTTTCGGCGTTTCTTTTACATGTTTTCTGATGCATGCTTCTTCTTTAGTCCATTTCCTAACTACCTTAATTAATTACTATTCTTTTCCTCAAAATGACCTGCTCCAATAGGCCCCCAACACTCACTTATGGTTTGTCCCGAGCCACTCAGGTAGTGTGTGATTTTTGTACTCACCTCTCGAGTTCCTAAACCCTGCTTGTAATTTATTCAACTTGAGATTCTACTTACATGTTCTTTTCTACTACATTCTCCACGGTGTTAGAAATAATAGGTGTGCTCATTTAACCATAGATAATATAGCAATATTGTCACCCAACCATAGGCCAAAGCCACCTCCGAGCACCTTAACCTTGACAGAGAATAGTTTTGAAAGCAAACCATAGGTCTAATAGCCAATCAAGGTAGCGTATCACTCTCCAAAGCTAGCCTACCAAGCAGAAAGTCCAAACCATAACCAAGAGAAATTCCAAGCCTAAAACCTAAAATACAAGTTGTAGTAGTTGCAACTGCAGCTAATCTCCAGACTTGCACACTTACTAAATTTCTGTATTGCGCACTAAAGTTTTGCAGTTGTGAGTTGTGTGTGACCAAATGAGCTCTGACATCCTATATTTATATTGCTCTACCTTAGTTGTCTGGGCTGACTTCTCTTTCTAGAGGCTAGAAACTCAATATTAATTATTCTCTTTAGCCGACTTGTCTTCTAGGGTTATGTCCAAGGATTTTAGGGTTTCTCTTGCTTCCCATAATATTCTAGTCTTGTCAAGGTTACACGTGGAGGTTAATACCTCCCACAACTACCAAAAATATCAACAGTCCTATATAGGGAGGTATTGAAAGCAATGGTCTTGAGCACAAACATACCATTCGACCAATAACATCATCATAGCCACACAGACTATCTCATGATTAAATCACGAGCACCATCATCACTGTTAGTATCATCTGATAACATCAACAACATCATCTCTCGAAGCTATTCTCCATCTAAGTAATCAGGCATGATGTTGAAAAAGTCACTCACTCCATAGAGTGATATAAGAATAATTCTTCTAACAAATGTTGGAAGCTACGCCATAGGCTACAATGACTATTCTTCTAATCCATACATACATCCTAGAAGAATAATTGTCCTGGACCATTTTCCACCTGGATAATATCTGTCCACCAGCACACTGACTATCCATCTAGATGGTAATCATTTCCAACACTATTTATAGTCTTCATGGAAATCAGAACATTGACATACAACTATGTCTATCCATAGTAGTACACAACTACTATCCAGTGGTACACAACCTCACCAAGTAGCTCATGACTATTTAACCATTGACACATAGTCACAACCAGTGGAACACATCCACCACAATGGCATATAACTATTTTCTAGAGACATACAATCTCCACAATAATCATATCATCTCATATCAACCTACATAATAATATCATGATAGAAACTGAGTCATCTAGGTCGTTCTTCCACTCACATTTGTGAGACCTGGAAGAGCATCTGTGCCCAAGAGGTAAAAAATCATCCATGGGATATATGGACTATTCTTCTCAAGCATATAAGAATAATTGTCCCTAATTTCTTACCCTGGACCATTCACCTAACTGGGCCATTCCTCCGGCACTAATCATAGTGCAACCTAGAGAGAATGAGTCTGCCCTAGGGAATGCTTGTCCGTGATTGTTGAATATGGACAATTCACCTTACTGGGCCATTCCTCCAGCACTAATCATAGTGAAACATGGATAGAATGAGTCTACCCTAGGGAATGAATGTCCGGAACATTTCCTAATGGAAATGATTGTCATGCACCAACCTCCAAAACAAACCATTCTTCAAAATTGCTCACAATTGTGAACTTCAAAAGAATGAATGCCCAACGAGGCACACCACTCTACTTGACCACTACTCACAGTGATTGCCAAGAAAAATGATTGTCCTATACCATTCCCCCACATTGGCCACAAGGGGAATCATTGTCTATGTTACATCAACAATCTATTAGACCATTTTCATTAAGAAAATGACTGTCTGATATGGACCATTTTTCAAACTAGAAAATGCATGTCCATCAGAAATATCAAACCACTTTATGAAATGGAAAGGAACTACTCATCCTGGACCATTTTTCAAACTGAAAAATGATTTTCCATAAATCAATAACATACCAGTGCTCCCTCCCAACCTGGGAGTAATCTCTTCTTTTTTCAATATGGAATTCATCTCCATGAGCCCCAGCTTGTTTCTTGAGTATGAAAACTTTTCATCTTAGATAGAAGCTTTACCAAAATATCTACTATCTTCTCATTTGTGGAGATATATTGGAGAAACACTTATATTTTATGGACTTCATCACGAATAATATAATTCTTGATCTCAATGTACTTCAGTTTATCGTGGAACATTGGTTTTCTCTGAAGGCTTCATATAACTATGATCATTACAATATATCATGGTTGAATTCAACACTTTTGTTCCCTACTAGCTCATGACATCATGGCAAGGATAAAACTAAAACATATCCAAGTAGCACTTCTTCTGTCATCATGAGAGTTTTCCATGGATTATCAATCCATGATCCTAGACTTCTGAGTTACTATTCGGATACACTATCTCTGTCATATAAATTTTTCACCATGATTTTGTTGTATATGAGATACTTTGCATCAAGTTGTTTGAATCCATACAAGGCATTATTATACTTGCATACACGGGTCTCTTTCTAGTATAATCTTCTTTCTCACTTGCTTTATTGGGAAGAACAATCTTTTACATCTAAATTCCAATCCATGGATACTACAAGAGGTATATCTGGTTTACTAGAACAAGTCGTTTTCATAGTCTTCTCCCTCCTTTTGGAATAACCTCTGAATCTTGCAATCATTATATTCATAAATCTTTTTCACATTTTCTTACATACATTGTTATTTATCATAAATTCCATTTCTTCTGCTCGATTTCTTCTTAGTGCATTCAAACCTGTTAAATTATGAGCTTGATTTCGTATGCGGATTAATTCTTTTATTTTATTCAATACTTTGATTCCATATTAATACACTTCATCAATTTTAAATCATAATCTAATAGAAATAATTATGTAGATAAGTAAACATGCATATCAACAACACATATACCCTGGGGAAATCCTGTATAGGGAGAAAAACCCCAGCAAACAATATTCCTTTATTGCATTAATAATGCAAGATCTCTTACAAATATCCACCATGAATGTACTTCTCTCAAAGAGCTTGCCAAGATGACTCTGACCTGACAAAGACTTACAAGACCTTGCTGAAATACACCTTTGATATGCTACTTCTTTATCACTGTTGTGCTCCTCTATTACTTCACCCTCAACCTGCATAAGAAAACTCTGTTTCAAAATTGTGTTGCAAAACTGTGTTGAGGAGAGGGTTTGACCTCTTCTTATATAGGCTAAAGAGGGGAAGAGGAGAAGCCCTAAATAGTAACCTGATTGCATGTATTAGTCATAACTCAGCTTCATACTTTAGTTTGAACTTAGAACTAGACTTGAGATTGGTTACAACTCAGCATTACACTTTAGTTCGAACTTTAGAACTAGACTTGAGATTGGTTACAACACAGCATTACACTTTAGTTCAAACTTAGAACTAGACTTAAGACTTTAGTTGCAACTCAACATTACACTTTCGTTCTAATATAGAACTAGACTCAAGACTTTAGTTGCAACTCAACATTACACTTTAGTTCTAGACTCAAGACTTTAGTTGCAACTCAACATTACTAAAAATAGAACTAGACTTAAGACTTTAGTTTCAACTCAGCATTACACTTTAGTTCTAACATAGAACTAGACTCAAGACTTTAGTTACAACTCTTGACAAGGCAATTCAAAATTCTCTTCATGGTGGATAATGTTTACACATGCCAACGCACTAGATCAATATAATTACATCATTTGCAATATTAGGAATATCGTTTGTTTCTAGCTCAAAGGAATTTTACATTCAACCTAACTTTTGCTAGATACCTTGAATTTTTCTCATGGCTCACAAGGTTTGACTAGGGTCACAGAGCTTGTATGTTCCCCCTGACTTTTGCACTAGTCTTTCTATGTTCACAAAGGTTGTACGTTCCCCCTAACTTTTTCACTAGACTGTCTATGCTCACAAAGGTTGTACATTCCCCCTGACTTTTGAATTATAATTACATAGCATCTCATTCATCCTGAATTTTGGTTTGACTCGGAGGTTTTTCATTCCCCCTGGCTTTTGTCAATATGTCACAAGACTGGTTGATGCTCCAAATCTCCCTAGCTAGCCTTAGGGTGGCCCATATGGCCTCTCATTCAAGAATGACTATCGATGCTGCAAAATTTAACACTCCCTCTCAACGAGGGAGTCACTCTTAGCCACACCAAGCTTGCCTCTCAGCTGCACAAATTTTATTGAGGTCAGAGGCTTGGTCACTATATCTGCTACCTGCTTGCTCATGGCTATGTACTGTAGCTTTAGAGTTTTTCTCTGGACAAAGTCTCGAATGTAGTGGTACCTCATGTCATTATGTTTTGACCTGTCATGAAATATCGGGTTCTCTGTCAATTTTATGCAACTTTTATTGTCACAGTGAACCACCGTCATCTCGAGCTTGTCACCAAACAACCTAGAAACCAATTTTCTGAGCCATATTGCTTCCTTGCTAGCATCACTTGCTGCAATGTACTCAGCCTCTATTGTACTCTGTGCAATGGATCCCTACTTTCGACTTGACCAAGAGATCATAGCGAATCCTAAACTGAAGAAGTATCTGGAAGTACTCTTCTGATCCACTAGGCTTCCTGCCCAATCAACATCTGCATACCCATGAAAAAATAAACCACCACTGGATGTATATCTCAGACCATAAGTAATGGTCCCTATGAGATATCTCAAGATGTGCTTTGCTGCCACCCAATGTCTCTATCTCAGTTCATTCATGAACTAACTCATTGAAATCACTGCATAGCATATATCTGGCCTAGTGTGGATCATGTACATCAATGATCCAATCAGCAACCTATACATGGTGGGATCGACCAAATCTGAACCTGTATCAGAATCATGCAACTTCTTCAGGTTGGTAACCATCAGAGTAGACATGGATTTGCAATCCATCATAGCAAACCTCTTTAGTACATCCACTGTGTATTTTCCTTGTGCCAGAAATATATTGCCCTATCTTTGCCACACTTCCAATCCCAGGAAGTAATGCATCAAGCCTAAGTATTTCATCTCGAATTCTAAGGTTAGCTCCCTCTTACACTAGGTTGTTAGCCCTTCATTTCCTGTTAGAAAGAGATCATCAACATACAGTATTAGTATAATAGGTTGGTTACCTCTTACCTTGAAGTATAGATTTTCATCAACATCACTTTTCTGAAAGACCAAGATTTTAAGAAAGCCATCAATCCTATCATACCAAACTTTGGAAGCCTGCTTAAGACCATACAAGGCCTTCCTTAGCTTGCATACATGAGTGCCTTTGTTATGCAGTATAAAACCATCTGGTTGTTCCAAAAAGACCTCTTGTTCAATATTTCCATTCAATAATGTTGTTTTTACATCCATTTGATGTAGTTTCCAACCAAGTACGGAAGTTAAAGAAATAATAGCTCGAATGGAGGTATACCTGGCTATAGGAGAAAAAGTCTCTTCGTAGTCGATTCCTTCTTTCTGAGTGAATCCTATGGCTATAAATATTTCTTTGAAATTTTCCACACTTCCATCAGCTACATGTTTGATCTTATAGATCCATTTGGAAGAAACCATTGATTTGTCTTTTGGCCTTGGAACAATGTCCCAAACATTGTTCTTTATAATAGACCTATATTCCTCAAGCATGGCATCCTTCCATACTTGTAATTTATCTGCTTCTTCAAATGAATAAGGTTTGGCATCACTAATGCTACTCATCAGTGAAACATAGCCTCCAAACCTATGAGGCCTCTTCCTTTTCCTAAAAGTTCCTTTGGGAGCAGCTATCCTTTTTGCTTCTTGCACTATTTCTTTAAGCCACCCTAGCTTCCTTTTGGCTAGAGATTCTTCAAGAGTTCTTTCTAACACTTCAATAGGTTCTAGGGGCTCATTACTTGGCCCTTCATGAGGTTCCTCCCTCTTATCATCTGAATCTTCATTTTCAGAAGAGGGTGAAGTTGGTTGAATTGCTTCTGAATCCTGCTGAAGCTCTCTAGATTTCTTAAATGTGACTTCCTCATGGAAAGTCACATCTCTGCTTACCTCTATTTGCCTCTGACCTAGTACATAAATCCTATAATATTTTGAGTTCTCACTGTACCCCACAAAAACCCCTTTCTTTCCTGAGGGTTCCATCTTTGTCCTCTTTTCCTTAGGGACATGAATATACACAAGACATCCAAATATCCTTAGATGCCCTACTTCAGGTTTGATCCCTGAGAATACTTCTTCAGGAGTCTTGTCCTTCAAAATAGCATGTCGACACCTGTTCTGAATATACACGGTAGTGGAGGTAGCTTCTTCCCATAAATAATTTGGCAGATCCTGGTCAAACATCATTGCTTTCGCTGCCTCACAAATAGTCTTGTTTTTCCTCTCAGCAACACCATTTTGCTGAGGGTTATATAGCATGGTCCATTGTCTCTTGATTCCTGTTGACTTGCAAAAATCCTCAAACTGAAGAGATTCAAAACTCACCTCCATTGTCTGTTCTAAGGATTCTGATATGTTTCCCTATCTGCTTTTCAATAAAGGCTTTATACTCTTTGAATTTATCAAATGTGTGACTTTTAGCTTTAAGAAAATATATCCAACATTTTCTTGAGTAATCATCAATAAAAATGACATAATACAAACAAGCACTGAGTGAGGGAGATGACATGGGACCACATACATCAGAATGAACCAGATCTAAGATGCACTGAGCTCTGTTGTTACTACTAGGAAATGATTTCTTTATATTTTCACCTAGCATGCATCCCTTACAAATTTCATTCTTACTAAGAGAAATGGAGGGCATGCCACATACCATGTTTTGTAGATATGGAAGAGCTTTGTAATGAATATGTCCAAGTATTTTGTGCCACAAATCGCTGGAGCTAGTCACATCATGAGACAATGCCTGAACTGACTGTCCTAACATGACGTACATTCCTCCACTGCGAGTTCCAATGGGTTATGTTGTACTGAAGTGGCTACCTTTAGCCCATAGTAATGCCTTTCTGTCCTTGAATATCACCCAATATCCCTTGTCCTCAAGGGTCACAACTGATAGTATATTCTTCTTGAGCCCTGGAACATATAATACTTCATCAACATGAAGTCTAGCCCCAGATTCCAATATGAAAGAGATAGAGCCTACTCCCTCTATCTTGTAACATTTTTCATCCCCAAGATCGACCTGCTCTGCAAAATATTTTGTCTCGAAATCTGAGAGGATATCCTTGTACCCTATAATGTGCTTTGATGCACCACTGTCTAGTAACCAAGTTTTTGGCCCTGTGGAAACTGAACTGGATAAAGAAGAAACCAAATAATATTCTTTCCTATTTTCTTTCTCATTAGAAGGACTTTTCTGATTTCTTTTGGATTCATCATCCTCAGCAGTTGAGGCATGATGTTTCCCTTTCCTGGGATATTTCTTTCTAAACCAACAATCTTTAGCAAAATGACCCAACTTATTGCAACTAAAGAATTTAATCTTAGATGTATCAATATTCTCGCCTTTGAATGTACCTTTGATGTTTGGCTTCCATTGAGAGCCTTTCTAGAAAGTGCCTTTCTTATTTCCCTTGAATATTGATGCTAAAGTTGAGTTCTCTTCTTTCGTTGGCTCATTCCTAGTAGTTGTGTGACTCTCCTCCTGGAGGCAATCATGCCATAACCTCTCAAACGTGGGTTGAATCTCTCTCCCACTTACACTGGATAATAAGGTCTCCCATGAAGAAGGAAGACCGTAAAAAATGGCTTGCACTAAATCATCATTGTCCACTATCATCCCTGTGACAAAAATCTAATCTCTGATATGAGCTATCCTGAAACATAAATATGCCACTGATTCACCTTTATCCATATTCAAATACTTAAGCTTGTGCTTAAGTGTCCTTTTCTAACTTGGATCCTGTTTCTCATACAGATTCACCAAGGTATCCATACAGTCCTTGGTAGTCATCAACGAAGTCATTGTAGGCATTACACTGTCTTTGACTGAGTCAAAGATGATTCGCTTGGCCTTTGCTTGACTCTTCCTGAAAGCCATTCTTCCTGCATTACTCATTGGTTCCTCCACCACTGTGGTCACATACTTCTCAAGATCATGCTCTTGCAAGATATTTGTTACACGGAGCTTCCACACATTAAAGTTAGTAGCTCCTTTGAGCCTATCTTCGGCCCTGACTGAAATGGAGGATGCCATAGTCCTCACACTAGAAACTTAATCAATATTGCTTGGATCTATGTGTACCTATTGTTGCACTTCAACACATTTAACACACCCTAAGCTCTGATACCATGTTAAATTATGATCTTGATTTCTTATGCGGATTAATTCTTTTATTTTCTTCAATACTTTGATTCCAACTTAATACACTTCAACAATTGCAAATCATAATCGAGTAGCAATAATTTTGTAGATAAGTAAAAATGCATATCAACAACACATATACCCTGGGGAAACCCTGTATAGGGAGAAAAACCCCAGCAAACAATATTCCTTTATTGCATTAATAATGTAAGATCTCTTACAAATATCCACCATGAATGTACTTCTCTCAAAGAGCTTGCCAAGATGACTCTGACATGACAAATACTTACAAGACCTTGTTGAAATACACCCTTGATATGCTACTTCATTATCACTGATGTGCTCCTCTATTACTTCACCCTCAACCTGCATATGAAAAATCTGTTTCAAAATTGTGTTGCAAAACTGTGTTGAGGAGAGGGTTCGACCTCTTCTTACATAGGCTGAAGAGGGGAAGAGGAGAAGCTCTAAATAGTAACATGATTCCATGCATTAGTCATAACTCAGCTTCATACTTTAGTTCGAACTTAGAACTAGACTTGAGATTGGTTACAACTCAGAATTACACTTTAGTTCAAACTTAGAACTAGACTTGAGACTGACATGCTTTAGTTCTAACTTAGAACTAGACTTAAGACTTTAGTTGCAACTCAACATTACACTTTAGTTTTAAGATAGAACTAGACTCAAGACTTTAGTTGCAACTCAACATTACACTTTAGTTCTAGACTCAAGACTTTAGTTGCAACTCAACATTACTAAAAATAGAACTAGACTCAAGACTTTAGTTGCAACTCAGCATTACACTTTAGTTTTAATATAGAACTAGACTCAAGACTTTAGTTACAACTCTTGACAAGGAAATTCAAAATTCTTTTCATGGTGGATACTGTTTACACGTGCCAATGCACTAGATCAATACAATTATATCATTTGAATTATTAGGAATATCGTTTGTTTCTAGCTCATAGGAATTTTACATTCAACCTAACTTTTGCTAGATACCTTGACTTTTTCTCATGGATCACAAGGTTTGACTAGGCTCACAGAGGTTGTATGTTCCCCCTGACTTTTTCACTAGTCTGTCTATGCTCACAGAGGTTGTACGTTCCCCCTAACTTTTGCACTAGATTGTCTATGCTCACATAGGTTGTATGTTCCCCCTGACTTTTGCATTAGACTCACATAGCATCTCGTTCATCTTGGCTTTTGGTTTGAATCACAGCGTTTGTATGTTCCCCCTAGCTTTTGTCAATACCTCAAAAGACTGGTTGATTCTCCAAATCTCCCTGGCTAGCCTCAGGGTGGCCCATATGGCCTCTTATTGGAGAATGACTGTCGATGCTGCCAAATTTAACAAAACCAAGATGGTAGTCTTGTGATTCTCGGTATAATAACTAGTTGTTCTTGATTTTCTTTCTTTCTTGGAATCTTCATGTTCTTCCTCATGTTTTTATTTAGCTCTTGGGTCCATGGGGTCTTCTATATGCCTGGAAGATTCCAAATTATTCCTTTCATCATAGGATTATGGATGTAGATGGAAAACCAAGGATACTTTAAGGCTTCTTTTCGAAGAAGACTTCTTCTAGAGTCAAACTAAACACATGTTTCTTATCATGGATGATACTTTTTGGAACATGGAAATATACTTCATAATCCTCAATGGATCATATCATTTAGAATTAGCTCCCTGTTGAAGGAAAATCGTCCTACGGATAGGTAGATCTCCTCAAAGAGCTAGACTCTTAACTCTAAGACAGAAAGTGCTTATCATGGTCACTGACTTCCTTTTAGGTCTACACAAACTAATGCATGAAGAGGAAGGAGGAAAGATGTACCTTTTACCTGTGTTTGTCCCTGCATGCTCCGAGTTGAACTCCAATCTTGAGCTCCTCGATAAGCCCTATAGATAAACAAAGTACAACCACTTCCTATTCTATTGAGATTAGTTTGAAGAAGACCTATCTACTTAGAGACAAATTCATGTAATGTCAAACACAAATTATAAAGAAACAGGCCAAACATATTACATTAATGAGGACAAAACATTACTTACAACCATAGATGGAATGTAGCAGTTTCGTCAAGTTCTCCTTGCCTAACCTTTTCTCAAAATCT
Source organism: Picea engelmannii (assembly GCA_009831015.1). Taxonomy (NCBI): domain Eukaryota; kingdom Viridiplantae; phylum Streptophyta; class Pinopsida; order Pinales; family Pinaceae; genus Picea; species Picea engelmannii. The sequence goes on from ML782510.1 coordinate 616,891, forward strand.
CCACAATTAGAATGACAATAGCTTCACTAATTAGCCTCCTGTATGTTCCCTATGAGATCATAGGTTTCATGCCTTCAATTGCTTCTCCAAATATCACTTATGAGATCATAAGTTTGGTATCATTCTTCATCCAGCTCCCTTTTCAGCATGAGAAAGCTTGCTTATATAGCCTTGGAGAGGCTCAACAACTTGAGATATATTTGGGGTGAGTTGAGGATTTTCCTCCTTGAGTTAGGGATCTTCCCTAAGATCATGTCTGGACTAGGGGTTCGAATCCAACTGCCTTCCAAGATTGAAAAGATCTTTCCCCCATTCATCTCAACAAACCAACTGCAGCCCATAATAGGTAGCGCTCCCTCAAAAGGGCCATCAGAGTGTTATAACGCTCCCAAGTAGGCTTTAGGGGGGCACCAGTACTCCTGAGAGTAGGATAACTCCTTCAAAAGGGATGATACAGTGTTATAACGCTCCCAAATAGACTATAGGGGAGCGCCAGCACCCCTGAGAGAGGTATAGGGGAGCACTCTCCTCCAAAAAATCAGTTTTTTGGGTTCTTTCAGATGGCAAGAGGTTCATAAGCCCAGTTAACCATTCCTCCTCTTCCAAATCAAGTGTTTGATGTGTGTCAAGTGTCCTTCTCATGTCATTATAGGCATGACATAGGCATCATGGCAGTATGCTTTCCTTGACACTTGCGACACTTGTGAGCAAAATGTGACACTTGCGACACTTGTAATGACGACACTTGCGACACTATCAAAGTGAGTATTTTTTATGTGTAACACTCCCTCATAAACCTTGCTTCATGCATGAATTTATGCTCTTCTTTTGGAATTTTGTAATAAAATCCCTCCATCTAAGAGAGTCCACACTTTCATTTGCATCCTTATTGCCTTTTGCAAAGTGTCACAAGAATTTTTCTAATTTCCTCTTGATTGCTGACTTATTTCTATTTTGACTTCTTTTGGGTCTCTTCAAGTTTATTTCGGCCTATCAGTCAATTGTTACTTATATAATAGCTTTCATAGGAATTGTTACCAAGGGTTTTCAACGTACTTCATCTTTTCATGTGTATTGCTTGACTTGTAGTCATCATGATAGAAATACTTATCTTGTTATTCTTCCATAGGTATTGTTTACTTGAACATCTTATCTTCTAAGAAATAGATATGCAAGATATGTACATAAACTATGAAAACATTCTATGTACAAGAACTTTGAAGAATATTGTTACCTTGAATTAGAAGAAGAAGTCTATTTTATCCTGCTTGGCTTTCTTTAAGGGTTCCCTTTCTTCAACAACTGATGCTTTGTCTATTTCCTTCCTTAAGCCAAACTTCCTGTTATTCCTGAAATTCTTGAATTTTGTTGTGAAGGCTTGATCATCGTATTTATTTTGGGATTTATTTTTTGTGCTAATTCTTGATTCTTATTGTGCACAACAAGTCCAAAATTCTTCAAATGTGAGATAATCCTTTCTTGTGTTCATGCTTGCGGCAAATGCATCCCATGTCTTGGGAAGGATGTTGAGTACTATATTTACTAGTTCCTTGAAATGATTTACTAAATATCTTGTAGTTGATATCTTAACTGAGATATTCTCACAAAGTATGATGTTATGCTTTCATCATCATTCATTTTCATGTCATGAAGCTCATTCTTTAGACTCATTACTTGTTCAATGTTTCTGATTGAGAAGAGATTAGTTAGGGAATCATACATCTTCTTAGATGAGTCAAGATGAGAGATGTAGTGTATCATGTGGTATTTTATAGAGTCCACTATGATACTCATGGAATTGATTTCATTGTCCTTGAACTTCTCCATAACTGCAACGTTCTGAGGTTCCTTCTCTTTTCCTTCTTCAAACTGTGGTTCCACGATATTTCCTTTCATGATATCCAACACTTTATTCTTGGAAAGGATGATGTAAATCCTTGTATTCCATGCTATGAAGTTAGAATACCCTTCTAACTTGTTTTCTAACTTCATAGAGTAATTCATGAATTCTTTGACTTGGTCAACTTTTGACTTTGACTTGGTCAACCTTTGACTTTGACCAAAAAACTCAAACGTGACATCTTAGCTTGTTGAGAGTACTAGTTGGTACAATAAGTTATGACTCACTAGGATATCCATAAATTAGGTCAATCTCTTCACTTAAGGTGCCACAACAAGAGGGTTAGTCGTTGTTGCAACAAAAACTTTGACTGCAACTACAACTTTTACTAAGAAAATCCTCCCAATATATCCTCCAATGGTTAGACTGTCCAAAGATAGTGTGGGCCCATAACTTGTTATAAATAATAAGTGTGCTTGTTTAACCACATAAAATATATCAATATAGTCACCCAACCATAGGCCGAAGCCACCCCCGAGCACCTTAACCTTGAAAAGAGAATAATTCTGGAAGCAAACCCTAGGCCTAATAGCAAATCAATGTAGTGTATCACTCTCCAAAGCTATCCTACCAAGGAGAAAGTCCAAACTATAACCAAGAGAAAGTACAATCCTAAAACCAAAAATACAAGTTGTAGTAGTTGCAGTTGTATCTACTCTCCAGACTTGCGAACGTACTAAATTTCTGCAGTGCGCACTAAATTTCTGTAGTTGCGAGTTGTGTGCATCCAAATGAGCTATGTCATCCTATATTTATATTGATATACCTTAGCTATCTGCGTTGATACTGAGAGGGGGGTGAATCAGTATCAAGTACAATTTAAAACCTTTTTGAACTTATACTTAAACCATTCAACTATATCCAATGAGAAATGAACAATAGTATGAGAGTTACACAAATACACCACAGTACACCATGCAAAATATATGAGAAATAAAACTCCATCCTCCAAGAAATAATAAGATACAGTCCTCCAATATCAAGAGAGAGTTGAACTCTTCATCCTTGCCCCTTCCTTCCACCCAAGAATATATGAGAGATAATAAAACTTTACATTAAATCATGACCATCAATCAACCATCACATAGAACCTGATAATGCTTCTTAAGACTTATTCAATTTATGAAATTCTTCAATTCTTGGAGTACTATGATCCTATAAATAATATTACTCAATGTATTCTCTGACACTTCTCCAAGTTTCACTCCTTGCATCCTCCCCAAAAGGAAGTTATAGAAAGAATGGTAGACTTTATTCAATTCTGGTTTATTCAGAAGACCCAACTTGTACAACATACCCCACGCTCAATATTTAACATCCGATTCTGAAACACAAAAGAAACTAAAGTCCGTGCTATTTCCAATGGAAATGGTCCCACTTCATTTGGATTATGTATGAATAATTTATGATTGTTTTACCTGGAACACCTGTTTGTTGACTAGCTTTAGGACTGGTCACAAACCCTATCTTCCACAGAGTGTATCTCCATAATTATAGAGAATTAAGAGATGAAATTTTTACCAGAGGTACCTTGATATGTATTCTCAATACCATAGAAATTTCACCATCTGAATCATTCTATAAAAAAATTTATAGAAAAAATGGTAAGATGACCTGAAAATAACATACCTTAGAACACATCACCAAAAGACTTCATCCTCCCTTGAAATCCGGCCTTCTTTTCTTCTTATTTCCTATGAAATTCGACTTGTATCAAATGAATGTACAATGATGTTTATTTATACCATTTATGTCACTTCCTTTTAACATTAGGGCTGACCTGACACTTTCTTATTTTGTAATTCTTTTATGTAATTATCTTTAGGGCCTACATGTACTTCCTTCTTCAATTCACTTTGTCATCTTCAAAAATTCATTTCTCCTCAACCATGAGGATCCACGTGACGTGCCACATACCAACGGAAACAACATTATGTATACTATCCATCCATGGGTGTTGTATCTTCATGTACATTTTCCTTCATGTCCAAATACCTTCATCAATTTTGCGGTCTAAAACCCATGACTAGGGTTGACATCAATGACAACAACCAATCTTCCAATAGTCTGGGCCGACTTCTCTTTCTAGAGGCTAGAAACTAAATATTAATTATTCTCTTTAGCCGAATTGTCTTCTAGGGTTATGTCCAAGGCTTTTAGGGTTTCTCTTGCTTCCCAGAATATTCTAGTCTTGTCAATGTTACACATGGAGGTTAATACCTCCCGCAACTACCAAAAATATCAACACATAGTTTGCACAGTAATATGCTCCTTCAAAAATTCCCCACTCACCAAGCTAATTTGTTCAATATGACCCTTTCCTACGTCAATCTCAGTAAGAATTTGTTCTGTGCCTTCTTATAGTGGTTCTAATTGATCCTCCTTGAATTCTTATATACTTTTATAGACTTCATCTCTGCCTGCAAATTCTTCATCTCTTTTGCACTTTTCAATCTATCTGGTATTGTCATCATTTTCTTCTTCTGCTTCAATTATTGCATCGTAGTATTTACACCTTATTTTTGGTCAAAATCCTATAGTTTCCCATCCTCCTGAATATTTGTCCATAACTGCACGCTCTTATTATACATCTCTGTAATTTTTTGGATTACCAGCGCAATGCTTTCCATATGACCTGTAGCCTCTCGCTCCCTTTGTGTTCTTACTTCTGGTGGAGTAGTAGGAACTAAGAGGTCCATCAAATATGTAATGTGGGATCTGTAAGCCTCGATATCTTGTGTTATTTTCTCAATTTTACCCTCTATGGGTATATTCTCTCCTTGTGTAGTGTCAAAAATTGTTTTGAACACTTCTTCAACTTGCTTCTCTATTCTTCCAGTGTGCCGCTTCGTTTCATCCCTCTCAAACTTCACTTGTTCAAGAGTCATCTCCAATGTATTTTTTACTTCTTTGGTCAACTGTAAGCTCATATCATATGAACGAGCCCTTGAATGAATTTCCTGTATGACACTTATTTGTAGTTTGTAAAGTGGTTTAGTTGGAATCTCAGGAAGTGCCAAGTCCATATGATCTATATCCTTTAGTGGATTTTTCATTGTAGCTTCATCTATCTGCAACATCCCATTGGTGATACAAAAATTTTCATTCTCCATAGCTATGATCTACACTATCTCCTATTCTAGAACTGTTCTTTCCTGAGAAGTTTTATGTTGTTGTGCCTCCTCTTTTTGTTGTGTTGTAGTAAATTCCAACTGTTCCAATGCATCCTTGACCTCTGTCCATTTCTTGACTATCTCCTCCCTTTGATTCTCAACACCATACCAAGATTTTGTCATGTGATCCTACACTTTTTCTGCTGCTAACTCTGCATCATCCTCTATAAGTGAAAGCTGAGGAACTTCCTTGTGTGCCTTCATTTTCTTGTCCTAGATTTTTGTCTAAATCATTGTTCTTTTCATTGGAAGTGTCTCTACATGCATGGTTGGAAATGGTATATCCATATATGGGAGATCTCCACCTCCTATTTCATCTAGCATAAGAATATTGGTATTATTTTGCGGTCCTCCATTTTTTTTATTTTGCACCCTCCTTTTCTTGGGATGAAGCCTTTGGGATAGTGTTTTTATGCCTTCTCTTTCTACTGGTTGTTCTACCCACTATTTATTTTTTTGTCTTTGTTTCTTTCCTTGTGTTTTCTATTGGGTTGGTTGACTGTTGTGAAGGGCCAACCTCTACTTGTTGTTTATATTTTGGTATTTTCTTTGGGATTACTGGAACCTTCAATTATTCAGGGCAATCCTTCATAGTCCACTGCACTTCTCCCCCTGTGGCATAGCATCTCAATTATAGCCATTCCTTCTTAGGATCCCTCTTAGCTTGGATCCACATCTTATGTCTTAAATCTTGAAAGTTAGTTATTCCTTGGTTCTCCCTCACAAGTTCTAGTGGTATTCTCCATGTGTTTACCAACTTCTCCTACATCACATCATAGAGCATGGCGTAAATGCTATAATTTTCCTTCATTTTCTTCGGATATAAAGTATGCCATAATGTTGTATATTTTGTTGTGTGACATTTCCCTAGCCTCTAGTAAAATCCACTGTATTTTGGTTTTCCCCATCCAACCAGTGCTACCAATATGATTATCCAGGAGTAATGAAATCTGAACCTAGATCCTACGCATCCTTGAAATCCTCCAAAAACAAGTTTAGGATATATGGATCCCAACTAAGAAGACTCCCCTTTATGCATTGCATGGTTGCTGCTATTACTCCTGTAGGGGCTGCCTCTTTGTGAAATTTTCTCAAGAGTTTACATGCCATCAATTTTGTTGCAAACTTAGTTGTTGGTTCATTTATATTTATAATAACCATTCCCCTATATCCTCTACCAGACCCATATTTTTTCTTTATCTCATCTTCCATGGCTTTTTCTTTGTTTTTTTCATCCATGTATTGCTCTAGTTTTGCTCCATATATTGGTAATACTATGATTTCTACAATTAAGTGCACATCTATGGATACAGGCCTATCCATCCATAAGATTCCTCCATGAACTAGTACAGTTGGTTGTTTGACATATGCATTTACATATTTTCCTCTCCCAAAGTGAGGAATATCCAATAGGTTCATGATTCCTATGTTATATAGTCCTACAATCCATTCTTTTGGCTCCATAATGGGATCTCTTAATGGACCCTCTCCTTTAATCTCCATGTAAACCCGCTACACAAACTCATGAAACTTCCCCCTATCTACAACATCATGCTCGACATACTTCAACTTATTCACACAACCTAACATGTCATTTAGTACTTTGACTCCTTCAGGTATCTGCGATGGTGATAGTGTTAGTTCCTTATACTTGCTTGGTTTTCTTGGTGCGACAGGTTTTTCCCTAGTATTCTTATTTCCTGTTGATTGCCTTGTCACTTCCACTAGATTATCTTCCTTATCTTCTTTAGTGTCTGAGTTTTGTTGGTTCATAACATCCTCAACTTGTGCTTGTTCCAATGACTGTTGCGTTGGTTCTGCTACATGGTGTTGTACATCATGAGACTTTGTCTATTCATCATCTTCCTCATTCAACTGTACCTGTGGTTGTATTGTTCCTAATCTAATTTTTTGAATGGGGTTTTTCTCTGTGCTAGGGTTTTTCGTTTCACCCCGCGGGTCAATATCCATTTCCTTTTTCATCATAATTTGTTGTTATTTATCCTCTACGATTTCCAGACTAACTAGCTCGATTACTGGGGAAGCAATGGCGTCAAAATCCACTTCTCCTTCAAGATGAATTGAGTTTTCCCCATCGGTTGTTGTGTACCGTGGAGACCTCGCAACACTTCACGTTTTCCTTGTCACTTGGATGGGAGCTCCAAGCTTTGGGGGCACCACTTTGCTAAATATTGAAAGGGTTGCTATGAATCTTAACTGAACACCTCAAAGTCACCTTCTCACACTAGGATTTCTTCCTTAGCTCTGGTTTTCACAAAGTCACAATAATTCTTCTTTGTTCATGTTTTCTACTTTTATACGTCGTGTCATAAATTCTCTACCGCACCACACTTTTTTGATCACCGCTTTTTATTTTTCCAGTTGTTTCTTGTATCAACACACTACTTTTTCTACCTAGTAAAATTTATCTGGCACACATTATATTCCAATTCCTTCATACCAATTACTATATGTTGTGCATTGTATTATCTAACTACATGCTTAATACTTATCTATCTACTGCAACTTTTTGTATTTTTCTTATTTTTCCAAAAATAAAAGATCTTTTCTTTTTTCCTTGTTTTCCTTTGAGCTCCTACTATATACACTATGTACAAATGAATTTTCTTGCACTGAAACTACTAAGGGTTATCGGGTTGACAGTCCATATATAGTTTCAGTCAACTTCCATTAACCAATCCTTGAATCTCTTTTCCTGCTAGATACTGCAACTTCACAACACCTCCATCTGTGATAGATTTTATTTTATATGGCCCTAGTCAATCCATCCTGAATTTTCCTGGGTGTTATAAGTATTTTCTATCATAGAGAAGAACCAAATATCCTTTCTTAATTTTGTTATTTTTAATGTGTCTATCTTGCCAAGATTTGTCTTTGGCTTTCTGTACTTCATAATGGAAACCATCCATGATCTTTTCTTCTTCTAGTTCCATTAGTTGAGACAACCTTTCTTGAGTTGTGTCTCTTTCTTTCATGTTTGCAATGGCTACAATGCACAAACTAGGTATCAAATATTCTAAAGGGACTATTGCTTCCTAACCATACACCAATATGAAAGGTGTCTTCCCTATAAGTTTCTTGCGTGTAGTTCTATAAGCCCATAATATTGTTGGTATCTTCAAATCCCAATCATCCATGTTTACATTGCAAATTTTAGTTAGGGAATTCTCCAATATTTTATTAAATTATTCCATTGTTCCATTAGCCTGAGGATGGTATGGAGTTCTCTTTTGATGGTGTATTTCAAATTATTCAGTCATTGCCTGAATAATATTATTGATAAAATGAGTTCCTCGATCACTTATCAGAATTCTAGGGCATCCAAATCTTGTAATTACTTGTTCAAATAGGAAGTGTGTTGCATTTTTTGCATTGAAAATTTTTACTGTTGCTTCTTTAGCCCATGTAGTTAAATATTTTGTTGATGTAATGATGTACCTTTCTCCTGATCTTCTAGTTTTTGGGTTGATTGATCCTACAAAGTATATTTCCCATTTTTCAAACACTTTAAGAGTTATCTAAGGTTTTAGGGGCATCTCATCCCTCCTGGATGGATTTTTTTCCCTCTGATAGACATCACAAGTCTGGCAATACTCCTTTTCATCTTTAGAAAATGTTGGCCACCATATCCCTATGTGTAGTATCTTTTGTGCAGTGGCTTTTCCTGCATATTTTCCTCCAGTTATTCCTTCATGTGCTTCTTCCAAGATGACCGAATGTTCATTCTCCATGACACATCTCCTTGTAATATTATCTTCTCCTAGTTTATACAAGTGTCTTGCAATAAGTTGGTAATATACAACTCTAACCACCAAATTATTCTTTTGCGCAATGTTGTATTCCTTTGGGGAAAATCCTGTACTAAAAAATTCAATGATATCAGAAAAACATTCATCAACAATATGCATTGAAAAGAGTTGTGCATCAGGAAAATTTCCCTCCAAGATACTTGGTTCCTCTCCATTATTTATCCTAGACAAATGATAAAATCCCTACATTCAGTCTTATAGGTTTCACAACTACTTCAAAATCAAATTCTTGAAATAAAAACAACCATCTACATATTCTTCCCCCCAACACTGACTTGTTGAACATGTATCTAAGAGCATAGTGATCTGTGAACATATTAAAATGTTGGCCTAATAAATAATGTTTGAACTTTTTTAATGCATACACCATCCCCAAACCTTCTCTCTTTGTTGTATTACAATTATTTTTTTACTCTAATAGTTTCCTACTTGCAAATGCTATTGGGTGATCTATGTCACCTTCTCTTGGTTGTGTTAATACTGCTCCAATTTCTATTGAAAAGGAATCCACATGAACATGGAACTCTTTTGACCAATCTGGAAACACCATAAATGGTGTTGTCACCATTTTCTCTTTTAAAATGTCCAAACTTTGTTGGCACTCATCATTTCATTGAAACTTGATATCCTTATTTAAAACTTTCTCCATGGGTACAGTAATATGTGCATAGCTCTTTATGAACTTTCTATAGTAGCCTATATGACCTATTTTAGCTCTTAATTAGTGCACTGACTTAGGTGGTGGTAAATTAACAATGACGATAATCTTTGCAGGGTCAACCAACAGATCTTGTTTACAAACCACATGCCCCAGAAAAATTCCAAATGTTGCGCTAAATATGCATTTCTTAATGTTCAAAGAGATTTGACATTGTCTACACCTGTCTATCATTAATCTTAAAACTTCAACATGATCTTTCAATAGGCTAAATATTGTCCAATCATCCACATAAAACTCCAAAAAATTATGTATAAAATATTTAAATGAAGCTACCACTACTCTTGAAAAAATAACAAGGGCATTTTTCAATCCAAAGGGCATCACTGTGTATTGATATGACCCACATTCTATGGAAAATGTAGTCTTATAACGATCCTTTGGTGTTATTCTAATTTGGTGATACCTTGAAAATCCATCAGTAAATGAGTATGCTTCTTGTCCTCCTACATTTTCCAATACCTCATCTATAAATGGAGTAGGGAAGGGATCATGCATACATGCATCATTCAACTTCCTCAAGTATACATATATCCTTATTCGCCCCTTCTTATTCTCTTGAACTAACATAGGGCTAATCCACTCACATTCTTCAACAGGTTCTATTATACCATCCTATAAAATTTTATCAATCTCTGCCTCAACTTTATGTTTATACATTAGATTCATCCTATATGGTCTATGTCTTATTGGTCCATCATTTCCTTCTACTTACCTTTATCTATATCCATCTCCATGTCTTAGATCATCCTTAGTGTTTCCCCTAGTCTCCCCATGTGCGCAAAGTTATTTAGTTGTCTGACTCCATTGTCATCACACCTTTATCATGCAACAAAATCTTGATTGACATGTAGAGTGATCTAATATGACATGTAGAGTGATCTAATATACCTTCCTCTTGGACCCTTCAAAAATTTGTGCTCTGCAAAAATGTAAGATTTTGTAGTATTGACTGCAAACTTGGTAATGAATCCTGCAATAACATTGTCTAGCCAGAAATCGACTGCGCGTGTGAATTTGTTATCGTCTTTTTGTAGTTGTGCAATATTCTCAGTAGTCCATTCTTCTGGTCTTATCTGATTAGTTGGGTGAGTGTCCTTCAATATCAGTATCCACTGCTGCAACAAATGTGGAAATTCATAGAAAAAAGCCTCATGAAGATCAGTAAATACATACCTTTCTAAATATTAGTGCAGTGTATACATATGATTTCTATGAAAACTCATGCTCTTTTGTTGATAGCCATCATTCGATATCATGTTTAGTTGGATTCCATGGTCTAAAAATCCTCTTATAATACTTCATTCTCTTCATTGTTCTTCTCAACAAGTCCCTTCCAATATACTCTTCTAGGTTCTATCCGAAAACATGACCATTTGTTGGATGTTTCTCATGTTGACCTGGGTTCTACTTTAGGTTTCCAACAAAACCCTACAAACCATAGACCCTTCTGGAGATCAAAAGGAAACACTGCACACCGAGTGCACAATGCAATCTCACCCAAGATGGCTTATGGGTGACTACATGACCCAGATGTCTACAATCTTGGAAGGGAGACTTCTGTAGGGATTAGAGACATTATTTCTACCTCAAAATACATCATATTTTCTATTCCATTACATCAATACATCATTAAATATTAGATATACTAATCGTTAATCAGATACATTCATTATGGTTTATTCTGCAATAATTATACCGTCATTCTACTATCCACTGCATTTTTCTATTAACAGATTCATTCATTCATCATAACTGAACAATTTCAAGAAATAAAACAAACATTCCACACAAAAACACAAATTTATTGTGGTTCACCCCGCCGGGCTACATCCATAAATATCTGGATTTCTTGGCTCTTTTATTATTCTTCATCAATGATATATCATTGTGTGCATTACATTTAAGGTTGACAAGATCATACTAAGATCCACAAATTATGACCTTACCCTCCATTACCATGAATATCTCTATTTGTTTGTCTCTATCTCATCATATCTCTATCTCCTCACACATATCTATCTCTCTGCTATCTTACAACACATATTTGTATTACCAAAAGGGGTAAAGTACTTGTTACAAAATGACCAAAACCCTAACCCACTAACCCTAGGTGAGCTAGGTTTGTCCAACCGTTTTCCTCGTTGATCCGCATATTTTGTCCTTCCTTTGAATTTCATAGTTTCTCAGTGTTTATTTTCCCTGTTTTTTGATGCACACTCCTTCTTTAGTCCATTTCCTAACTACCTCCAATAATTACCGTGCTTTTCCTCAAAATGGCATGCGCCAACAAAATAACATAATTAAGCATGAAAAATAAGAGATGTATATTAATTAAGATATATTATGCCATCGTGTTTATATATTCTTGGTAGTATCATGGTGCAAAATCAAAGTCCTATAACCCATTTTAATACCTTTTTGACTAATAGGAAAATGGTGGATGGATTTCTAGATACTTTGGACAAGAAGGTATTACTTGTGGCACATGTCTTGCGAGGAAGAAACATAGAAATCATTTTGATGAAGGGAAGGTCTAGAGATCCAAATTACTTCTTCAATTAATTCATGTATATATGTGGACCAATGAAGATAATATCATTTTCTGGTGCAAGGTACTTTTGGTTGTTTGTAGATGTTTTTTCAAGAAAAATGTGGGTGTATTTTGTCAATCGGTTCAATTGGATGAACTTTGTTACATTAAATTATCAACCTGGGGATCGTAAATTTATGAAGTGCAATGCAATATATATGTGGGCACCATTCCTAATATATCCTATGATGCATAATAAAAGTAAATTGTCCACTAGTTCAACTGCAGAAACAAAGTTATGCTTAGCTGCAGAAAACAGAGTAAGCAAAATAACTTGTTTTAACAAAGGACGGAATCTAATTGCTAGAGACTAATAATCTACTAAATTGTTAATCATAGTATTGTATTTATTGGATTCAAAAGAACAATCATTTATTCAATTACTAATCTCTATATATTAGTCTGTCTAGTGTAATAAATTAGAAATGAATTAACTGCAGAAAATGAAAGAAACAAAACTATATATCACACGACAATAAATCTTGTAAATAAATCACACAAGTGGAAATGTAAATAAATCACACAACTGAAAATTTAAATCTCACAACAGTAATATGAAAGAGAAACAAAATCATCCTCAAGGGGCCCTCCCGATTCTAATGTAACAACCCTAGTTAAATAATTAATTGTCATAGTTAAATAATTGTTTAAAGTATATTAAGTTTAATTAATTAATTAATTAATTGTCCTGAATTATTTATTGTTTAATGTATATTAATTAATTGATTAATTAATTAATTAACTCATTAAATATTTGGGTAATGAATTTAAGTTTAATAAAATTTTAATTTATTAAAAGAAAACTTAACATATCGAAAGATGGAACCATTAAGGAAAAGGGGATAAGGTGGTAGGAATTGAATGGAGGGATAAGGTGGTTGGCATTGAATGGAGAGATAAGGTGGGTGAGTCTTAATGAAAGGAAGAGGCGGTGAATGGGGAAGGGGGTTATGAGGGGGAAAAACACTAGGGAGAAAGGGATTTTTTTTATTTTGCAAGGAAAATTATTTTCATATCAGGAGACTGTGTTGGGGATTTATTTTGGTTGAAGAATCTTATGGAAGGACTGTTACAAGGGGGCACATGTTGCTGGGAGTTTTGGGCTTGGGGGCCAGGAATCCTTATGGAATCCTGGAGCTAGGGAGCTGAAGAGGCTCTGTTCCTAGTTGGCTGGGTGGTTAGACGGTTTTGGGTAGTGCATCAAGTAGAGTTGGGGACAATAGTAGCATCAGTTAGAGGTATGTATTTTCATTATTCTTCTGTGTTATGAAATTGATTATAATCTTCTCATAAATTTGAATATGCTGAATATGTAGTGGATTATTTTGATGAATAAGGAATGGTTTAAGGTTAGGTTAGCATGTCTCTATTTTAATTTATGATTTATAAGGCTTTGTTGGCAGAGACCTTACACATGGTATCAGAGCCCTAGTTTAAAAACTTGGACCAGGGCCTACCCACCTACCCACCTTTGAGACAGAAAGTTAGACATGCATAATCAAAATTTTAAACAACCAGTAAACAATCCTTATTGAAGCCTAAAGCAGCCAGAAGTAACCCATAAATGACCACTAAAACTCTATATTTACAACCCTTCAACAACCAAAGATAGCCGAGAAATGATACAGAAACCCTAAGAAGAGAACTACCTAAAAAAAACCTAAAGAAAAGAGTGAGTGTAGCAGGGAAACAAGACCCCACACATCCCTTGTTCTGGTCATCTTCTACCTAACCTGCAAATGACAAAGACAAGAAAAAGAGTCTGATTATATATATAGAAGAAATATGTTTTTCTGCATTATAGATATAATTTAAGATATATATAAATCAATCATATTGTATATAAAAATAACTTGTATATACAATAAAATAAATAAATTATTTTACATGCTAACCTTCTTGAAATGTTACATTGTTTTTGTTTTTTCTTTCCTTATAAAATAAACAAAGGGCCTACTATACTAAACTTGTCATTTGATCAAGGAAATCACCAATTTCCAAATCGTATGGTACACTTGACTTACCCAAGCCCAGGAGATAATTTATATATATATATATATATATATATAAAATAAATTTATAATTTGTGTTTTGACTTATGGAGGGTGGTGGCACTTGGTTCTGCTTCTCTTTCCACCATAGCCATGGTGCGAGCTCAGAGGAGGGTGGCCAAGAGACCAAACCCTCTATATCTATCGAAAACTCACGAAATGCACAAATTGAATCATGTACTAAAACCTTTAAAACAAACAAAAAAAAATAATAAACAAAGAAATAAAATAAAAACATATATCTTGTGGTCAAGGGTTGGCAACCATGACATTAGCAGCATGGGTCAACCAGGGTCATGCACAATGGGAGAGACCGGTCATAACCGACTGGATTTTTTCAGTCTGTCTTTAAAATTTTTTTTGGCAAGGGATAGAACCAGGGGCCTCACATATGAGGTGGAGCAATACCTAAGTTGTCAACCCAAGAAACCCTCAACCACCTTCAGAACCTCACCCTCTGCTGAGTTGGTCTACCTCCACACGTAGATGAACCGAGACATGGAGAGATGGAGGTAAGAAAAAAAAAAGGGGAGGTTCCCACACGAGGTGCAAAAAATGCTCAATGCATTAAGCCAAGGATCCAAAAACTACACCGCATTACCTCATTTCAGAGAAGCCTGGACGAGTGAAGCTCTCTCCCATAAGCTTCGAGCAAGATAGCAACTGGTTTAGGGTTTAGACATTTGAGAAATAGGAGCCACAAGGATAGTAGGTATGATGCTCCACGAGCCACTCTCTTTCCCAACACCGAATCAGCACTCATGGACCTCATAACCTCGACTGCAAGCTAAGCATCAACAACACATAAACCAACACTAAGCGCCAGTGCCAAGCCCCCAAGGATAGTTACCTGCACATACCATCACAGGTTAGAAAAACACATAACATAAGTCAGAGTCTAGCGTTCAAGCACCAAACCATGGGAAGGAGCTCACAAAACCTTGCACTACGTGTCCATTGACTATGCCTTAGAAACCTCTACCTCTGCATTCAAGTGGCAAATCCATCGCATACCCGCAGGCCTTTGCAAAGCCACAGGGAGGAGCTTGCAGGAACCAAGCCCACAGGTCAGGGCCAAAGCCATCAAGGCGATACCTCCGACAGCCACTCCAAAACAACTTACCGTTGCACCTTCCATGAGAACGAAAGTGGGGTGTAGGGTTAGGTTAAGGAGAGCGGGAGGAAACGGGGGCAGGGCACGTGGGCTTCATGCGTGCCCATGCTTTATTTTATTTTAATTTATATTTATTTTATTTTATTATTATTATTATTATATATTTTTTATATTTTATTAGTTGTTTTTATTATTTTGTCGTATTTGATGATCGTAATTTATTTATATATATATTATTTATTTATTTATTTTATTTATTAAATATTCTTATATAATTGAAATTGAAATTTTAATTGCTTATATTTAGTTTAATGGTATAATTAAAGTTTAAACTTTAATTAATTAAGAATATTATATGTTTTAAATATTAAATTAAATATTCTATGTTATAAGAAAACATTAAATTAAATATTATATGTTTTAAAATAAAATTGAAGTAATTATGATTAATCAAGGTAATTGAGTATTTTTATTAGTATAATTAACATGATTAATTAAAAGTAATTAATCATTAGAATAGAATCACTAATTAATCATTAGTAATTAATGTTTAAATTATATTTAAATTATATTTAATTTAATAATTCATGATTAATTTAAAACTAATTAAAGCGACTAATTAAATTGTTTAAGCGAAAAGTTTAAGGACATAGACTAGGATAAGCGGTAGGGGGATTCATGTGCACTGGGAAGGTAAGTTAGAGGAATAGGCGAGTGTGGTACAGTGCTAGCATAACTACCAGGCGAGAGGGTCGACAATAGTTTTCTTAGGTGAAGAAATCAAGCTTAGACACTTTAACCCTAACCTAGCCACTTCCCCTAAAGACAGTAATGCCTGTTTACAGACAAGTAAAAAAAAACTTACACCTAACCCTGTTTTCTAGTTTAAGTTGCACAAATGTGAATTATCCTAGACTCACTCTGACAAAATTTTGGTCGATGCAAATCCAATTATATAGGATGGACAGGACTCGAGGAAATTGAGGCAGAGGGGTGTCATTGCAGGGACCGCCAACGCTGCCACCGCCATCGCTGGAATTAGCCCTCATTCTGCGCTCTTTGGAGGCCATAAATGAGACTTTAAAGGGGTGTCAGCCAGCAGGGATCGAAGTGGAGCCCCCACCATCTGGAACAGGTAATCCTGAAGCATCGAGGGATTCAGGGGGAGGACCTCCACTCAAAGACATCACTAGAGAACTGCAGAAGATCAAACTTCTAGAGTTTGTCGGGGGTCGTGTCAGTGAATGTGCAGAGGCATGGTTGGAAGGCATGACAAGGTGTTTCTCCTTAAGGGACTATACATCCACTTCAAAGGTGAAGATAGCGATTTTTCAGTTGAGAGACAATGCCCTGAACTGGTGGGGCAACCTGGAGAGGCAATTGCGCCTTACCTTGGACACCGTCTCTTGGGAACTTTTTGAGGAAATCTTCCAAAGGAAATATCTACCAGCTTACTATGAGGAACAATAGGTGGGAGCATTTCATGCTCTAGTACAGGGAAACAAGACCGTAGAAGAATATGAGATCAAGTTTATAGAATTTGTCAAATATGTTTCATACATGGATAATGATCAATGACAGGCATAATTCTTTTTCTATGGGTTAAACCCTAAGATAAGGGCCATGGTGCGGATGTGGAAACCATCTTCGGTAGTGAAAGTAGTTGAAAATGCACGTTATGATGAGGAACACATGAACTTAAATGGAGGTATGAGATCGACCATTCTACATCATCCTGGATTCGTGGGGAAAGCCCCTAGGACATTTTCCAAGGGAGGGGGCTCAAGGCCACCTCCATATGGTAATAGAGTTGCACCAAGGACATTTGCCATAGGGATTTCAATGGCAGTGAGTGTAGCATCCTGTTCATCACCATCGACGTAGGCAGGTCCACAACCATCTCAGGGAGAAGCTAGTAGGGGTAGGGGTTCCAGGGGAAGGAACTCATTTCAGAGACCGTCACAGAGCAGTATGCAAGTTCAATCTCGGGTTACATGTTGGGGATGTGGAGGACCCCATTACCAGCATGACTGCCCAGAGTTACAAGAAGGATTTGTGCATAAAGAAGGAAAGGCCCCAATGGGAAGAGCAAGTGGAAGCCACCAGATTTACGCAGTGGTTAATAATCGCCAGGCAGAACATCAATCCACAATGGTGGAATCGTCAGGTACACTAAATCATATCAATGTTAAAATTTTGTTTGATTCTGGTGCTACAAATAGTTTCATTTCACCATCTGCATTAGAAAAGAGTGGGTTGGCAGCCTATGAGCATAATGAATTTAAACAAGTCGAGATGGCTTCAGGGAAAAAACAAGCGGTAGGACCTAGCATTGATAATTGTCTAGTAGACCTGGGGGTGTGTGCTACTAGGTTGAAGGTATATGTCACTGCTCTTGGGGTGTATGACCTAATCACTGGAATGGATTGGTTAGAAGTTCATCGAGCTATGGTAGATTGTTTCGCAAAAAGGGTGCTTTGTGTTGGCGAGGAAGGAAGGCCAGTAGAGATCCAAAGTGTGCGGAGAAAGGTGTCTCTACGCTTTATCTCAACTATGTAGGTTAAGCGGTGCATGAGGAAAGGGTGTCGAATTTATGTAGTGAAAGAAGTGAGTAAAAGGAAAAGACCCTCCTCGGATCAGTACCCAGTATTGTCAGAATTTAAAGATGTTTCTCTGAACGAGTTACCCGGGTTACCTCCTGAGAGGGAGCTTGATTTTACTATTGAGCTAAAACCTAGTGCATAACCAATTTCCAAGACTCTGTATTGGATGACAGCGCCAGAACTTTGTGAGTTACAGATGCAGTTGAAAGAGCTACTTGACTTAGGGCTAATAATACCTAGTGTCTCACCTTGGGACGCACCAGTAATTTTTGTGAAGAAGAAGGATGGTTCCGTACGACTGTGTATAGATTACAAGGACTTGAACCATGCTACAGTGAAAAATAGGTACCCAATGCTATGGATAGATGATCTCTTTGACCAGATGAAAGTAGCAGCAGTATTCTCAAAAATTGATTTGTGATCAGGGTATCACTAATTAAGGATTAAGGAAGGTGATATTCCTAAAACTGCCTTTTGAACTCGGTTTGGGCATTACGAGTTCATTGTAGTACCTTTTGGATTGACCAATGTGCCAGTAGTATTCATGAGCCTCATGAATGGTGTATTCTGGAAATACCTAGACCGTTTTGTACAAGTCTTTCTAGATGGCATCCTCATCTATTCCAAGAATGAAAGAGAACATGAGGAACACTTGCGAGTAGTGTTGTCCTTCCTTAGAGAGAATAAATTGTATGGGAAGTTGTCAAAGTGTTCCTTCTTCCAGAAATAAATCCACTATTTAGGTCATATCATTTCCGGCGAAGGAATCTCTGTGGACACAGAAAAGGTAAAAGCCATTATGGAATGGCTAGTGCCGAAAAATGCTCATGAGGTAAGAAGCTTCATGGGGCTAGCAGGTTACTATCGAAGATTTGTGGAAGGGTTCTCTAAAATAGAGAAACCCATCACCACTTTGCAATGCAAGGGGGTCAGGTATGAATGGACAGAAGAATGTGATAGTGCATTCATCGAGCTTAAAAGTTTAGTAACTAGTGCACCAATTCTACGAGTGCCATATATGGAAAAGGACTTCACAGTATGCACGGATGCCTCGAAGCAAGGGTTGGGGGCCATGCTAATGCAGGATGGAGGAGTGATAGCTTATGCATCAAGGAATTTGAAGAAACACGAGGAGATTTATGCTACTCATGATTTAGAGTTGGCAGTTTTAATGCTAGCTCTGAAACTTTGGAGGCACTATGTAGTGGGGTGAAACTTTGAGCTCAAAACAAACCATCAAAGTTTAAAACACCTCTTCACTCAAAGGGATCTGAATGTCGGGAAAAGGTGATGGAGTGAATTCATGAGTGACTACGATTTCGGTATTTCGTATATCAAGGGAAAAGAGAATGTGGTCGCGGATGCCTTGAGTAGGAGGCCACGTGTCTTCTCCTTGGTACCCTTAAAAGTCAATCTCAGGGAACGTGTGTTGATGCAACTCCAGGGAGACAGTTGGTATTTAAAGGTTACTTCAAACCTCCAAAGTGGGAGGCAATTAGATCCAAAGTATGAAGGATATAGTCTGGAAGCAGACAGACTATTGAGATATTGAGGAAGGATGTACATCCCCGAAAGTGGGGATATTTGAAGCATCATACTAAAGGAAGCCCATAGAGCACTTTATTGTGCGCATCCAGGTGTGAATAAAATGTACATAGACATGAGGAATCTTTTCTTATGGGTAGGCATGAAGCGTGATGTAGTCCATTTCATCACCAAATGCCTTGAGTGTCAATAAGTGAAGGCTGACCACCATCACCTGGCAGGTCTCCTACAACCACACGATGTTCCTATGACCAAGTGGGAAGTCATTTCTATGGATTTTGTTGTGGGGTTGCCACTCACATCTCATAGACACAATCCCATTCTTATGATAGTTGATAAGTTAACCAAGAGTGCTCAATTTATTCCGGTTAGAGACACTTATGATGTCACTGATGTGGCATGAGTGTTTGTAAGTGAGGTCATCTGTTTGCATGGAATACCTAAGAAGATCATTTCAGATAGTGACTCCATATTCACTTCTAGGTTTTGGACAAGTTTGCAGTCAGTGTTGGGGACTCAATTGAACTTAAGCACGACTTATCATCTTGAAACAGATGGGAAAACTGAGAGAGTAAATCAATTCATGGAAGACATGCTTAGAATGTATGTCATGGATAATCAAACCCATTGGGAGAAATACCTACCTTTGGTGGAGTTCGCCTACAATAACAGTTTTCATAGCTCCATTAGAATGCCACCCTATGAAGCTCTGTATGGAAGGCCATGCAGAACACCATTGAGTTGGGAAAGATTAGAAGACCGAGTAACAGTTGGGCCATAATTGATTCAAGAGATGGAGGAATAGGTGATTTAGATTAGGAAGAGACTAAAGGAAGCACGGAATAGACAGAAAAGTTATGCAGATGCACACAGGACTGATTGAAGTTATAAAGTGGGAGATCATGTTTTCATTTGTATTAGACCTAATAAGATTATTGTTCAATTCGGGAAGGGGACAAAGTTGTCACATCTATTTATAGGACCGTTCAAAATCAAAGAGAAAATTGGACCCGTTGCCTATCATCTCGTACTACCACCCCACTTGCATAAAACTCATAATGTTTTTCATGTTTTTGTTCTACGTCATTATGTTGCTGATGAATCACATAAACTAAATTGGAAGGAATTTCCGGTATCGAACGTGGGAACCCTCATTGTAGAACCATTACGCATATTGCGCCGTAGAGTCCGACAGCTCAGGAACCATCTGGTAGACCAAGTTAAGGTCCAGTGGGACAAGTTTAGTCCAGGATCTGCTACTTGGGAGGATGCCGATATGTTACGATGAGATTATCCCTCACTTTTTTGACCACCTCGAGAATATGTTCTCTAAGGTTGGGTGTATGTAATGCCACCTTTTGACTTAGACAGCTAGGATTACCTAAGGCCTAAACAACTTTATTTTCTATTCACAGTGAAACTATTAAGTGATACACTTGAACTTTTAAAGACGTATGAACCTTTATGAATGTTTAAATATAATTGAATAATGATGCAATATATTGTGAGAATGTAAATTTTATGAATATTTAAATGTTATTGATGATGATGGATATGAAGTGATCTACTATGTGAATGTAAATTCTATGAATGTTTAAGTATTATTGATGATGAAGGATATGATGTGATATACTATGTGAATGTGAATCCTATGAAGGTTTAAATGCTATTTGAATGATGTTGGATATGATGCAATCTATTATGTAAATGATAATTTTATGAATGGGTGTCATTAATTGAATTATGGGATATTATGAGATCTATTTCTAACTTGAAAACTTTGATGTTAAAGTTGTTGGTACGTGGATACCGAATTGAAATTATGGTTGTATGCAATTACATGATAATAATGCATACATATGTATGAGTTTGTGTTATAGACTAATCTGCAGGTTATTGGGCTATGAAATAGCCAAGGGATAATGATGATGAAAGTGGATGTCATGACCACTGGCCGAGAAACAATATGGTATGAATCTTGTATGTGAAATTATATTGGTTTGGATACATTGCTATGATATGTGGACCAGTGCAGGATTTCAGGAGGTGAACTGCCCAAAACTGAATAAACGATGACAAAACTCCCAGCAACATGGTGCCACTGTATATTCCATTGTAGGGTGTGGACCCTAGTCCTCTTAGGAGGGGTGGAGGAATTTCCCACCATGTATCCTCTAAAACCTGGAGTCATGGGAGGACGGTGTTAGCTCACGCTCCCCTAGACATGTGATGATGACTGTCAGTTGCCTGCTGGGGAAGCTTGGTCAAGATAGTGACACTTCCTCTTACGGGTTCTATTTGGAGTTGGTTCAATATAGTTGACGCTCCAAGATAGTCCAATAGAGGAAGGATAGGAATGAATATGGAAGTAAGTTAGGGAAGAAGGATGAGTAGAAATAGTTGAGAGTGTATGGAGATTTGCCTTATGGTGGAATTTCTTGTTTTTCCTTCTGAAAATAAAATGTGTATATATGTATATTCATAGTTACTTAACTAAACTACAATTGTCTAAATAAAATTGTTGAGCTAGATTATTGTAATTAAGGGAATTCACAAACATTTGATTGGGTTATTGTCTTTTATAAAATGAATAGTCTTGTTGAAAGGATTGGATGCATACAAAAATTACTATAGAGATGATAGTTATTGTTATTAGTACATGCACGAGACTTGTATGTACTAGCTACACATGCATTTCTTGCACATGTACACTAGTATGTATGAGTTTTCTTGGCTTACCTACTGATAATGTTGATTATTTGTTATGAATGTGTGAACCATGTGTCTTTTCCCTTGTATCATAAAATACTTTAACTTCAGAACGAAGTTTCCTGAAGGGTGGGTGTATGTAACAACCCTAGTTAAATAATTAATTGTCATAGTTAAATAATTGTTTAAAGTATATTAAGTTTATTGAATTAATTAATTAATTGTCCTGAATTATTTATTGTTTAATGTATATTAATTAATTGATTAATTAATTAATTAACTCATTAAATATTTGGGTATTGAATTTAAGTTTAATAAATTTTAATTTATTAAAAGAAAACTTAACATATCGAAGTATGGAACCATTAAGGAAAAGGGGATAAGGTGGTTGGCATTGAATGGAGGGATAAGGTGGTTGGAGTTGAATGGAGAGATAAGGTGGGTGAGTCTTAATGAAAGGAAGAGGCAGTGAATGGGGAAGGGGGTTATGAGGGGGAAAAACACTCAGGAGAAAGGGATTTTTTTTTTTTTTTGTAGGGAGAATTATTTTCATATCAGGAGACTGTATTGGGGATTTATTTTGGCTGGAGAAGCTTGTGGAAGGACTGTTACAAGGGGGCACCTATTGCTGGGAGTTTTGGGCTAGAGGTCCAGGAATCCTTACGGAATCCTGGAGCTAGGGAGCCGGAGAGGCTCTGTTCCTAGCTGGCTAGGTGGTTAGACGGTTTTGGGCAGTGCATCAAGTAGAGTTGGGGACAACAGTAGCATTAGTTAGAGGTATGTATTTTCATTATTCTGTTGTGTTATGAAATTGATTATAATCTGCTCATAAGTTTTAATATGTTGAATATGTAATGGATCATTTTGATGAGTAAGGAATGGTTTAAGGTTAGGTTAGCATGTCTCTATTTTAATTTATGATTTATAAGGCTCTGTTGGAAGATACCTTACATCTAAGAATGCTACTTGAAAAAATCATATGTGACTTAAAGAATGATGAATTGAGAACATGAATTGAACTCAGAAATGTAGAAATCAACACTTTGTATTAATCAACAAATTTGATTACAATCCTTTATCATAAATCCAATTTTTTTTATCATAGTCTGATATCACATATTTATATCATGAAATGAGTTCACACAGATCCATATAACTCAGATTTCTCACAACTATTCTTAACCAATTACATATACGATTATAGTAAATCAGATCTGATATACTTCATGGATGTGTAGAATCATCTTTGGTCATCCACGTATTGAAGAAATTCACAAAAAAATTCATAAATTTCTCCAATACAACCTTGTTCCTCTCGTGGATAGATTTTTTGGAGCTGGTATTGCACAATTCCACCATGTGTGCATGTTTATTGTAGCTTTGAATTTTCTAGTAGGCTAATCTAGAGGATATTTAAGAGAATCTGATAGGTGGACGAGTTGGAGGAACCTATTTGGAATCTCACAAAAGTTGGGGTTCAATCCTGGTGTGTGTCGAACCTTATAGAACATTAAATATGCTACGAAAATGGTTTTTAGTGGCCAACAGATATAAATTTCAGTAGCTACAAAATTATATATTTTGTAGCAACTGATAGAATAATAACTATTTAAACTAGATTGCAGAAGAAAGAACAAAATTATGCTTAAGAATGAAAATTTTTACCTCAGGTGATCTTCCAAGTACTGATTCTATAGTTAGGTATTGTTATTATGGAAAAAAGGTAGAATATGATGTAACCTGGGGTTATCGAGGAAGTTTTTATGGAAAGAAAAGTGAAAAAAAGAGTGAGTTATAAGGACCCAACACTCCCCCACAAGGAAGGTGTTGCATGTCCTCATGCAAAAAAATACCTTATACCTCCAAAAACTTCAAAATTTCAAAATTGTATCTTACCCATACTCTGTCACTACTGCTCAGAGGCCTCCAATAAGGTTTATACCCTGATGAGGATGCACATTACTTTTTCTTCAATGCTTTGATTTCATTTTTTAGTATTTGGATTCAAAGTCTTTCTTGTTGACTTCTTCCATACCACTTTTCTACTTCTTTTATCAGTATTTTCCTTTCATTGTCAAAAGCCTCTATTTTCTTTTGTATCTTAGCTACAATTTTTTTCAAAAGTTTGTTTTCCTCTTTAATATGCCTTTCCAATATTTCCATTTCCTCAATTTTAGTTTCCAACTTTTTTACTTTCCTCTTTGAGGAGGGAGGAAGATCTGGAACATTTTCTTTCTTAACCTCATCATCTATAAAAAATTTATCTTCCATAATAAAGGATTCATGAAAATCTATAGCCAAATCAAAGTTGTATTACCTAGTTTTGATGGTAGAGTGAGAGACGATCTAGTCCTTCGTCGAGTGTTGGTATCTTTTGGGGTTTCTTCAATTGAAATATTAACTTACTAATCCTTATCATACTCTTCCAACTCAATTATTGGTGGGTGCTAAATGTTGTCGCTTTCTCCCAAATTTTCTTTTAGATTCCTTGTTGTACTCCTTTTTTCTCATCCCATAGTGGCTTCAATATTCCTCTTTTTATTCTGCACGACATCAGCCCTTGTGCCAACTTTTGTAGATTTCAAGTTTTTTTCCTCACCTTCAGTCTTCTCCTTGAGGTCAATCATTTTTCCTCATGGTTGACCTTAAGGTTTATTTGTTGTTGAACTCAGATTTGTGACCTTCTCTTTTGTTTTGTATTTCAATGTTCCAGGATTGGAACCCATGACCTTCTCTTGCTCCTCTACTTCCATCTCTGAGTCTTCTAGTTCATTCTTCTTTTCCTTCAAACCTATGTGTTTTGAGCTTCCTTATTTAATAAGTTTTTTGACAAAACGATTTCATAGAAATAAATCCTCCCTTATATCGTTTTGTTCTTATATCTTAAACTCAACTAAAATTTGGACTAGCCCATAATTATATAAACTTTTTTCCATACTTCTAGGTTTTTGTTGAATATTTAAGGCCATTTTATTCAGACTGTGTAGCAAATAGAACAACATATCTAGCTCATATCCTTTGAATAAATTAATTATCAAGCAAATATGGTAGTAAAAGACCAAGCCATACCTACCCTTACAGGTAACATACTTCTGTAATATGAATATAATAGTTCTCCATTTATTTTTAAATGCAAATACCGATATACCCTTGTTCCAGTTGATCGATTTCTCTGTATTCACAAGAAATTACTTCCATATCCTGTTGCTTATATGTTGGTTTTTAAACCATTTTTTGCCACCTCTGGGTAATTTTGTAGCTCATGCTATGAAATCCTATGCAGTATCCATCTCCAGATCACCTATTTGAGATTCCCTTCCATTGAATGATTTTGCAAAGACTCTAGTCACATGTTCATCGTATCCCTGAAATTTTTATAAAAATGGAAGCCATCATACCTTCGTGAAACGCTTATGGAATTTGGGACATGCTTCAAAAATCCCCATGCCAATTGGTTCATATAGTACTACAAGTTACATCTTTCTATGTTGGAGAAAATATGGGTCTCAAATCACTCTTTGTCATAGAGATGGAAGGAATGAAAACAAGAATGAAGGTTTACAGATTTTGTATGAGGAAAGTTTCAGACGATGGCTTAGTAATTATGCAATCCATATTTTGAATTATGAAACAATCACATTGTATTGAAAGTAATCATTAGTGGGTATGGCGGCACTATCAAATAAATTGAATTGTGCCTTTGGATTCATCGAATAATCATTTTTGAATAATGCATGTCGAAAATGGGATTTTCGACATGCATTTGTAGTGATAATGTTAAATGATTTCCCAAATCTATTTGTAATTATGATATGAATGGTTATGGAATGGAAGTATTAACATAGGAAGGGAAATAAGGTAGAAAGATAGCATAGAAAAACATGATCAATAGATATAGAATGTAAACTCGTCCATTTCCCTTGCATAATTCTAGAACTTCAAATGCAAAATAGTTTAAAGAGTCATTACCTTCTGGTTGATTTTACCTATATCCCAAAATAATTTATTTAAAAACTTGAGATAGATATGATATTAATATTGATGTTTTTTTGTCACCAGTTTTCTACTATGCATCCTGGAAACATTGCTGAAAAATCCAAAAAAATGAAGATGTTGATGAAAAATCTGAAGATGTTGATGAAGGATCTGAAGATGCTAGTATTACTAATAAAAGTTCCTAGAATTTTTAATTTCATGACAATTTGCATGAAATTCACAGATTGTATGAATCTTATGTTGTAGGCTAGCTTAGAAATGAGTTAATAACTAACAATTTTGCTGAAAGAACAACTACAAGTGACTTTTGGTAGCTACAAAAAGTGTGTGCAGCTACATAAATGTATGTAATTGTAGAAATTAACTTTTGTGTAAAACCATTTTACCAGTAAACTCTGAATTTTGAACTGAAACATCTAGTCTACAAGAAATATAGCATATTGTAGTTATAAAACTATGAAAACTTTGATCAAATCAACAACTGATGTTAAACTTATTTCTAAAGAAAACCATAAAATTTCAAAAACTACTGAAATTCTGAATTTTTAAATCTGGAAAGAAAGAATATATTTTTTTCCGGTATCTTGGAAAGGTGACTTTCTGCAGGCTATCACAAAATGAATTATTTGTTGAGAAACCATGAACTGAAAAATATTGATCAAGAAATTTTTAATGAACCTTGAAAACTTCGAATTCAGCTTGTCAATTACTGGTTTTCAAATATAATTATTGCACAGTTGGGTCAGTAAACTAGTTTTTACTTGAGATAGGAATGAGGGAAGGATTTCCCTTATTCACCACCTCCATATCTAATTGATGAAGTAAGTTATGAATAAATTATTCTCTATTAGTGGCCTTTCGATATAACCTTAATATGTTCCCATTTACTAGAAAAGAAATTCCCTCATAAATAGTTTTGATTTTCATCGATCCATTTTCAAAAACTATCTTTATCTCATATGTCTCTAACCAATGAGTACTAAACATTCCTTTAAATTTTTTTATATCTAGAATCGAATATATGATCTCAATCACCTAGTCTAAATGTCTTCTTCCAGATGAATTTATCATGCCATATCGATCTTTGTTATTGGATGATGGTAGTTTGTTGAAATGCATCTTTTAATATCTCATCTGATTCATTTAATTGTAACAACCTCTGTTTCTCTACCTCTGAAAGATCCATTCCAAGATTGACTCTTGTTCTTAAAGTTTTTATTTGGAACTCAATAGGAAGCAAAACTTGCTTCCCATACACAAGCTCATATGGTGTATGTCCAATAGTGTTCCTCCATGTGGTTTGGTAAGCCCAAAGCACCTCAGTAAGCATATATGCCCAATTTCGATGGTGTAAATAAACAATCTTGTTCAAGATAGCTTCAATTACTTTATTTGTAGACTCCACCTACCCATTGTCTTGTGGATGGTATGGGGATGAATTTCAGTGCTTGATCATGTATTGTTCTATGATTTTCTGGACAAGTTTTGATGTTAATTAGGTACCTTGATCTGTCACAATTTTTGTTGGGACACCAAATTGAGTAAATATTTCCTCAAAATAAAAAATCTACAACAAATTATTCATTATCATATAAAAGAGGTTTGTCTTCTACCCATTTAGTGACATAATCAGTACATACCAAAATATATGTTTTCTTTGTAGACATTGGAAAAATAGGTCCTACAAAATCCAAGGCCCACTTTTCAAATGGTTTTATTAATACCTGGGGTTGTAGAGGCATCTCTTCTGCTTGTGTTGGTCTTCTCATCCATTGGAAACTGTCACATCTTCTAATGTATTCCTTGGCATATTATTGACGAGTGTTTATGACACATTGTCTACTAGAAGGGAAATCTCGGTTTGAGGTTGTGTATATAACCTAAGCCATTTGGGATGGCTTACCCTGACATGTTTTATGCCTTCGTTGGCCGTCAAAGGGACTTGTTTGGTTACGTAGGAAAGATACTAACTATAACAAAGTTACTATTTACATTTACTAGTATATGTACATTTAATGGTTCAAATAAATTATATCGGTATTTAATTATTTACACACACACACACACACACACATGTGTGTGTGTGTGTGTACAAGGTTTTTATAAATCCTTTTGAAAACATGGTTCAAGTCAAAGGATAAATAAACTATAAAACTAATCTGAAATAAATTTATATTTAAAACTAAATCACACAAAAGAGAAGGAATGTGAATTTCAATAATATAACTTAAACGAACAAAGAGATTTAAGTTTTATAAGTTTATCCTCATCCATTTGATAAAGAAATTAAGCTAAAATAATAAGAAACACACTAACCAATTATTAATTTGCAACCCAAAAGTGACTGGTAAATTTGTCTTCCTGTGTGAGGTATGCTCCTGTGACATGTTTACTAAAGAGAAATATATTAATAAACAAGTTACTAAGTAGCATGTCTTATGTTATCTCCCAAAGAAATTTAGGCAATAAAAGAATTTAAATATCATTAAAAATACAGAAAGGATGATTTAAAATATGATCCAATGTTAAATTTAAAAACTAAAAATACACGCGTAAGAGCAATCCCAATCAATGTGATTAATCATAACAAGTGCCTAACATTTAAAATAATTCAAAATATTACGGAACCTGACTCATAAAATATTCAACATATAGATCATACAGAAATGGAATAATAACCCGTTAAGAAAAGACATATAGATATGCATCAACTAACAAGACAAAGCTAATTAAATTGAAATATATCACGAATCTTTTAAGAGGAATATGAAAATTACATATGATCAAAACAATATTCATACCAAACATTCCACAGTCAGGAACAAATCCATAACACAAAAATGGTTTTCCATATCCTCCTTGCA
This sequence comes from Picea engelmannii, assembly GCA_009831015.1. Lineage (NCBI taxonomy): Eukaryota > Viridiplantae > Streptophyta > Pinopsida > Pinales > Pinaceae > Picea > Picea engelmannii. The sequence continues at coordinate 645,987 of ML782510.1, forward strand.
AATCAAACTTTCAGTCCATTTTCCAAAAAAATTATTCCCACTGGCCTATCTTCAACCCTAATATTTATACAAGAAAAATCAATGGGGTGAATTTGAACCAATTTCCCCAAAAATGGTTTGTCAAATCCTCATTAATATCCAATATATTGTCTTTAATAAATTATTGGATGAATATCTAATCACACAAGGTTTATTTTTCATAGAACCATCTACAGATATCATGATCTGATCCATTTTCTAACTGGTTTATCACTTTGGGCATCGTCGGGCAATTGCCACAACAGAAACATACACTTTAAAGAACCGTAGATATCTCTCAAAATGCGCACATTTTGGAGAAAAGCCTTCCATGTAACCTATTTGGGGATGTTGTGAACAAAACCCATGTCTTAGTTTGTTCATATTCTTCTTAGTTTGTCCAGAAATCGCGTCCGAAAATAGTTGATCAGTTATGATTGTGCCCAAGCCATCCAAACTGTTATTAATGTTCTATAGGCTTATATAATATTTTTGCATGCATTTGGCTGTAAGAATCACATCATAATCTCACTCCATGTCAAATAATCAACACCTGAAAACCATAAAATCAAAATAAATCAAAAACTCAAATATTTTAAGAGTAGTTATGATTCTGTAGCTACTAAAAAAAAAATATCTCAAACAATTTATAAAATAAATTAAAACTAAATCTAAAATAAAAACATTTCAATTAAATAATCAAATAAAAAGAAAGGATCAATCTTTTATACAAAGTCAATCAAAAACATATTTACACAAATACTATGAACCTGATGAAAACACTTGCTAGGGAGTGAGTAAAAGATGATAGTATGTTTTGAATAGAGATGCAAAACAAGGTGCAAGTTGGGCAATGAGAAAATGGTGACTCACTAGATGAAGCAGTTATCTCTGAACCGCTAAACTTTCATCTCAAGGAAGAAGAATAAGACTTGGGTAAAATTTTAAGCTACTTTGAAACAAATTCACTTTAAGATCATACCATATTAAGATTAGCTTAGTGTTATAACCAAAAAATAAAATATGTTTTGCAAGGGATCATAACCTGAAGAATGTCTCAACAAAGAGTCATGACATTTATGAAAAGGACTTCAATACCGTCGACATAGCCATTGTTTCCAGCAAGCATCCATAGCCTAGACAGGGATGCCATTTAACCCACTCAAATGCTTTAATCCCATCCAATAGTTGTATCCACATGATGCATACTTCTATAAAAGTTAATTTAAAAGCATATACCTGCTACCTTTTGACCCAACATTGTTTTACTGCTAGCAGGCATGTTCAATACCCTGACGAAGTTGTCTTGGTATCATATCTGTATTTACCCACTGCTAGTGAGCATGTTCAACACCTCAATAGGTTTACACACACTTCCCACACTTAAGTGCTTCCAACCCTCTTATGCCACCTTTAAATAATAATACATTTAAATATTTATTGATGACAAAGAGAGTAGGGTGATACTCAAGGTTAATTGCAACACAGATGAACAATTGATCATATTATTTATTTTCTTTCAAAACTGGAAGTTTTATCATGGTTTAGAGATTTTAGATTTCAGTTAAGAAATCATATAAAGAATGGGGAAGCACTTAAAAATGATTCCTTAAGAATATGGACGACGTAAAAAGTTGAAAGATCATAGTAATTCTCAAAGATTTAAACTATATCTCTGGTTTAATTCTCTGGCAAAGACAATTTGAGGACAAAATGAAAGTAAAAATTGACTTAAAAATTAATTGTTTGAGTTATATCTTAATATTAGGACCTCTTTGAACTATTTGAGATTGCTTGAAAAACACAAGTCTTGAAATGAATTCTTTCTTTCGATGATTGCTCTTGGATCAACAATATAATGGTTCAAAAAGACAGACAAGAAGAAAATTCAATCAAAGTAATCAAAGAAAGCAACAAAAAAAAAACATGCAACAAACCAAATCATATTTTATCAATGGAATTCAAAAACAGAAGTGCACAAAATCGAAAATAGCAAAAACACACTTTCATAAATGATTTTGGCCAAATATAAACCCGAGATTTGGGATCTACTAGCATCCCACTGTAAAATAAAGGAAGAACTAAATCATATAAAATCTCATGTGCGAACAAGTTCTTTTCTCAAGATAGTGATGCATGAGATGTTACTTTAACCAAGCATTATTATTAAAAATAAAAGTGACTAAAAGAAAATAGAAAAATCATTATTAAGATGAGTGCAGTCCTACTCGTGGCACCTTGGGTCAGGGTTGAATTTGAGTGAATTGAAAGTTCAAATTTATTTATCTCTTTACTTTCCATTTTAAAATTTTCATGATGATAATGCATTTTTGAAAACAAATATTCAATGAAAAACAAAGAGAAAAGGATTAAAGTGACTTCCCTTAACTCAGAGCACCACTGCAGGTGAATTCAGATTTAACTTTTAGAAGAAAACGTTTTGTCTAAGTCGAGTGAACAAGGGGTGTTGCGTAGCGAATCCACAGGTTTGAAAATTCATTATGAAATAGACAGAAATAATATATGAATAAAGATGACAGGAAGCACATACGCAAATAAAGAGGCACAATACATCCAACTGCTACAACTAGAATCTTTTCATCAAGTTATAGGACCTTTACATTAAATTTCGGTCAAAAAACTCAAATTACATACAATAGCTATCATCTACCAAATTTGCCAACCAACCTTGTTTACATGAAAATGATCCCATATGTAGAAAAATAATGTCACCCTTGGCTACTAGGGTCGAACTACTCCCTCCTAGAATCATGGATATGTTTTCTATGAAAGAGAACAATAACTTCAATGGATTCACTAAAAATAGAAAACCTAACTTTGCCAAATCATAATCGTAAACGAAATATTCTTTACAATCATTGATCATGATCAAAATTCGGCCATATGGTTGTGATGATCCATCATGTGCACTGTTGGACACTCTGTCACCCTTGCACAAAAAATCTGCTATGCAACAATAACCTACAACAAAAATCGCAGCGGATTGCACAACAAACTAGCAAAATATGTGTTAAAGATGACTTCATATCTCACTAATAAAAACATATTTTTGGAAATAGAGAGAGGTTTTTGTAGCTAAGCATGTTATAAAGAAAAAAATCTTTCGGTTTCTTGAAATTCATCTCCAAATGGCCGGAACACATGCCACAAAAACATGTCTCGAACAAGAAATCATGAAAACTAAAAAATAGGGCTTAAATATCCCTTCAAATATCCAAAAATATGAAACGTTTTTAAAATACGAGAGAGGTTTTTATTACTTGTTTTGTCCTCAACAAAAACATCTCAGGGATTTTCAAAATTCCTCTCCAGTTGGTCAAAAAATGATCTTGAAGTTTACCATTAAATCAATCATTTCTGCAACGCGACTTGTAGTCTGTGTGCAAGAAAATCCACTGCGTGGTGACATCCTATGCACAAAAAAATCCACTGCATGACAAAATCCTATGCGCGACAACATCCACTGTGCAACAGAATCTTTTGCATGGTGAAGTGCTCTACGCAGTGCGTAGCATATTTTGCAGTGTGCAGTTGCAAATGAAAATGGAACAAATAAATGATAAGCTTTCTTTTGAAACTGACCCTTGGAGATGTTAGATGATTCCAGTCATAAAAAAAATATAGGTGATAACATGCATGAATTTGCAAATTGTTGACAAACCTATAACCTTAGCTATGAAAATCATGGTGCTAACAGTTGACTCCAATGGGGATGATATCCTCCTTGTGAGGTAGCAAAGAATAGTAGACCAAATGCCTATCCATTGGGTTTCTCCCAAACTCAAATTTCCAACTGTAACTTGTAACCTACATCTGCTAAAAACCCAAAACTGTATATGCTCCAAACTGAAATTTGAAACTAAGCTGAAAATCAAAATTGCAGATTGCTAAAAGAAATGTTGGTAGTACTGAGATTATTCACACTCCTACCTACCCTAACTACTGAAAATGATGCCAATCAAGTGAAATCAAAATGCCAATGAAACCATGAAAGCACTTTATCCACATTTTTCTTTCTTTGTACATGCTTGCTCCAAAACCTGTTTACTGATAAGCCATTCAAAAATTTATCTATAAATTCAAATCTCAAAAAATTAAAAACATTGGGACTGTTTTCCACCTCCAACAAAACTGTAAATGGATCCTCCAAAACATACATAAAACAACAATCATTTTTCACCCCTTCCACTGCATCCTTTTTTCATGTAATTCAACCTGTTGATTACCACAAAAAGGCTGAAAAATATGTTGAGATTGCTTGAAACAACAATCTTCTTAATCACAAGATAGTGTTGGATGAAATGAAACCTCTAGTGGCAAGCAATCCATATCTAACACTGATGTTGATTGACCATCATATTTATTTCCAAGCTGGTAGTTTATCACAGGCTGCAAATATGAACTGAAATAACCTTCCATGTAATCAACAACAAGGTCATTAAAGGTATGAGAAGGTTGTCAATCCTCTTCACCGATAACAATTTTCTCTTGTAAAACAATGTCACTCTGAATCCAATTGGACTTCACTGCTTCCTGTGTTATCTTATGATTTACTCTCAACAATTCAAAGGAAGAAAAACATAATGGAAGACAATTTTCATTTGCAAGTCCATTGCTTTCTTCATATTCGAAATTATGCTTGGAGGACTTCTGATTTGAAACATTACAAACATTTTTCTTCAGCAATTCGAAAGAAGCAAAACACAATGGCAAGGTTCTTTCACTTGATTCAAAACCTCCTTCATTTTCTTCACTACTGTCATATGAACATTTTTCAATTTCTTTGGATTGCTGAACATACTCATTTTCAGATTCATCTTCGACCAATGGTTGCAATTTTGAAATGAAAAGACCTTATATATAACAAGTAATAGGGCCATTAAACACATGAGAAGATTGTTGCAATTTCTTGTCAATTTTTTTCCATGAATCCGTGTGATTTTGTATCAGCACACATTCTTTTTCTTCAGTGATGATCTTAGACTTTTCTTTCAACAATTTAAATTAAGAAAAGAATAAAGGCAAATAATTTCCTTCAGCTGATTCAATACTTTCTTCTTTGTAACTGTGATATGTAGGCTAATTTCCCTCATTACACTGCTGAAAAGGAACATTTTATGATAGAGAAAATGCAGTTAGTTTTTCTAGGAAGTCAACACCATGATCATCACATATTCATCATATTCATCATATATAGGAAAATAAACAATATTTGCAATGTCATCTAACAAGAAAAATCTTGGGACATTAACCTACTCTTCAACAAGCTGATTTGCAAATTCATTTTCTTGACTATCTACAAATGAATACATAAAACAATCAACCCCATGCTTATCATGAGAAGGATCAAAAACTAAATTAGTATCAAAGAAATTTGGGAGAGTAGCTTGTTCTTCAAGCTGATCATCATTCTTCACAAACACATCCTCATGACATCCTTCAAGAAAACTTATGACATGATCAACCTTCTGCATATTATGTACAATCTTCGGTTCCTCAACTTTCAATTTCTCATCCAAAATCTGATTTTGCAGCTCCTTACATGCTTGAATATTGTCTTCCACTTCCTGAGCATTATTAAACATTTGCTGCAAAGACATAGACTTCCTCTCCATCAGAAGAAAACATAATTCTGATTGAAAGGTTGCTACATAATGGAGCATGGAAGCGACTTTAGGAGGTTGGACTTCTTTAGGCAGTTTATAATAAAGACTAGCAAACCTCCTACTGAAATTTGAGATGGTTTAATCTTTCATTCTTCTCATGGAATAAAACTCTGAAAGGAGTAGATTCCATGATTTTCTCTCACCCCAAAATCTATAGAAAGCTTCCCTCAATTCATCCCACGAGCTAATCGACTGAGGATGCAAATGTCTAAACCATGATTTGGCATCTCCTTGTAGGGACTGCGAAAAGGTCCTCATAGACACATCATCACGTTCAATCTCAAAAATATCTATAAAATGCTCAAAGATTTGAATATGTTTTTCAACTGAATGTCCATCGAGCTCTCCATTGAACCTAGGAAGGTACTTATAATGTTTCAGAGGAAAGTCATGAAGGATGGAAGACAATTTAAGAGGACTGTATCTTTCTTGAATCTTGGAGGGTACAGGATTAAGAACAGAAGGTATAAGCTCAAATTTGGTTTCATTAATCTCACAAGAATGATCATGAACATCATATGGTTTAGAGGAAGGAGTTTGGTGAATATCGGCTATACAAGAAGGAGGTATACCTACAGTTTGCAATGAAGGATATACAAGGGTAGATATCTGGGATTCATTTGAACATAGTAAGTGAAGAAATATTCTTTTGAAAAACTCAGGAAGGACAAGAAGATATTGATAAAATAGAAAAGTACTTATTGAACTAAACTTAATCTCGAGTACCTTACTTTTCCATACTTCTCTTCCATATCTCTGTCAATAGGTCTCATTCTCTACTGGAGTCTTTGAATCACATTCGAAGCTTGATTGGGGTCGCCATGAAAACTTTATCTCTGGATTCTTCTGCTAGTGGAATCACCTTCAAACTAATTTTTTGATGTGTGGAGTCGCCAGAGAAGAAATATAGCCTATATGTGCCTAAGTGTTTGTTGCTCTTAGACCTTAGAACTAAAACAATTTCATTCTTCCCAGGGAAAATTTATTCAATTATGTCCCCAACAACGACACCAAAATGTTAGCACTTCGTAAATCTGTTTGGTTGATAAACAGACGACGAAGGTAACTTTTTCAACCAACTTTGAGACTTGAAACTAGCCTTTCGGATCTTGAGAGGGATATCTCGAAATCCGCGGTCTCCGTGAAAGATATGGCTTTGAAAGTAGTGGCTAGATTCAACACCTTTTATATAATGGGGTATGGTTATATTGTCACAAGAAGTTGAGACTTGGTCTATGGAGTCGATCTGAGGAAATGATAGATAAAACTGACTTAGTGATTGAACTTGAGAGGATAAGTCTAGGCGAGTAATAGTATTAATTGTAAAACCATAATGTGAGGCCTGAGAAAAACACAGAAGTAACTTGGAGCACCATTGCAAGTGACTTTAGAGTTAACTTTTAGAAGAAAACATTTTGTTTAAGTGGCACAAATAAGGGGCGCTGCGCAACAAATCCACAGGTTCGAAAATTCATTCCGAAATAGAAAGAAAAATATATGAATAAATATGACAAGAAGCACATACGCAAAGAAAGAGGCACAATACATCCAACTGCTACAACTAGAATCTTTTCATCAAGTTACAAGACCTTTGCATTAAATTTCGGTCAAAAAACACAAATTGCATACAATAGCTATCGTCTACCACATTTTCCAACCAACCCTGTTTACATGAAAATGATCCCCATATATAGAAAAATAATGTCACCCTTGGCTGCTAGGGTCGAACTACTCCCTCCTAGAATCATGGATCTGTTTTCTTTGAAAGAGAACAATAACTTCAATGAATTCACTAAAAATAGAAAACCCTACTTTGCCAAATCATAATCGTAACCAAAATATTATTTACAATCATTGATCATGATCAAAATTCAACCATATGGCTGTGATGATCCATCATGTGCACTTCTAGACACTATGTCACCCTTTCACAACAAATCTGCTACGCAATAGTAACCTACAACAAAAAACGCAGCAGGTTGTGCAACAAACTAGGAAACTAGGCGTTAAATATGACATCATACATAACTAATAAAAACCTATTTTCTGAAACTGAGAGAGGTTTCTGTATTTAAGCTCGTTATAAAGAAAAACCTCTTTCGATTTCTTGAAATTCATATCCAGATGGCTGGAACACATGCCACAAAAACATGTCTCGGACAGAAATCATGAAAACTGAAAAATAAGGCTCAAAGATCCCTTCGAATATCCCAAAATATGAAATTTTTTTAAAATATGAGAGAGGTTTTTATTACTTGTTTCTTCCTCAAAAAAAACCTCTCGGGGATTTTCAAAATTCCTCTCCAGTTGGTCATAAAATGATCTTTAGGTTGACCACTAAACCATTCATTTCCACAATGCAACCTGTAGCCTGGGCATAGGAAACTCTACTGCACGATGACATCCTATGCACGACAGAATCCATTGCATGAAAAAATCCTATGCGTGACAAAATCCACTGTGCAACGAAATCCACTGCATGATAGAATCCTTTGCATAGTGAAGTGCTCTCCGCAACGCATAGCAGATTTTGCAGTGCATAGTTGCAAATGGAAATGGAACAAATAAATGATAAGCTTTCTTTTGAAACTAACCCTTGGAGATTATAGATGATTCCAGTCATAAAAAAAATATGGGTGCTAACATGCAGGACTTTTCAAATTTTTGACAAACCTATAACCTTAGCTATGAAAATCATGGTGCTAACACTTCCCATGTCATCCACTATATCAACTTCCTAAATGTTATGCATAGTCCTCATTATATCTCCCTTGTGAGGAAAATCTCTATACAAATGGTGTCCTTCACATCCCCAACACTTTATGGGATGTTTCCTTGGCCTTTTCCCCAATGAATATATCATTTTATGCTCATATTGTGTTGGTTATCTTTATTGATATGCTTGAGAGTTGTTTCTAGCAAAAGGTGGCTTGAATCCTTTCTTCCTTTGATCCATCTTGCCTATCTTCTTATCATACCAAGACTTTTGAAAAGTTGGTATTGTTTTTATGTATTCATAAAGATACTTATCACTTCTTATGGCTTCTTCCAAGGTCTTGGTCTCATCAAAATGAGTTTAATCAATATAAAAATAAGGTATCCCACTCAAAAATATTTGGATTTTTACCTTCTCATCCTTTATGAAGCCAACATAACTCAACAATTCAAGGAATATTCGCTCATACTCATCCATTCTCATGATTCCAAGCTTGAGTTAAAAGAAATCTTGCATCTTCTTGTCATAATATTGTTTTGACAAGTATTTATTTTAGAAATACTCTTTGAACTTCCTCCATGAGATCATGTTCTCATCAATGTGCTTAACCTGATTGAGTTGATTCCACCACATAGATGGGATTCCTTGAATATGGTAGATTGTAACTATGACTTATACATTTGATGAATAATAGTGAAATTGGAATCATTTCCTCATTCCCAAAAACTAGGATTTAGCCTCTTCCCCCTTTTTGTGTTCTCCATCAAATGATGTTTTCTTGAGCTTCCTAATCTCTCCTTTCAAAATATACAACTCATGCCTTCTCATCTCATTTCTAACAAGGGGACACACTTGGGATACTCACCAACCTTGAACATGCATGTTCTCTTTTGGTTGAGTGTCTTGGTGAATAATGATTTCTACTAACACTCTTTTATTTCTTATATCCTCTATGATTATCCCTCCTATCATGTGATCTGGATGCTTCTACTTGCCTTGCATTAGTTTCTTGTTTTGTTCTAGAATCTTTATTGACTTGTCTTTGCAACATAATTAGACTCTGTAGAATCTCTTCCTGAGATATTACCATCCTTTTCATTGTCTTCTCTATAGCTCTACACTTTTGTCTGCAATATTTTCATTGTCTCAACCAACTCCATTGGCTCCACCCCACTTCTACGTCCATTGGACTCTGTCTCTACATTTCCCATGATGATGTGTAAACCTTTGTTGGTGTCCAGTGGGAAGACCTGGGGTTAAACATTAATTCACCAACAAATCCCAAGATACTAGCCCTTTTGAAATCACCCACAAGGAGGTGAAGTCTCACCTGAAGTACCTATGGGGATTGCAGGAACCAAGATTCTACGGTCATGCGGGAATATGAGGCATTCATTATTTACTGTTTAATTAACATTCATTCATATGTTATGTACACAAAACCATAACAACATAATAACTTATCTTATATACTCATTTGACACATTCATGGAACCATAATATCATCTAACATGTTCATACTAACCATTCATTATATATTCTCATTAGACAAAATACATAAACACATCACAACATACACATCATAACAAAAGGATTTAGCATGGTTCACCCCAGTTGGGCTATGTCCACAATGTTTGGCTTCTTTTATTATTCATTCATAGTCTTCCTTACAATGGGTGTGCATTGTGCTCATATAATTATCTTCAATAAAAATCCAACCCTTCCCAAGCCATTCTATGTTGCAGTACACACATACCTCTCACTTGATATTCAACTCAACTCACTATTCATTGGTTAACACCCAACTCAAC
>ML782510.1:663640-691280 GCA_009831015.1 Picea engelmannii
GAGGAAGTTTTTATGGAAAGAAAAGTGAAAAAAAGAGTGAGTTATAAGGACCCAACACTCCCCCACAAGGAAGGTGTTGCATGTCCTCATGCAAAAAAATACCTTATACCTCCAAAAACTTCAAAATTTCAAAATTGTATCTTACCCATACTCTGTCACTACTGCTCAGAGGCCTCCAATAAGGTTTATACCCTGATGAGGATGCACATTACTTTTTCTTCAATGCTTTGATTTCATTTTTTAGTATTTGGATTCAAAGTCTTTCTTGTTGACTTCTTCCATACCACTTTTCTACTTCTTTTATCAGTATTTTCCTTTCATTGTCAAAAGCCTCTATTTTCTTTTGTATCTTAGCTACAATTTTTTTCAAAAGTTTGTTTTCCTCTTTAATATGCCTTTCCAATATTTCCATTTCCTCAATTTTAGTTTCCAACTTTTTTACTTTCCTCTTTGAGGAGGGAGGAAGATCTGGAACATTTTCTTTCTTAACCTCATCATCTATAAAAAATTTATCTTCCATAATAAAGGATTCATGAAAATCTATAGCCAAATCAAAGTTGTATTACCTAGTTTTGATGGTAGAGTGAGAGACGATCTAGTCCTTCGTCGAGTGTTGGTATCTTTTGGGGTTTCTTCAATTGAAATATTAACTTACTAATCCTTATCATACTCTTCCAACTCAATTATTGGTGGGTGCTAAATGTTGTCGCTTTCTCCCAAATTTTCTTTTAGATTCCTTGTTGTACTCCTTTTTTCTCATCCCATAGTGGCTTCAATATTCCTCTTTTTATTCTGCACGACATCAGCCCTTGTGCCAACTTTTGTAGATTTCAAGTTTTTTTCCTCACCTTCAGTCTTCTCCTTGAGGTCAATCATTTTTCCTCATGGTTGACCTTAAGGTTTATTTGTTGTTGAACTCAGATTTGTGACCTTCTCTTTTGTTTTGTATTTCAATGTTCCAGGATTGGAACCCATGACCTTCTCTTGCTCCTCTACTTCCATCTCTGAGTCTTCTAGTTCATTCTTCTTTTCCTTCAAACCTATGTGTTTTGAGCTTCCTTATTTAATAAGTTTTTTGACAAAACGATTTCATAGAAATAAATCCTCCCTTATATCGTTTTGTTCTTATATCTTAAACTCAACTAAAATTTGGACTAGCCCATAATTATATAAACTTTTTTCCATACTTCTAGGTTTTTGTTGAATATTTAAGGCCATTTTATTCAGACTGTGTAGCAAATAGAACAACATATCTAGCTCATATCCTTTGAATAAATTAATTATCAAGCAAATATGGTAGTAAAAGACCAAGCCATACCTACCCTTACAGGTAACATACTTCTGTAATATGAATATAATAGTTCTCCATTTATTTTTAAATGCAAATACCGATATACCCTTGTTCCAGTTGATCGATTTCTCTGTATTCACAAGAAATTACTTCCATATCCTGTTGCTTATATGTTGGTTTTTAAACCATTTTTTGCCACCTCTGGGTAATTTTGTAGCTCATGCTATGAAATCCTATGCAGTATCCATCTCCAGATCACCTATTTGAGATTCCCTTCCATTGAATGATTTTGCAAAGACTCTAGTCACATGTTCATCGTATCCCTGAAATTTTTATAAAAATGGAAGCCATCATACCTTCGTGAAACGCTTATGGAATTTGGGACATGCTTCAAAAATCCCCATGCCAATTGGTTCATATAGTACTACAAGTTACATCTTTCTATGTTGGAGAAAATATGGGTCTCAAATCACTCTTTGTCATAGAGATGGAAGGAATGAAAACAAGAATGAAGGTTTACAGATTTTGTATGAGGAAAGTTTCAGACGATGGCTTAGTAATTATGCAATCCATATTTTGAATTATGAAACAATCACATTGTATTGAAAGTAATCATTAGTGGGTATGGCGGCACTATCAAATAAATTGAATTGTGCCTTTGGATTCATCGAATAATCATTTTTGAATAATGCATGTCGAAAATGGGATTTTCGACATGCATTTGTAGTGATAATGTTAAATGATTTCCCAAATCTATTTGTAATTATGATATGAATGGTTATGGAATGGAAGTATTAACATAGGAAGGGAAATAAGGTAGAAAGATAGCATAGAAAAACATGATCAATAGATATAGAATGTAAACTCGTCCATTTCCCTTGCATAATTCTAGAACTTCAAATGCAAAATAGTTTAAAGAGTCATTACCTTCTGGTTGATTTTACCTATATCCCAAAATAATTTATTTAAAAACTTGAGATAGATATGATATTAATATTGATGTTTTTTTGTCACCAGTTTTCTACTATGCATCCTGGAAACATTGCTGAAAAATCCAAAAAAATGAAGATGTTGATGAAAAATCTGAAGATGTTGATGAAGGATCTGAAGATGCTAGTATTACTAATAAAAGTTCCTAGAATTTTTAATTTCATGACAATTTGCATGAAATTCACAGATTGTATGAATCTTATGTTGTAGGCTAGCTTAGAAATGAGTTAATAACTAACAATTTTGCTGAAAGAACAACTACAAGTGACTTTTGGTAGCTACAAAAAGTGTGTGCAGCTACATAAATGTATGTAATTGTAGAAATTAACTTTTGTGTAAAACCATTTTACCAGTAAACTCTGAATTTTGAACTGAAACATCTAGTCTACAAGAAATATAGCATATTGTAGTTATAAAACTATGAAAACTTTGATCAAATCAACAACTGATGTTAAACTTATTTCTAAAGAAAACCATAAAATTTCAAAAACTACTGAAATTCTGAATTTTTAAATCTGGAAAGAAAGAATATATTTTTTTCCGGTATCTTGGAAAGGTGACTTTCTGCAGGCTATCACAAAATGAATTATTTGTTGAGAAACCATGAACTGAAAAATATTGATCAAGAAATTTTTAATGAACCTTGAAAACTTCGAATTCAGCTTGTCAATTACTGGTTTTCAAATATAATTATTGCACAGTTGGGTCAGTAAACTAGTTTTTACTTGAGATAGGAATGAGGGAAGGATTTCCCTTATTCACCACCTCCATATCTAATTGATGAAGTAAGTTATGAATAAATTATTCTCTATTAGTGGCCTTTCGATATAACCTTAATATGTTCCCATTTACTAGAAAAGAAATTCCCTCATAAATAGTTTTGATTTTCATCGATCCATTTTCAAAAACTATCTTTATCTCATATGTCTCTAACCAATGAGTACTAAACATTCCTTTAAATTTTTTTATATCTAGAATCGAATATATGATCTCAATCACCTAGTCTAAATGTCTTCTTCCAGATGAATTTATCATGCCATATCGATCTTTGTTATTGGATGATGGTAGTTTGTTGAAATGCATCTTTTAATATCTCATCTGATTCATTTAATTGTAACAACCTCTGTTTCTCTACCTCTGAAAGATCCATTCCAAGATTGACTCTTGTTCTTAAAGTTTTTATTTGGAACTCAATAGGAAGCAAAACTTGCTTCCCATACACAAGCTCATATGGTGTATGTCCAATAGTGTTCCTCCATGTGGTTTGGTAAGCCCAAAGCACCTCAGTAAGCATATATGCCCAATTTCGATGGTGTAAATAAACAATCTTGTTCAAGATAGCTTCAATTACTTTATTTGTAGACTCCACCTACCCATTGTCTTGTGGATGGTATGGGGATGAATTTCAGTGCTTGATCATGTATTGTTCTATGATTTTCTGGACAAGTTTTGATGTTAATTAGGTACCTTGATCTGTCACAATTTTTGTTGGGACACCAAATTGAGTAAATATTTCCTCAAAATAAAAAATCTACAACAAATTATTCATTATCATATAAAAGAGGTTTGTCTTCTACCCATTTAGTGACATAATCAGTACATACCAAAATATATGTTTTCTTTGTAGACATTGGAAAAATAGGTCCTACAAAATCCAAGGCCCACTTTTCAAATGGTTTTATTAATACCTGGGGTTGTAGAGGCATCTCTTCTGCTTGTGTTGGTCTTCTCATCCATTGGAAACTGTCACATCTTCTAATGTATTCCTTGGCATATTATTGACGAGTGTTTATGACACATTGTCTACTAGAAGGGAAATCTCGGTTTGAGGTTGTGTATATAACCTAAGCCATTTGGGATGGCTTACCCTGACATGTTTTATGCCTTCGTTGGCCGTCAAAGGGACTTGTTTGGTTACGTAGGAAAGATACTAACTATAACAAAGTTACTATTTACATTTACTAGTATATGTACATTTAATGGTTCAAATAAATTATATCGGTATTTAATTATTTACACACACACACACACACACACATGTGTGTGTGTGTGTGTACAAGGTTTTTATAAATCCTTTTGAAAACATGGTTCAAGTCAAAGGATAAATAAACTATAAAACTAATCTGAAATAAATTTATATTTAAAACTAAATCACACAAAAGAGAAGGAATGTGAATTTCAATAATATAACTTAAACGAACAAAGAGATTTAAGTTTTATAAGTTTATCCTCATCCATTTGATAAAGAAATTAAGCTAAAATAATAAGAAACACACTAACCAATTATTAATTTGCAACCCAAAAGTGACTGGTAAATTTGTCTTCCTGTGTGAGGTATGCTCCTGTGACATGTTTACTAAAGAGAAATATATTAATAAACAAGTTACTAAGTAGCATGTCTTATGTTATCTCCCAAAGAAATTTAGGCAATAAAAGAATTTAAATATCATTAAAAATACAGAAAGGATGATTTAAAATATGATCCAATGTTAAATTTAAAAACTAAAAATACACGCGTAAGAGCAATCCCAATCAATGTGATTAATCATAACAAGTGCCTAACATTTAAAATAATTCAAAATATTACGGAACCTGACTCATAAAATATTCAACATATAGATCATACAGAAATGGAATAATAACCCGTTAAGAAAAGACATATAGATATGCATCAACTAACAAGACAAAGCTAATTAAATTGAAATATATCACGAATCTTTTAAGAGGAATATGAAAATTACATATGATCAAAACAATATTCATACCAAACATTCCACAGTCAGGAACAAATCCATAACACAAAAATGGTTTTCCATATCCTCCTTGCAAATCAAACTTTCAGTCCATTTTCCAAAAAAATTATTCCCACTGGCCTATCTTCAACCCTAATATTTATACAAGAAAAATCAATGGGGTGAATTTGAACCAATTTCCCCAAAAATGGTTTGTCAAATCCTCATTAATATCCAATATATTGTCTTTAATAAATTATTGGATGAATATCTAATCACACAAGGTTTATTTTTCATAGAACCATCTACAGATATCATGATCTGATCCATTTTCTAACTGGTTTATCACTTTGGGCATCGTCGGGCAATTGCCACAACAGAAACATACACTTTAAAGAACCGTAGATATCTCTCAAAATGCGCACATTTTGGAGAAAAGCCTTCCATGTAACCTATTTGGGGATGTTGTGAACAAAACCCATGTCTTAGTTTGTTCATATTCTTCTTAGTTTGTCCAGAAATCGCGTCCGAAAATAGTTGATCAGTTATGATTGTGCCCAAGCCATCCAAACTGTTATTAATGTTCTATAGGCTTATATAATATTTTTGCATGCATTTGGCTGTAAGAATCACATCATAATCTCACTCCATGTCAAATAATCAACACCTGAAAACCATAAAATCAAAATAAATCAAAAACTCAAATATTTTAAGAGTAGTTATGATTCTGTAGCTACTAAAAAAAAAATATCTCAAACAATTTATAAAATAAATTAAAACTAAATCTAAAATAAAAACATTTCAATTAAATAATCAAATAAAAAGAAAGGATCAATCTTTTATACAAAGTCAATCAAAAACATATTTACACAAATACTATGAACCTGATGAAAACACTTGCTAGGGAGTGAGTAAAAGATGATAGTATGTTTTGAATAGAGATGCAAAACAAGGTGCAAGTTGGGCAATGAGAAAATGGTGACTCACTAGATGAAGCAGTTATCTCTGAACCGCTAAACTTTCATCTCAAGGAAGAAGAATAAGACTTGGGTAAAATTTTAAGCTACTTTGAAACAAATTCACTTTAAGATCATACCATATTAAGATTAGCTTAGTGTTATAACCAAAAAATAAAATATGTTTTGCAAGGGATCATAACCTGAAGAATGTCTCAACAAAGAGTCATGACATTTATGAAAAGGACTTCAATACCGTCGACATAGCCATTGTTTCCAGCAAGCATCCATAGCCTAGACAGGGATGCCATTTAACCCACTCAAATGCTTTAATCCCATCCAATAGTTGTATCCACATGATGCATACTTCTATAAAAGTTAATTTAAAAGCATATACCTGCTACCTTTTGACCCAACATTGTTTTACTGCTAGCAGGCATGTTCAATACCCTGACGAAGTTGTCTTGGTATCATATCTGTATTTACCCACTGCTAGTGAGCATGTTCAACACCTCAATAGGTTTACACACACTTCCCACACTTAAGTGCTTCCAACCCTCTTATGCCACCTTTAAATAATAATACATTTAAATATTTATTGATGACAAAGAGAGTAGGGTGATACTCAAGGTTAATTGCAACACAGATGAACAATTGATCATATTATTTATTTTCTTTCAAAACTGGAAGTTTTATCATGGTTTAGAGATTTTAGATTTCAGTTAAGAAATCATATAAAGAATGGGGAAGCACTTAAAAATGATTCCTTAAGAATATGGACGACGTAAAAAGTTGAAAGATCATAGTAATTCTCAAAGATTTAAACTATATCTCTGGTTTAATTCTCTGGCAAAGACAATTTGAGGACAAAATGAAAGTAAAAATTGACTTAAAAATTAATTGTTTGAGTTATATCTTAATATTAGGACCTCTTTGAACTATTTGAGATTGCTTGAAAAACACAAGTCTTGAAATGAATTCTTTCTTTCGATGATTGCTCTTGGATCAACAATATAATGGTTCAAAAAGACAGACAAGAAGAAAATTCAATCAAAGTAATCAAAGAAAGCAACAAAAAAAAAACATGCAACAAACCAAATCATATTTTATCAATGGAATTCAAAAACAGAAGTGCACAAAATCGAAAATAGCAAAAACACACTTTCATAAATGATTTTGGCCAAATATAAACCCGAGATTTGGGATCTACTAGCATCCCACTGTAAAATAAAGGAAGAACTAAATCATATAAAATCTCATGTGCGAACAAGTTCTTTTCTCAAGATAGTGATGCATGAGATGTTACTTTAACCAAGCATTATTATTAAAAATAAAAGTGACTAAAAGAAAATAGAAAAATCATTATTAAGATGAGTGCAGTCCTACTCGTGGCACCTTGGGTCAGGGTTGAATTTGAGTGAATTGAAAGTTCAAATTTATTTATCTCTTTACTTTCCATTTTAAAATTTTCATGATGATAATGCATTTTTGAAAACAAATATTCAATGAAAAACAAAGAGAAAAGGATTAAAGTGACTTCCCTTAACTCAGAGCACCACTGCAGGTGAATTCAGATTTAACTTTTAGAAGAAAACGTTTTGTCTAAGTCGAGTGAACAAGGGGTGTTGCGTAGCGAATCCACAGGTTTGAAAATTCATTATGAAATAGACAGAAATAATATATGAATAAAGATGACAGGAAGCACATACGCAAATAAAGAGGCACAATACATCCAACTGCTACAACTAGAATCTTTTCATCAAGTTATAGGACCTTTACATTAAATTTCGGTCAAAAAACTCAAATTACATACAATAGCTATCATCTACCAAATTTGCCAACCAACCTTGTTTACATGAAAATGATCCCATATGTAGAAAAATAATGTCACCCTTGGCTACTAGGGTCGAACTACTCCCTCCTAGAATCATGGATATGTTTTCTATGAAAGAGAACAATAACTTCAATGGATTCACTAAAAATAGAAAACCTAACTTTGCCAAATCATAATCGTAAACGAAATATTCTTTACAATCATTGATCATGATCAAAATTCGGCCATATGGTTGTGATGATCCATCATGTGCACTGTTGGACACTCTGTCACCCTTGCACAAAAAATCTGCTATGCAACAATAACCTACAACAAAAATCGCAGCGGATTGCACAACAAACTAGCAAAATATGTGTTAAAGATGACTTCATATCTCACTAATAAAAACATATTTTTGGAAATAGAGAGAGGTTTTTGTAGCTAAGCATGTTATAAAGAAAAAAATCTTTCGGTTTCTTGAAATTCATCTCCAAATGGCCGGAACACATGCCACAAAAACATGTCTCGAACAAGAAATCATGAAAACTAAAAAATAGGGCTTAAATATCCCTTCAAATATCCAAAAATATGAAACGTTTTTAAAATACGAGAGAGGTTTTTATTACTTGTTTTGTCCTCAACAAAAACATCTCAGGGATTTTCAAAATTCCTCTCCAGTTGGTCAAAAAATGATCTTGAAGTTTACCATTAAATCAATCATTTCTGCAACGCGACTTGTAGTCTGTGTGCAAGAAAATCCACTGCGTGGTGACATCCTATGCACAAAAAAATCCACTGCATGACAAAATCCTATGCGCGACAACATCCACTGTGCAACAGAATCTTTTGCATGGTGAAGTGCTCTACGCAGTGCGTAGCATATTTTGCAGTGTGCAGTTGCAAATGAAAATGGAACAAATAAATGATAAGCTTTCTTTTGAAACTGACCCTTGGAGATGTTAGATGATTCCAGTCATAAAAAAAATATAGGTGATAACATGCATGAATTTGCAAATTGTTGACAAACCTATAACCTTAGCTATGAAAATCATGGTGCTAACAGTTGACTCCAATGGGGATGATATCCTCCTTGTGAGGTAGCAAAGAATAGTAGACCAAATGCCTATCCATTGGGTTTCTCCCAAACTCAAATTTCCAACTGTAACTTGTAACCTACATCTGCTAAAAACCCAAAACTGTATATGCTCCAAACTGAAATTTGAAACTAAGCTGAAAATCAAAATTGCAGATTGCTAAAAGAAATGTTGGTAGTACTGAGATTATTCACACTCCTACCTACCCTAACTACTGAAAATGATGCCAATCAAGTGAAATCAAAATGCCAATGAAACCATGAAAGCACTTTATCCACATTTTTCTTTCTTTGTACATGCTTGCTCCAAAACCTGTTTACTGATAAGCCATTCAAAAATTTATCTATAAATTCAAATCTCAAAAAATTAAAAACATTGGGACTGTTTTCCACCTCCAACAAAACTGTAAATGGATCCTCCAAAACATACATAAAACAACAATCATTTTTCACCCCTTCCACTGCATCCTTTTTTCATGTAATTCAACCTGTTGATTACCACAAAAAGGCTGAAAAATATGTTGAGATTGCTTGAAACAACAATCTTCTTAATCACAAGATAGTGTTGGATGAAATGAAACCTCTAGTGGCAAGCAATCCATATCTAACACTGATGTTGATTGACCATCATATTTATTTCCAAGCTGGTAGTTTATCACAGGCTGCAAATATGAACTGAAATAACCTTCCATGTAATCAACAACAAGGTCATTAAAGGTATGAGAAGGTTGTCAATCCTCTTCACCGATAACAATTTTCTCTTGTAAAACAATGTCACTCTGAATCCAATTGGACTTCACTGCTTCCTGTGTTATCTTATGATTTACTCTCAACAATTCAAAGGAAGAAAAACATAATGGAAGACAATTTTCATTTGCAAGTCCATTGCTTTCTTCATATTCGAAATTATGCTTGGAGGACTTCTGATTTGAAACATTACAAACATTTTTCTTCAGCAATTCGAAAGAAGCAAAACACAATGGCAAGGTTCTTTCACTTGATTCAAAACCTCCTTCATTTTCTTCACTACTGTCATATGAACATTTTTCAATTTCTTTGGATTGCTGAACATACTCATTTTCAGATTCATCTTCGACCAATGGTTGCAATTTTGAAATGAAAAGACCTTATATATAACAAGTAATAGGGCCATTAAACACATGAGAAGATTGTTGCAATTTCTTGTCAATTTTTTTCCATGAATCCGTGTGATTTTGTATCAGCACACATTCTTTTTCTTCAGTGATGATCTTAGACTTTTCTTTCAACAATTTAAATTAAGAAAAGAATAAAGGCAAATAATTTCCTTCAGCTGATTCAATACTTTCTTCTTTGTAACTGTGATATGTAGGCTAATTTCCCTCATTACACTGCTGAAAAGGAACATTTTATGATAGAGAAAATGCAGTTAGTTTTTCTAGGAAGTCAACACCATGATCATCACATATTCATCATATTCATCATATATAGGAAAATAAACAATATTTGCAATGTCATCTAACAAGAAAAATCTTGGGACATTAACCTACTCTTCAACAAGCTGATTTGCAAATTCATTTTCTTGACTATCTACAAATGAATACATAAAACAATCAACCCCATGCTTATCATGAGAAGGATCAAAAACTAAATTAGTATCAAAGAAATTTGGGAGAGTAGCTTGTTCTTCAAGCTGATCATCATTCTTCACAAACACATCCTCATGACATCCTTCAAGAAAACTTATGACATGATCAACCTTCTGCATATTATGTACAATCTTCGGTTCCTCAACTTTCAATTTCTCATCCAAAATCTGATTTTGCAGCTCCTTACATGCTTGAATATTGTCTTCCACTTCCTGAGCATTATTAAACATTTGCTGCAAAGACATAGACTTCCTCTCCATCAGAAGAAAACATAATTCTGATTGAAAGGTTGCTACATAATGGAGCATGGAAGCGACTTTAGGAGGTTGGACTTCTTTAGGCAGTTTATAATAAAGACTAGCAAACCTCCTACTGAAATTTGAGATGGTTTAATCTTTCATTCTTCTCATGGAATAAAACTCTGAAAGGAGTAGATTCCATGATTTTCTCTCACCCCAAAATCTATAGAAAGCTTCCCTCAATTCATCCCACGAGCTAATCGACTGAGGATGCAAATGTCTAAACCATGATTTGGCATCTCCTTGTAGGGACTGCGAAAAGGTCCTCATAGACACATCATCACGTTCAATCTCAAAAATATCTATAAAATGCTCAAAGATTTGAATATGTTTTTCAACTGAATGTCCATCGAGCTCTCCATTGAACCTAGGAAGGTACTTATAATGTTTCAGAGGAAAGTCATGAAGGATGGAAGACAATTTAAGAGGACTGTATCTTTCTTGAATCTTGGAGGGTACAGGATTAAGAACAGAAGGTATAAGCTCAAATTTGGTTTCATTAATCTCACAAGAATGATCATGAACATCATATGGTTTAGAGGAAGGAGTTTGGTGAATATCGGCTATACAAGAAGGAGGTATACCTACAGTTTGCAATGAAGGATATACAAGGGTAGATATCTGGGATTCATTTGAACATAGTAAGTGAAGAAATATTCTTTTGAAAAACTCAGGAAGGACAAGAAGATATTGATAAAATAGAAAAGTACTTATTGAACTAAACTTAATCTCGAGTACCTTACTTTTCCATACTTCTCTTCCATATCTCTGTCAATAGGTCTCATTCTCTACTGGAGTCTTTGAATCACATTCGAAGCTTGATTGGGGTCGCCATGAAAACTTTATCTCTGGATTCTTCTGCTAGTGGAATCACCTTCAAACTAATTTTTTGATGTGTGGAGTCGCCAGAGAAGAAATATAGCCTATATGTGCCTAAGTGTTTGTTGCTCTTAGACCTTAGAACTAAAACAATTTCATTCTTCCCAGGGAAAATTTATTCAATTATGTCCCCAACAACGACACCAAAATGTTAGCACTTCGTAAATCTGTTTGGTTGATAAACAGACGACGAAGGTAACTTTTTCAACCAACTTTGAGACTTGAAACTAGCCTTTCGGATCTTGAGAGGGATATCTCGAAATCCGCGGTCTCCGTGAAAGATATGGCTTTGAAAGTAGTGGCTAGATTCAACACCTTTTATATAATGGGGTATGGTTATATTGTCACAAGAAGTTGAGACTTGGTCTATGGAGTCGATCTGAGGAAATGATAGATAAAACTGACTTAGTGATTGAACTTGAGAGGATAAGTCTAGGCGAGTAATAGTATTAATTGTAAAACCATAATGTGAGGCCTGAGAAAAACACAGAAGTAACTTGGAGCACCATTGCAAGTGACTTTAGAGTTAACTTTTAGAAGAAAACATTTTGTTTAAGTGGCACAAATAAGGGGCGCTGCGCAACAAATCCACAGGTTCGAAAATTCATTCCGAAATAGAAAGAAAAATATATGAATAAATATGACAAGAAGCACATACGCAAAGAAAGAGGCACAATACATCCAACTGCTACAACTAGAATCTTTTCATCAAGTTACAAGACCTTTGCATTAAATTTCGGTCAAAAAACACAAATTGCATACAATAGCTATCGTCTACCACATTTTCCAACCAACCCTGTTTACATGAAAATGATCCCCATATATAGAAAAATAATGTCACCCTTGGCTGCTAGGGTCGAACTACTCCCTCCTAGAATCATGGATCTGTTTTCTTTGAAAGAGAACAATAACTTCAATGAATTCACTAAAAATAGAAAACCCTACTTTGCCAAATCATAATCGTAACCAAAATATTATTTACAATCATTGATCATGATCAAAATTCAACCATATGGCTGTGATGATCCATCATGTGCACTTCTAGACACTATGTCACCCTTTCACAACAAATCTGCTACGCAATAGTAACCTACAACAAAAAACGCAGCAGGTTGTGCAACAAACTAGGAAACTAGGCGTTAAATATGACATCATACATAACTAATAAAAACCTATTTTCTGAAACTGAGAGAGGTTTCTGTATTTAAGCTCGTTATAAAGAAAAACCTCTTTCGATTTCTTGAAATTCATATCCAGATGGCTGGAACACATGCCACAAAAACATGTCTCGGACAGAAATCATGAAAACTGAAAAATAAGGCTCAAAGATCCCTTCGAATATCCCAAAATATGAAATTTTTTTAAAATATGAGAGAGGTTTTTATTACTTGTTTCTTCCTCAAAAAAAACCTCTCGGGGATTTTCAAAATTCCTCTCCAGTTGGTCATAAAATGATCTTTAGGTTGACCACTAAACCATTCATTTCCACAATGCAACCTGTAGCCTGGGCATAGGAAACTCTACTGCACGATGACATCCTATGCACGACAGAATCCATTGCATGAAAAAATCCTATGCGTGACAAAATCCACTGTGCAACGAAATCCACTGCATGATAGAATCCTTTGCATAGTGAAGTGCTCTCCGCAACGCATAGCAGATTTTGCAGTGCATAGTTGCAAATGGAAATGGAACAAATAAATGATAAGCTTTCTTTTGAAACTAACCCTTGGAGATTATAGATGATTCCAGTCATAAAAAAAATATGGGTGCTAACATGCAGGACTTTTCAAATTTTTGACAAACCTATAACCTTAGCTATGAAAATCATGGTGCTAACACTTCCCATGTCATCCACTATATCAACTTCCTAAATGTTATGCATAGTCCTCATTATATCTCCCTTGTGAGGAAAATCTCTATACAAATGGTGTCCTTCACATCCCCAACACTTTATGGGATGTTTCCTTGGCCTTTTCCCCAATGAATATATCATTTTATGCTCATATTGTGTTGGTTATCTTTATTGATATGCTTGAGAGTTGTTTCTAGCAAAAGGTGGCTTGAATCCTTTCTTCCTTTGATCCATCTTGCCTATCTTCTTATCATACCAAGACTTTTGAAAAGTTGGTATTGTTTTTATGTATTCATAAAGATACTTATCACTTCTTATGGCTTCTTCCAAGGTCTTGGTCTCATCAAAATGAGTTTAATCAATATAAAAATAAGGTATCCCACTCAAAAATATTTGGATTTTTACCTTCTCATCCTTTATGAAGCCAACATAACTCAACAATTCAAGGAATATTCGCTCATACTCATCCATTCTCATGATTCCAAGCTTGAGTTAAAAGAAATCTTGCATCTTCTTGTCATAATATTGTTTTGACAAGTATTTATTTTAGAAATACTCTTTGAACTTCCTCCATGAGATCATGTTCTCATCAATGTGCTTAACCTGATTGAGTTGATTCCACCACATAGATGGGATTCCTTGAATATGGTAGATTGTAACTATGACTTATACATTTGATGAATAATAGTGAAATTGGAATCATTTCCTCATTCCCAAAAACTAGGATTTAGCCTCTTCCCCCTTTTTGTGTTCTCCATCAAATGATGTTTTCTTGAGCTTCCTAATCTCTCCTTTCAAAATATACAACTCATGCCTTCTCATCTCATTTCTAACAAGGGGACACACTTGGGATACTCACCAACCTTGAACATGCATGTTCTCTTTTGGTTGAGTGTCTTGGTGAATAATGATTTCTACTAACACTCTTTTATTTCTTATATCCTCTATGATTATCCCTCCTATCATGTGATCTGGATGCTTCTACTTGCCTTGCATTAGTTTCTTGTTTTGTTCTAGAATCTTTATTGACTTGTCTTTGCAACATAATTAGACTCTGTAGAATCTCTTCCTGAGATATTACCATCCTTTTCATTGTCTTCTCTATAGCTCTACACTTTTGTCTGCAATATTTTCATTGTCTCAACCAACTCCATTGGCTCCACCCCACTTCTACGTCCATTGGACTCTGTCTCTACATTTCCCATGATGATGTGTAAACCTTTGTTGGTGTCCAGTGGGAAGACCTGGGGTTAAACATTAATTCACCAACAAATCCCAAGATACTAGCCCTTTTGAAATCACCCACAAGGAGGTGAAGTCTCACCTGAAGTACCTATGGGGATTGCAGGAACCAAGATTCTACGGTCATGCGGGAATATGAGGCATTCATTATTTACTGTTTAATTAACATTCATTCATATGTTATGTACACAAAACCATAACAACATAATAACTTATCTTATATACTCATTTGACACATTCATGGAACCATAATATCATCTAACATGTTCATACTAACCATTCATTATATATTCTCATTAGACAAAATACATAAACACATCACAACATACACATCATAACAAAAGGATTTAGCATGGTTCACCCCAGTTGGGCTATGTCCACAATGTTTGGCTTCTTTTATTATTCATTCATAGTCTTCCTTACAATGGGTGTGCATTGTGCTCATATAATTATCTTCAATAAAAATCCAACCCTTCCCAAGCCATTCTATGTTGCAGTACACACATACCTCTCACTTGATATTCAACTCAACTCACTATTCATTGGTTAACACCCAACTCAACAAGGCTCTCAATCTTGAATGTTCACTACTCAAATCCTCAATGTTTCTTTCTACCCAAAACTCATTACATATTTATAGTTTTACAATAGGGCTTAGCCCGTTACAATGTGGAAAAAATGTTCCAAAATTCCTAACTAATTTTCTCCTCTTGCATGTTAACTCCTTAAAATTCACTAACTTACTTATGTGCACAATGTTCCTTTGTTGATTTTTTTTACGTCCCACTCTTGAAAGATTCCCAAATATTACCCAAAATGGACTAATCCAAATGGGCCCTAACACTAATCCATGGCTCGTTCAGAGCCACTTCAGGCCCACTTCCATGTCACCATGAACTTGTGAAAGATTTCTCATATGGGCATGATTTTTTCTTTGACTTGTGCTTTCTGCTGCAAGATTTATTCTGCTATCTCTACTATAAGATGTGTCTTCATATTCTCTTCACTTTATGGTGTTGTCTTCCTTGTGACACCTTGCATATTTGTCAGTTCCTCTTCTACCCATAATGCTTCTTATTGCAACATCTCTAACTTCTGTGCACGAGCCTGTTGTTCTACTCTTAATGCTCATGTCTAAGTATAGCTTCCTATTTTTTGTGAATGCATTCACCTTTTCTTCTATTGACAGAGTGCTCATGGTTTCCTTGAACTTTTGCACCCTATCCTTCATAGCCTTCAAATTCTTCTTGATTTCTTGCATCTTTGCATCTTCTGTTAATTGCATCCACACTTGTGTTCTTTCTTCATACAATTTGGCAAACTCTTCCTCTAAATTATTGATGCTTGCTACTGTCATTGTTACTGTCTTCTCCCTTTGTTCCCTTTCTTCTGGTGGTGTACTCGGTATCTTGTGCACTTCTAGATCATTAATTGTTGTGCGGAATCCTTGAATGGCTTCACCAATCTTCATAACTTGTGCTTATTATGAGGTGTCTTCTTGTATAAACACATTGATAATGGTATTGTAAACCCCCTATACCACCTGGTTTAGTCTCTCTATTTTCTGTGTGGCCTCATCTATCTCCATCCTAATTTGATCGCATTTATCCTATAATGCATCCTTATCTTCATCTGCCTTCGTCAACACCATCTATGTTGACGTTGTGCACACTTTAATTTACTCCATTATGTTTTTCTGCAACCCATATAACACTTATACAGGTAGTTGAGACAACACTAAGTCGATATGACTGAGTGCCTTTGCTTGCTCCTGAAACTCTACTAATGGGAACTCTAAATCTCCTGTCAATATCCTCATTGCTCAATGCTTTCATGTTGTCCCATACATCATTGGTTGAATCTCTGTCTTCTGTGTTGTATGATCTAGTTGTTCTTGTTCTCATGTGTTGACTGATGATGGTTTTTTCATTTCCAAAATTTGTTGCAGCATGACAAGCTATGTTTGCACATCCAAATTCCTTTCTTTCTTCTTCTATGTGACATGCTCAAAAGATTCATTAGTGGCTTCTTTTACCTGATCTTAAATCTTCTCTAAATCATCCTAGAAGAAGTCATGTGTGGTCACTTCCTTAAAAATTTTCCTCTTCTTTCTTTGTGGTACCAATCACTCCATATTGTGTTCCTTCTGCTTCTTACCCATGTGTGGTACTATCTTCTGTGTTGTTCCTTCTCTATTTCCTTCATGTTCTTAGTCTTCTTCTTCATCATCGCCTATCTCTTCTGATTTTGGTTGTTGCAACTTGGGTTGCTATGGTTTTGTAGGTGGGATATTCCATTCAACATCCCAGTCTTCCATGACGTGCCCCATCTCTTCTTCATTGATCCTATAATGTGTGGGAAACCATTCCTATATTGGGTCCTTCTTTGCTTGGATATACATGTGATGGCACCCTGCCTTAAATCACACAACTTCTTTACAGGCTTCTACCACCCATGGTAATATCCATGGTTTCCTCTGGATGCTTTCCCTAATTAATTCCTTGTAGATATAAAAATCAATATTGTTATCTTGTTATCTCCCCTTGTGTGCAGTATACCACAAGTTCCCATACCTTGATGCCAATCATGCTTTATTGGTTTCTCACAAAAATTGTGAGTCTTATGGATCCCTCCATGCCACTAACCCTATTAATATCAATAACCATGCATAGTGAAATTCCATGCCTCTATCTTGTGCTTCACTGTAGTCTATTTGGAACTGGTTGACTAAGAACATTTCCTAGTTCATATGGACACCTTTGACGCACTTCTCTTCCACTACTATCGATCATGCTGGCACTTGATCTCTCCGACACTTTCTGAGCAATTTTCAAGCTAACACTTGTGTGTCAAACTTGACGTAGTTTTCATTGATATTTTCTACATCAAGTCTGTGTGTTTCTCTAAACGTTCCAAACTTTTCTTTCATCTGCTTTGATAATTATTTTTCGCTCGACTTGTCCGTGAAAAGTAGTGACAAATCCGCCCCTTCCATTGGTAATCTAGTTATTTTCACAATCAATCCTTTGTCAATGAACATGAATCTGTCTATCCATAGATATCTACCATGAACACAACTTAACAACATCTTTACACAGGCGTTGATCTCTATGCTCTTACCAAAATGTGGGATTTGCAATAAGTTCAGGATCCCTGATTTCTCTAAGATTGTTTCCTAAGTCTTTGGTTCAAATCTAATGAATGATGTCTTTGGATCGATGAATGTCTTCAGGTATTTCCTTGGTGTTAATCCTGGGAAATTATTCTCTTCAGACAGATCATGGTCTACGAACTTCAAGTTCGATATTGCTCCCAACATATCCCCTTCAACTATTATGCTGAGTGGAATATTTGGTTCCATGAGGTCATACTTTGTTACTTCGGTAAGTTGATCATCTTTGATGATGACTTTCTTGGCGGTACATAATCCCTTGGAATTTTTTTTGAACTTGGCTCTGATGTTGATGCTCTTGGAATCTCTTCCTATACCATTATTATTGGTGGCTTATTGTGTCATTTATTTGGTGTTGATATTGATGTCATTTTTTCCTTGGGTGGTGCCATTGTTCTCTATATCTCTTATCCACAACTAACTTCTTTGGTATTCACTCGACTCTTTTCTCTTCATTTCTCTCTTCCCTTTGCTTTTCTCTTCTCTTGTTTGTTGTTTCTAAGAAATCAAAACAATAACTTATGGTTGTCGACCTTTCAACTGCTCTTATCACTTGTCTCCAACTATTTATGTTCTTCGTGCCAAAAATTGTTGTCCAATCCACTAACCTTCATATTCAATGCTTTCCTCAACCTTTCATTAACTTTGTATCCTCGATGGATTATGCGTTATATTTTCCAGCCTATCAAAATCCTCTTGCCATTCTTCATTTATGGTTACGCGGCGCCACTACTTCGCCGTCATGTCCACTCTTAAATACTTGTCCCGTCAAGTTGGATTTTTAATGTCTTCAACCTTCTTCTGCACGGATCTCGAACCTTGTCTTCATTCTTCATAATTTTTTTCACCTTTCTGCGTAGTTCACCTTCCTCTTTCTTGTTTGTGTCATTTTTCGATTCATACTTCCTTCCTTCAAACTCCTTTATTGTTTTTATGTTTTTCCTATTTTTCTCTTTTTTGTTCTGTTAATACACTATGATACAAGTAATATGGTACACATATTACACACTGAGACTAGTGCACTGAAGCCTTTCTGTCTCTATACAGTTTCAACCAACTATCGTTAACAAGTCCTTCGACAGCTTCTCCAATTGGATAGACTCCATTTATATTGGCGTATGGTCAAGAAGTTTTGATTCCTATGAATTGTATTGTTCCAATTTTGTGCATTGTTGTGATGGCAGAGCTTACATATACTGGCACAGTGGAGAAGAGACTGTCAAAACTAGCAGAACTTGAGGAAGAGTGATTTGTCACAGGTTTCCATCAGCAAGTGTGGAAATCACGCAAGAAATCTTAGCATGAGAGGTCCAATATATTGGGATTTGTTGGTGAATTAATGTTTAACCCCAGGTCTATCCATTACGCACCAAAAATTGCTTCTTTTGTCGGGACCACGCTTCTACATTCATGGGGGAATATGAGGCATTCAATATTTATTGTTTACTTAACATTCATTCTTATGTTTTGTGCGCAAAACCATAAAAGTATAATAAATTATTTTATATACTCACTCAACACATGTGCAAAACCGACAAATCATATAACATGTTCATACTAACCATTCATTATATGTGTGCATTAGACATAATACATAAACACATCACAACAACATACACATCATAACACAAGTATTTAATGTGGTCCACTCCAACTGGGCTACGTTCACAATGGTTGGATTCTTTTATTATTCATTCATAGTCTTCCTTACAATGGGTGCACACTGCGCTCATACAATGATCTTCAGTAAAAACCCAACCCTTCCCAAGTCGTTCTATTTTGTAGTGCACACGTACCTCTCACCTGATATTCAACTCAGATCACTATTCATTTCTCAACACTCAACTCCTCAATGTTTCTTTCTACCCAAAACCCATTAAACATTTATAGTTTTACAATAGGGTTTGTCCCATTACAACGTGGAAAAAATGTCCCAAAATCCCTAACTAAATTTCGACTCTTATGTGTTAACTCCTTAAAATGCACTAACTTCCTTCCATGCGCGCTATTACTTTGTTGATTTTTTGTACGGTCCGCTCCTGCATGATTCCCAAAGCTTACCTGAAATGGCTTGCTCCAACAATCTCGGATCTCATGTTCATGGTTGTAAGATCATTCGGCATCATCCATATCTTCTTTTTTTTGTATCTGGTGGAATCGAAAACTGGGAAGTCTCGTAAGCGTGTGACACGAGGTTGATTCCGACCACTACCACTATAACCTCCAGGTGTCATACGTATGCCCCTTCTGCAAGCACGGGTAAGTCAGGGGGATTTGAAATCAGAACCTCATCGAACATAACACTTCATATCATGACACTTGTGAATTGAGCTACCCCCCGAGGGTTGGCATCATCCATATCTTTATTCATCATATAAGAACCTATTTTTTTTTCTTGTACCTATATTTCTGCAATAAATGTGCATGCGACAATTATTGTTAGAATTATGCATATTGTAAAATTGTCATTAATTAAGCTATAGGCCCTTCTTTGTTCTGATGTTTTTAAGAGTAGTGATAAACTGATAAAAATATGAGCTTTCAGATATATTCCCTTATGAATCAACTTTTTCATGACTATAATTATGTCTAAATATGAGTTTTGAGTTGAAATTTATGTCTCTCTGAAATCAATAATTTCATTGATTTTTTCACTTGTTTTATTAGTACCAAAAACCCCAAGTGCTAAATTTGGTGAGAATTAGGAAATGTTTTACAGGAGGTGCAGACAAAATTTATGACTGTGAACAAATAAAAACTTTTTGATTTGGAATCAGACGATCCAATCGAATTCTATCTAAATTTGGAATTGATGACTTTGCACTTTTACATTTTCTCT
Organism: Picea engelmannii; assembly: GCA_009831015.1. Lineage (NCBI taxonomy): Eukaryota > Viridiplantae > Streptophyta > Pinopsida > Pinales > Pinaceae > Picea > Picea engelmannii. The sequence goes on from ML782510.1 coordinate 684,430, forward strand.
AGACTTAGAATTTTTATCCAAAATTGGTTATCTCCCAAATGAAGAAAAACTGGGAAAAAATCACTCCAGACAAAGTTGTTTGGATTACTGTGTAGATAAAATGTTGATGAAATAAAAAAAAATTGGATTGGTGATCCGAGGTCCCTTTTCCTCCCTTGAAGATTTCAAAAATCCCCAAAACGTGTCTAGGAATATTGGATTTTTCCATGTTTCAACATCTCCACTCCAAACCCTTTTAAAGTTTTTCAGGAACCCAAATAGTATTTGTTGTGCCCCCATAGCTACCCACTAAAATTATCTAACTTAGAGGATTTCAGTGGGTACCCCCTATCAAATTTTAGCAAGGTACATTATCACTACTAACTTGATTTTCCACTAAAATAGGAACACTACTATTTTGTTAATTCAGTCTCAATCCTAACCCAACAAGAAACTGTGAAAATCAAAGGTCTTGTGATTTTTGTAGTCTATGTTAATTAGCCCTTGTTTGAAGAGACCAAATTATAAGTCATGTTGAATCCTATGACAAATCCTAACTTATGTGAGCATGTCTAAAGGTTATTAGACCATTATCCATCAGAAAATTGATCCTCAGAATGTAATAATATCCAAATTCATTTTTTCTTCCAATAGACCCTTTCCGATAGTACCATAGAAAAGTGTTATGTTGGAATCCTTACCATCGAAAGGATGTTATACCTTGTGCATTTGACTTCAACGAAATCCTTCCGATGAAAGTTTATTATGATAGCATGCCAACTCCACTACGTCATAAAGTGATCACCTTGTGTCTACATGTGAAACCAATATTGGTCTCAAAGAACTATTACGAGAGGTATGAAATTGATGTATGACTGAAGTGGGTCCCTCATTTAACCACTAACATTATGTGGCAAAGAATAAGTTGCTAATAAACCCATTATTATCTACACACCTAAACCTCTCCACGAGTAACACTCTCTCCTTATAAGCGTGAATTTTGAGAATGGAATATTCCCTGGAAACATTTCTCATTGGAACAAGAAAATAACACAACTCTTCATCTCCAATGGTGATCCTTTCTGATAGCACCATCGAAAGACTATCTGTCGGAGTTAGATTTTCAATGCAACTATCCCTCTTTGATGGTGTTTCTTTCCAACAACACCATCGAAAACCCTTTCTTCAGAGTTAGTTTCTCAGGATTACTTCCCTATTTGATGATTACCCTTTCCAACAACACATCAATAAACTACATAGCAAGAAAAATATTGGCATGGTTTATAACATCTACATTCTAGCATGAGTCCAAATGCAAAAATAGAATATTCCTTGATACCATCCCATCAGAACGAAGAATAACCACACACATTTTCCCCTATGATGGAAACTCTTTGGATATCACTATCAGGGAAGTTTTTCAGGACTGATCTTCTGACTGTTACATATTCGATACACGAACTTGGGGAAATCTATACTTCTAAAAGCATTAATGGCGATGTTGTCCTACACCTGCAAATGAACTATCTTCCATTTAACATTAATTACAAGGAATTAGGATAACTTACATGTGCATAAACCTTATCAACCCTAAATCACTCATTATTCACCTTTGTAAACCTGTAAAAACTCTACTTTGTGTATTGTGAATGAAAGTTAACTTCAAACCTCAACCGACTCCCAAAACAATAGGCATGTGAGTAATTTCATTCCAATTTTTTGTATTGTTTTATCAGTTTTGTAAACTTATGGGATTTTCATTTACTACAGAACATAGAATCAACACCATGTCACACCCACAAACCAGAAAAGGAAAAAACCCTTTAGCAAATGCATTTGCGCCTACTATGAATCAAGGTGACACTTTGGCTACAAACATCAATTACCACAATGGGGTATCCCACTGTCCCTAATATGATGAAATATATAGGATATTCGACATCCTATATTTCCCACTTGAGGATAAGAACTTGAAATTTTATTAGAATATTCAGAAAAGTTGCATTCACCTCCTACTTTCTCCTTAAATGTTGTTCCCCTACAATGATGTAACAACATGATTCCTCAAACATTTTGACCAAGGTACTGCTACAATTGTGATCCAATAAAAAATTCAGATAACATCCCTAATACGAAAGAACATAAGATTCTGATAGCACCTACCATAAGATACAATCTTCCTAAATGAACCATTTTTTAGGAAATTCGGCAGGGACCACAAGGATTTTGAAGAGCTGATGGAAGATTGGTGGTGCGACTAGGAAAGAAAATTCAAGCAAGGAGAATTGTTAATCCCTGTCCAAGAATTCAAAAGGCCCTACATAATTCTAAATACTATGATATGCATAATTTATGGGGAGGAGAAGAGCACTTATTTTATATGGAATGGATATTGATGGATTACAATATAGTAAAAATAGGGAAAATCTTCAATTGGACAGACATATTGACCTTCACTCTTTTCCACAACATCAAGAATGCTCCAAGTATGAAAAATATCAGTTTCTATGTGTCTTCATACCTCATTTGTACATTTTTTCTAACTTTATATGGAATTGGGACCCTAGTATGCCACCTATCCATGTTTATTGTTCAAATATATGAGAGGTAAATTAAAAGAAATATATTTACGACATATGTGACTATCTCCTAGCTCCCTATACACCATACTGTTTGGATATACACCCTATAGAATATCAAAAGAAGCCATGTCCACCTAAAAATGTTCTCGATAGGGTGTTAAATTGGGAGATTGCTTACCAAATGATAGGAACTGGCATAACCTCTTTCCTTTCAAGTAGTAGCGAGAAGATCTAGCCCACATTCCCTATCAATATAGAAAGATACACATTATTAAATGTCCCTCATGTTAGGAAAAAAGATGAATCCCTACAAGGAATATGCTTGTGTATTGGAGAATCTAGAGGACATGATCCTAAAGACATAGCACTCAACCATGTCAAATCTATTAGCATCACTGTTGAGTCTCCATTTTGACACTTCTAATGCCCTATATTACCCTCTATTTAAGCCTATTATACCTATGCTATGTGTATCTACTTGACTGTTTCCTCCATAAATACACTTGATGACCTTGTTCATATGCATAAGAGGTAACTTATGATTAAAGCATGATTTGTTTAGTTTTTCTTGAGTTAATTCGATTAAATGCGTGATTTTGTATGATCCTAATTGTTTGAATCTTAAGAAGCAATGATCCGATACTTCCTGGGTGTCCAATCCGGTACCAACACCTGTTCTTTTCTAATCTGGTACTCATGGTGTGACTGTGTGTATTCCGGTACTAAACACCTACCTATAGGATTATGGTACCAACATTCTAGTATTGGATTTTCACCTCGATTTGCAGGCCGATAACAATGAATATCAAATTTTGGGGACATGGGTTTTGTCCAGAAATGTGTTTTCATGCGGATGCATGAGATAGAATCTCCAGATCGCACACATGTGGACCTCCATCTTAGGGGGAATGATCCATCCTAAATCTTTGCCAATTTTCCAGAAATTCTAAGATCATGCCCAGATTCATGGGAACTGCATTTCCTTGATTAGCTAATGGTTGTACTCAACCTCCATTGATGGAAAATGGTTTTGATTTGGATTGGATTGTCTAGATCCAAATTTGTAATGTAAAAATCATATAAATTGAGTGATGGCTAAGCCAAAAGGGAGGGGAATTAGTATGCTGCAAATTGGATTTCTTAACCAACTCCTTTTGTAAATTCATTTTCTGAAGATCAATGGAAGTTTGAATTCAATGATCCTGTGTCTCTCTTAGAATTTAGCATCTGCTGATATAAAAAATTCCATGTTGGCATCGGCAAGGGCCAGCGATCCAGCTTGGTAAGCTCATTGTAAATTATTAGTATAGATTTCTATTTTTCTGTACTTATTGTTTTGATTTCATTTATGATTTCACTATTAGAATTAATTGCAAAGTGTGGCAGCACAAGAACAGTTGGGAGTCCATCATTCGCATTACATAAGTCATTAAATAGAACATCTCATTTAGACTTATGTTTCCTGTGTATAAATGAAGTAATTGCAAGATTGTAAGATTGCATTAAATTTTTGTTTGTGATGCATCAATTGATTTTGAAGAGTGTGCAAAATTAGATAAGAATTTCTTGCAAGTTTGAAGTGAGTTGTTACAAGAAATAAGATCAGACTTCATCTCTCACCTTCATGCACCATATAATGAAGTATCTCAATCATATTCTCTATTTCTTGTATCAAATAAGGTTTGATTAGAATTGATAGGGTTATGATTGATTTCTTTCTAAGAGTGGATAAAGTGGATTGTTGATTGTTGTTTCAAATGCTACAAGGAAAGAGATCTTAAGTTCATCTCTTCATTTCATGAGCCTCTAATGAACAAATTTGTCACCTAAGAAAGAACATTTCGATTCATTATTTGCTTGAGAAGTTTTGTTATCAGTTTTCTATTCTAAGTTTGGAGTGGTATTGTTGAAGTGTGCCTAGATTTGCTTGCTAGTTGTTGTTAAGAGTAGAAGCTATAGATAACTAAGTCAAAGTCTATCTTTCCACTTCATGAGCTTGTAAATGGGCAAGGCATTATCTAATAAAAATATTTTGAGTGCATGATTGCAAGTTTTTCTTTCTAATTTCTGAATTGTGTGAAGAGTGTTATCTTTGAAAACAATTTTTTTTTTATTGATGGTTTTCTTATCTAAGATATACTAAACAGACATAGGAACATATATGTTATTGACACATATAGTGCATCAACTCTATTGATTATGAATTCCAGTCGATAATTTATGTTTGGTAATATATTATGTAAATAATTGCACCAACATTTTGGCGTTGTTGTCGGGGAGTTGTAAACGGTAATATGTAGTATTTGGATTAGATTTATTTAATGGTTTTGGATTGGTTTTATGGATGATCTAAGGGTGGTGAGAAGATGGTAAGACATGTGAGAAGATCCCACACATCCACTTTGGTGAGGTTTCTCCAAAGTTAGGTTGTCCTCTCTTCCTTTAATGCAAGTTTGTTTGTCCTTCTTTTATGCAAAATTGTGTTTTCATGATGAGCTAACTTGTGCAAACCGATAACCTGGTGACAGTAGGGTCCCAGTAACACAAGGAGTTCAATTTTGGTGTGTTATATTTTTGCAAATAGTTTTAAAATTCATATCTTTAATGATAAATCATTTTTTGGGTGTTGTAAGAACCCCCGAGTACTAAAGTTGTGTTGTGAGACAAGGATCATCAACCAGCTAGAGTAGTTCAAGGATGATCAAGAGCTTGAAGAATGTCCCTCCAAGATTTTTCTCACATTCTAGTCGCAGCTGGGATATCCGCCTCTCAGGAGGAGCATATCTTGATAGCATTCAAGAATTTAGTTGTCTCTCCACAAGAAGATTTAGAAGTCCCTTCCGATTCCTATTGTCAATTTTTTGAGAAGACTCAAGAATCATGGATAGAATGCAATGGAGAGAAAACATTGGAATCTAATATTGAGGAGTTCTTATCATGCCTCTCAACAGATCCTGTATGTACCCCAGAGACCAATCATCTTGAAGAAGATACTCTGTATGGCATGGAAAAGGAAGACATGTTGTGTGACCTAAACAAAGAAGAGAAACAAGAATATAGTGATCCTATTGAAATATTGTTTCAATTAGTTATTAGCTAACATTACTCTTTTATTTTTCATTATTTCTTGATCTCATCATCAAAGAAGTTGGCCCTTCCTACTCTGGTATGCATTAAAGTTTATATTTTAAACCCGAGTATGGATATATTTCTAACCCTGTTGTGCACATGGCTTCACTGGAAGTATTCCTATACTTGAAGGACATTTTCTTTTGTTCAATTAGAGTAGGATAGTAAATAAATAAATAAATGTTGCAATGCAACCTATCTTTCATACTTTTCATAAATGGGAATGTCAAAAGCTAATAAGTAGTCGGTTTAAGATCTTTCATTCCTATAATAGATTTCTTTCTAAAAGTTATGATAATTTTGTTTGGAATCTTATGAGAAGGGAATATCTTCATCCTCCAAATGTAGACATATTGTTGGAAGGGTTTCAAAAGTGGAGAAGGCATCCTTGTCAATGGAAGATAACACTTAAGGGAGTGCTTCATAACCTATTTCTTCAAATTTCTTCTTTTTCCTTAAGTTGTTAAAAATGATGCATTCGTGCTTTATCATTACCTATCTATTTTAAGACCAATATTTCACAAGGATGATCAATTCAGTGATATTTTTAATAGAAGTTGAAACTGAATGTTAATTCCAAACTATTTTATTCATAGCTAATAATTCAACTTTTGACATTTTCCCTAAATTTTTTGTTTGTAAGTATGAATAAGAATCTAGTTTTAATTAGTGGTATTGGTTTTTTTTTAGAATATGTTGGCAACCCTTTGAGCAACCCTTTTTTTAGCATCTCACATTGTTTGCATGAGGCCATGCAAAACCTCAACCATGGAGGAGTGGTTGCTGAGACAATAGTAGTTAGGATTATTAATTTTGTAATAAAAAGGAAGTGCCAACAAGAGCAGTGATCATCCTGGTTCCAAAAGAGGATGGTTTTAAATATTAACATATGGTCATCCAATTATAGAATACCCTCTTCTCACGGAGCTTGGAGCCCACTCACCAAATTCTTTTTCATTATTCTGATGCAAACCCAGAGTTCCTACATCTAGTGTTGGTATTTGTTCCATATACATGTTTTTTCAGTTGAATCAGATCATAGGTCCTCTTCCAGAACACCAGAAAACACTAGCTACTTCTACAAGGTGCATCCTACAAAAGTTTCAGAAGCACTACCACCAGGTGATCCAATACTGGTAATAAGGTGACTGGTAGCTCTAA
>ML782510.1:698651-735498 GCA_009831015.1 Picea engelmannii
CTGTAGCTACCTTTGGAAGTCATTACTTCCCTTGAACAAAACTATTGATTATTTCTCATATATTGTGCATGGTGTATAGTGGTGAATTTGTGTAACTCTTATACTATTGTTAATTGCTCATTGGATATAATTGAATGGTTTAATTATAAGTTGAAAAGTGTTTTAAATTGTACTTGATACTGATTCACCCCCCTCTCAGTATCAACAAAGGGCACCCCTGTGTGGGTATATAAACCAGCCCTCATTCTCAATTGTAAATGAGGCGAACAAAGTTCACTCACACAAGAATTATCCAAAATACTTGGAATATAACATAATAATCCATGTAGGAATAATGTATAAAATATGAATAGATAAGATGATTTACAATTGAGAATGAGGGCTAGTTTATATACCCATGCAGGGGTGCCCTTAACCAATAGACATGTCCTTTGAGACATGTCCTTTCATTATTAATAGTTATCATTTATTAATTAATTATTATGTTATGAATATTTATTTATGTATATTTATGTTCATAACAACGAACTTCTATAAAATCCTCGTCTACATTTATGTATAAATAAAATGTCCCTATTTCTTGAAATGTTGAGAGTACAAGGTCATTGTGTCTCTCAGAAGATCAAAATCATGCCTTTCTATCTATCTGGTAAAGAAACCTCATAATCCCATGATTCACTATTGTGCCATATGAATGAATCGAGCCACATCCCTTGAATATGGTCTAATGCCAACTCTCCTATGAGTCTGTAAGTCGTTAATGGATTCAACCTATCTTACCATGTCATCATTACCATAGATGTGATCGTTGTAAATCGAATATCCATTTATAAATGCTCCTCTGTATGGCTCTTCCATCCAAATGAGCGTTATTTACCATTTTATTGTCACACTACCTACAGTCACATTGTCATCACGTGCCTTCGTATCTTTTGCATATTTATCCCCTTCCAGTACTCCATCACGATTTGCGTTGATATGATACTTCATCACAGTCTGCGTCGATCTGATACTCAACCCTCGATCCTCTGTCCATGCCTCATATGCCCTAAAGAATCATTTTAAGCTATCATGGGGGTTGACAGGAATGAGCCCATATTTCAATTATACAGGGAAACAACAAAATATCAACCTTGCAAGGAAAAATATGAACAGGGCAATTGGGTGCCATTTTTGGAAACATTTAAAGGCCATCATGAAGGAGGTCCACAAATTTATTTTCCTCACTTCATATGGATAAGTTTAAATAAGATGGTGAGAGGAGTGAAATTAGCTTCCAAGAAACCTGAAACTAGCCTCCATCACCATGGCTTAATAAAACATTTTTTTGTCCATGCCTTAAGGACACAAGGTGGTAGTTGGAAGAAACTACTCCAACAAAATTTTGGTCAGGAAGGAATGTCTAAATTTGTAGAGGAACAAGAAGTAGGAATACACAGTGAGAGATCAAGAAAAAAAAGAAGGCAAAGAAATACAGAAGGAAGGCATTAGGGGGTAAAGAAGAAAGCCACCCAATCTCAGAAAGTAAGTCCTATCTTGAATCTGAAAGCTAAATACAGAAGAAAGACTATTGGCTAGGGGAACAATCAGATAGTGCTCCTGAAGCAAGCATTGAGTTATCACCAAAGCATTCCAGCCACAAGGAGAAGCCTACAAATTGTAGTTTCATAAACCTGCTCCATTACTCATTTGATACCGATGCCAAGGTGATATGATATTTGTCCTGTTCTTAATATCATTTTCACTTTAGGTGATTGGAGGTATGGAATAATATTTTCATGTTATTTCTATCAAGGATCATTTAAGTCTTGTGTTGAACTGGTTTTACTCTCATGTGCATCCTCCTCCTACATTTCTACACTCAACCCTAAATCAATCATCATTTCTATCATTTAAGAAGATATTTCCACATTTAGCTCGATATGATAATGGGTGCACTTGTCTTATTACTTCATCATTTTGAAAAAGTGATTGCTAATTGAAATATACATTGAAAAGTGGTGATACCATTATGTATAATACTAACCTATTTGAGTCAACAAGTTCTTATCCAAGTTTATCTTCACAAGTTTCTCTTGGAGGTATTGATGAAAACCTCATGTGGTGGACCGCCCTTGCAAAACCTCAATGAACTTTCATGAGAACCCTAATATGATTAACTAGAGGGACCTCTTAGTCATTATCTGAGATGTTCCATTATACATTGAATAGCTGAGATTTAAGTTGAATGTGGATGATGTCACCCTTGGGATAATTGCAAACAATTAATTATGTGCCTAATAACTCTAAAACACTCTCGTACCACCTGCCTTCCTTATACTCTAAAATTGTCAATGAGAAGTATACATAATTCTAAATCTTTTGAGTGATATAATAAAAAGGAAGTATCAGGAAGTACAAGTAAACCCATTGGGGTACTAAACAAGCCTGCTGGCAATGGGGCCATGCTTGTATGGTACTAAGGTAAACCCGTCGGGGTACTGAACAGGCCTGCTGGTAGCGGAGCTATGCCGGGTAAAGAGAGTTGAAAAACGTAAAGTGGCACACCTAAAACTGAAGAAAAACCCTTGGGTCTCATTCTAAAGAATTATCAAATCAAGGCTAGGAGATGACCTTTATATATCTCGGATGATGTTCTTAGGAACCTTCAAGTTGTTAGGTGGAAATATCGTCATTTAATTCCGTTGTAGTATTTGCCCAACCATTTAATTTGTCAATCCGAGGTTCATAGGCTTACGAATCACACACACTATATATGCAGGATTGAAGTAGAAGTAATCTAATCTAAATTGTTGAAATGAAACTAATCTAGGAAAGAAGGAAATTGCATAACGGAAAAGCAATACAACATGTGAAGAGTTAATGACAAATAACATATGTGATCTCACACAATAAAGCTATCTTGAATTACATAACAATAATCGAATGACAATCATGAAAGAATAACAATGAAAGAATATGAATTAAAGCTAAGAATCCTTTTCTCTTTTGAATCCTAATGACTACTCTAATTCTAATTACATCCTAAATTGAATTCTCATGAAGAGAGAGCACTCTCTTTTATACATGAGAGCCTTGAAGATAAGATAACCATCTCATTATTATAGATCCACTATTCCCTCAACCTATTTCCCATTATTACAAAATATAATCCCTTTAAACCCTCACACATATATCTTATATATCTTAGATAAGATATTCCAACCAAATCTCCATGATCTTCTCCTTGGAATGGGCTTGAATTATCTCCTCAAATATTGAAATGGTGGAGGAAGTATTCGAAAAGTCCTTTGAATTAATCCATCTCATATTCCTACACATTACAAAGCTCACACATATTTGAGATATATATGAAAACATGTTGATTTTCTAACATTTAATCACAAATTCCTTTTAAATACTAAAATGAATAAAGTGGAGAACAATGGGGTGAAACCCAAGTATATTTATGGAAATGATATCGTGAAAGGTTAATGGGGCAATGAAATGTGAAGAATGATGAAGGGAAAGGTGGATGAGAATAGGACATTTCTGAGCCCCAACACAAGTATCCACTTTAGAGTTCTATCTTTAAAATAAATAGGTTTTCATGAGAAGTGGGACCCTCGGTATGTGCAATTCACCTTACCTAAGAAAGAAGATCTTCATCTCTAAAAACTTGGATAAGAAACAAGTTAATCATCTTGGGATGTATTATTTTATGTGTTCCTCTCTTCAAATGAGATCTAAACTATGCTTATATCGCTTTTGTTTTAAAGGTAATGTAGCGAGGGGGGGCCTATTAGTCAAAGTCATTATGAAAACTCTTGGCCACTATCCTATAATCATATTAGAGTCACATCCAACCCTTTCTCCTAACTATGATCCACACCAGATTAGATAAGATTTAACATCAAATCACTAACAGATCTAATATATTACTCATGACTCCACTTTTCCCTCATAACTACTTTGCCATGGGTAAGAAGTGTGAAGCATAGGCCAGGAGTTTTATATTGTATAACAATAACTTAGGAGTTTAAGAAGGGTGGAACATCAAGAATGCTTGATCAAGTGAGGAGTACCATCAATTTTGAAATTTTGAAGATCATTGTTGCATGAGGACATGCAATGACTTAAGCATGGGGGAATGTTGAGTCTCCATTTTGACACTTCTAATGCCCTATATTACGCTCTATCTGAGCCTATTATACCTATGCTATGTGTATCTACTTGACTGTTTCCTCCATAAATACACTTGATGACCTTGTTCATGTGCATAAGAGGTAACTTATGATTAAATCATGATTTGTTTAGTTTTTCTTGAGTTAATTCGATTAAATGCGTGATTTTGTATGATCCTAATTGTTTGAATCTTAAGTAGCATTGATCTGGTACTTCCTGGGTGTCAAATCCGGTACCAATACATGTTTTGTTCTAATCCGGTACTCATGGTCTGACTGTGTGTATTCTGGTACTAAACACCTACCTACAAGATTCCAGTACCAACATTCCAGTACTGGATTTTCACCTCAATTTTCAGGCCGATAACGATGAATATCAAAATTTGGGGACATGGGTTTTGTCCAGAAATGTGTTTTCATGTGAAATCATGAGCCAAAATTTCCAGATCTCACACATGTGGACCTCCATCTCAGGGGGAACGATCCATTCTAAATCTTTGCCAATTTTCCAGAAATTCTAAGATCGTGCCCAGATTCATGGGAACTGCATTTCCTTGATTACATAATGGTTGTACTCGACTTCCATTGATGGAAAATGGTTTTGATTTGGATTGGATTGTCTAGATCTAACTTTTTAATGTAAAAATCATATAAATTGAGTGATGGCTAAGCCAAAAGGGAGGGGAATTAGTATGTTGCAAATTGGATTTCTGGACCAACTCCTTTTGTAAATTCATTTTCTAAAGATCAATGGAAGTTTGAATTCAATGATCCTGTGTCTCTCTTAGAATTCATCATATGATGATATAAAAGCTTCCATGTTGGCATCGACAAGGGCCACTGATCCAACTTGGTAAGCTCATTGTAAATTATTAGTATAGATTTCTATTTTTTTGTACTTCTTGTTTTGATTTCATTTCTGATTTCACTATTAGAATTGATTGCAAAGTGTGGCAGCACATGAATAGTTGGGAGTCAATTCACATTACATAATCCATTAAATGGAACATCTCATTAAGACTTATGTTTCCTGCGTATAAATGAAGTAATTGCAAGATTGTATTAAATTTTTGTTTGTGATGCATCAATTGATTTTGAAGAGTGTGCAGAATTAGATAACAATTTCTTGCAAGTTTGAAGTGAGTTGTCACAAGAAATAAGATTAGACTTCATCTCTCACCTTCATGCACCATATAATGAAGTTTCTCAATCATATTCACTGTCTCTTATATTAAATAAGGTTTGATTGCAATTGATAGGGTTATGATTGATTTCTTTCTAAGAGTGTATAAAGTGGATTGTTGATTGTTGTTTCAAATTCTACAGGGAACAAAATATTAATTTCATCTCTTCATTTCATGAGCCTCTAATGAACATATTTGTCACCTAAGAAATAACCTTTCGATTCACTATTTGCTTGAGAAGTTTTGTTATTGTTGAAGTGTGCCTAGATTTTCTTGCTAGTTGTTGTTAAGAGTAGCAGCTACAGATAACTAAGTCAAAGTCCATCTTTCCACTTCTTGAGCTTGTAAATGGGCAAGGCATTATCTAAGAAAAATATTTTAAGTGCATGATTGCAAGTTTTGCTTTCTAATTTCTGAATTGTGTGAAGAGTGTTATCTTTGAAAATAGAGTATTTTGTTATTGATGGTTTTCTTATCTAAGCTATACTAAACAGACATAGGAACCTATCTGTTATCGGCACATATAGTGCATCAACTCTATTGATTATGAATCTTGATCGATAATTTATGTTTGGTAATATATTATGCAAATAATTTCACCAACACTCACTCACCCTGAAATCCATGTAGTGAACTATGAGGAGGATACCTTCAAGGGGGTCTTGTTCTTTGAATAAGTGCTATAGAGGTTTCCAGATGATGTGGCCAGAGAAAAGTTGTTGATGGAAGAATAAGAACAAAAGAAAAATAATTGAGGAACAATTCCTATTGCTTCTAGAGAAGGAACATGAAAATATAGAAGCAAAGGAACAAGAGGAAAAAAGAAAAGCAGAGGAGATATAATAGAAGGCAATGATAGAAAAAGATGAATATCAAAGAAAGCAAGAAGAGAAAGTATAAGAGAAGAAAAAGAGCCAATATGAAATCAAAGGAAAGATTAAATATGAACACAAGAAGAGGGCCAGAGTGGAGGAGAAGAAGAAAAACTAATATGCATTGAAGAATCTTGTCGATGAAAGAAAGAAAAAGGAAGAAAAGGAAGAAAAATCTCAACAAGATGCATTAAAAAAGAAAAAGGTTGAAGAGGAGAGATAGAGACTAGATGCAGAAGTAGAGGAAAAAAAAAAGAAAGAACAACAAGAGGTTGTTGAAGCTGAATCCAAAAGAAAATTTGATGAAGAAGTATAGAAAGAAATATAGAAGAAATTGGGTGAGGCCCAAAATCGTCTAGTAACCCTAAGTGTGGGCATAGTTGAAATTCCCCCCCAGGAATGTACCCCTCTTATGGATATATCTGAAAATTTTTCCTTTTCCTCACAAGTACTAGAATTAGATGAAGTTGTAATGGAAATGGGAGAATATTACTACATCAACAAAACCAGAGGGATAGAAAAGAGGCCAAACAAAAGGAAAAGAGTGGAGCCCACTCTTAGCCAGGGGTCAACCAAAAGAACCATTGAATGGAGAGAAGGAACAGATCCCAAAGAAAATGATATATATATTGTCTCTTCTCTTAATGCATTTGCAGTAGAAAATGTCATGTATGTGTATAAGGCAACTTCAACATTGGACACTTCATAGGACAAAATTGTTGAACTGGAAGGAGTGTTAAATACACAAAGATATTACATCATTTTTTAATTTGAAAAGGAAGACATAATTGCAGAGAATCTCCACAATGAGGAAATCGAAAAGATTTTACAAATCTCGTGCAGGAGCATTGCTCCACCTCAGCACGCGCCAACTGATTAGCACGTTGGTGCACATTCAAGGAAGGGATAAGCGTCGCCCTCTCATTTTTTCCTTCAGAATTTAAATTGTAATTAAGACAATTAATGTTGTCATACTGGGAGAGTCAAGTTGTGCCTTCACACAGGATGTAGATAAGGTCACCATTAAGTGGTTGAAGATAGGAGGGATTTGAGTCTGATTTGGATCAGATTTTGATCATTGTAATCTGCCTCATTAGTCAAGCATTTTGAATGGTGATTAGACACCACTAGATTAGTTGGAGGGAAACCTCATTGAGCCCCTCTTGTATAAATCCTTGTAACATATGCCCAGTAGAGGCTACTGAAAATCGATTGTAAATATTTGAAATACAAAAAGAGAGGAGAGAAGAGCCGAGACGCTATTGCAATCTGAGTTCTCATATTATAATTGACATTCTGATATTAATACAAAAGAAAAAATTTCACTATTTACAAATTCCTATGTGGTGGATGTTTGTTTATGAATGTCATTTGTGTTTATGTGAATGTATGTTGTAGATGTATGAGATATGTTTCATCTACAGGGTAAAGATAGAATTCAATATTTGTTTGGGATTTTGTTGAATTGTTCTGGGTTCTTTAGGCTGTGCAAGGAGTGCACAATAGAGTCTTGGAAACTCTATAGCCAGCGCAAGGAGTGTGCATCTGAACTCTTTCGATTCAAAGAAGAATGTGCCAGGAGGGCACGCCAGAATAATTCATAGACTCAAGGGAGAACTTCAAGGGTATTGAATACCTTGGAGGAAAGTCTATGCTAGAGTAAGTGTAGCATAGAGTTGTTGAACACTCTGTAGGACTCTGCCAGGAGGGCATTGATCAGGTGCAAGGAGTGCCCAGAACCAACACTCTAAGGAAGGAAGGCTTTGTAAGTGTGCATTGAGCGGGGCAAAGGAGATTCCTTAATAACTCTAGAAGTGGTCAAGAACAAGTCGTTTGAAGGCTTGAATCGAGATCAAGGAGTGCGCCAAAGAAAAAGTGAGTTCATCTCACAAGCTCCAAAGGAAGAGCATCGGGTTACCAGGAGGGCACTAGGAAATCCATTCAAAGGAGAGAAGGGTTGAGACCCTTATATATTTGAGAAATCCAAATCTCGGGAGGATTAATGTCATCGTGCACAGTGTCTCTACAAAGAGTGCAGAAGGCCGAGAGCAGTCCAAGTCTAGAACTGTGGAAGAAGTGATAAATGCACACAAGATTAAGGACTCGTCGAAGTCCCAAAATCTCTAATCCAAGCAGGATCTTCCATAGCCCAGAGGGACAAGTGGCAAGAGATCCAGAAGTCCAGAGAAACCATTGTCTGGGATTTTTCAGTTGAGTGGAGTGCGAGATCGTCGAATCTCCGAAGCCCAGAGTGGGCCCTGAACGTTGATGGTTAGGAGACAGGTGGAAAAAGATGAGAGAGTCTGGGAGATAGAGATCCAGAAGATTCGAGAGGAGCAAAGAAAAATCTTTGTGAATTCACGAAGAGAGAAGTAGACCTGAACCATTGGATCTAGAAGGACACGTGGAGGAGATCCACGAATTTTGGAGAAAAGATACTCCGGAAGGCAGAGCGGGAAGATACTTGAAGGCCAGAGTTCGAAGCAGACCATAGTCGTTGGTTGTGGGGGAGACGTGGACCGTAGATCAGGTCCCAAGTAAATTTGTCGATTTGAAGATCGAGAAAAAGGGAGCAAGTGCTCGCAAAAGATCCAAAGCACGAAGTGGCAGAGAGGACTAGCCCAACGTCACAACTCAAGGTCATGTGAAGAAGAATAGGGGCTTAGAAGGAACCCATGGGTCTTACAGGGCCTATGCCTAGGGGAAAAGGAGCCTGTATTAAATTGGATTGGGGCTAGTAGGGTCTCAAAGAGCCAATTTGACTCAAGTTTGCGAAGATCCTTGACCGGGAGGTTGCAAAACCCCCAAGAGGGTAGGGGGGACTGCACCAGAGTGGTATCATAGCCACATAATTGATTTATGTAGGCAAAGGGACATAATATGATTCTTTGTAGAGAGTTTTGCAAGGTGTATGACATATAGTAGACAGCCAGGTAGGCTGGAGGTGAAGCAAGATGGTTGTTGAAGTCCATAAGTGCAATCAAAGAGAAGACTTCCCATAGAAGAGAAAAGCATAAATGGATAAGGAGCTCAGTGAAATTCAAGTAGAGATGGAAAAGATAGCATTAAAGATGTAGCAGTAGGCAAAGGTACAATGGAGATATGAGTGGCCTTTGAGAAGGACACTCAAGTGGCTTGTTCAAAATTTGTTGGCTAGAAGGCATCAAAATGAGTTAAAAATGTGGTTGAGGCATGTTGAAAACCTCAGTGACGAGGGAAATATATATGGAAGAGGTATCATGGGTTTCCAGGTGGGCAATGAGAAGAGATCGATTTATCTCATAAACTACCAGGAGGGCGGAGGAGACATCCCAATATGCCAAGTGGGAAAGGGAGAAGGAATGGGCTTAGCTGAGAGTTCATGTCAGCAAGGGGTGTTTCCAGACAGGAATAAGGTAGAAGAAAGGCCTCACCCATATGAAGATTTATGTGGAACCGCAAGCCGCATGAATGAATATGATGAGAATCCAAATATTACTTCCAAGCAGTCAAGGAGAGGCTAGCACATGTATTGCAGATGCAACAAAAGGACAACAAGATGACATTGTCATGGAGGAGAAGGAGTAGATATTGAAATCTTCCCCAACATAAGAGGAGCACCCAGTTGAGTTGCTCACTTAGTGGGAGATGGATTTGAAGATGTTGGTCGATTGGTTGGACAGTCTAGAACTAGAAGGTGGCTGCCAGGAGATAGCCATGCTAGAGGAGACATACCAGCATGAGGAGTAGCTGGAGGAATCTGGAATGGAACTAGTCAAAGAACTGACAATAGTTAGTCTGTCAGAGGAGATAGTTGAGCAACAACTTAGTGGTGGGTCTGTGGAATTGGAGTCTGCAGTAGAGTGGCCAGCCAGTACCTGTTATCAGACTAATCGGTAGGTGCGGACACTAATTGATCTCCCTAGATCCACCTAGATCTAGAACAAAACACACCAGAACATGACACTTTCCTTAAGTTTTAGATATTGAATTTATTAACTAAAGAGGGATGAGTGACATACCGTTTAAATGTCACTTCCTCTCGCCATCGCCATCCTAGCTCCGTTCCAACACTCATACAATGATGATCCTGTAAATGAATGCAACCAACCAAAGTGATGGAAATAACATAAACTCAATATAAACCTATGTATGTAATCAAGGAATCATACAATAAAACACAACAAGATTTATAGGAAAGAATCATATTACTGTATCATATTAAATGTGAAAGAGAGATTACAACCATGGCCTTGATGTCGTAAGGTCCCTTCCAAATGTCCTTCGTTCCCCACACACTTTCACTCCAAGAATTCTAAGAGCATAGATTTGATAATATTCACAATCTATCTTGACAAAGGCAAATCTCAAATCCACTCCAACCAAGCTAATAATTCCAAGCTAACCAAAGCTACAAGCTCCAGAACCCAAAGCTAAGCCCAAGCTTAAGAACCCCTTCTCCATGAGAACTCCTCTCCTTTTATAAGTTGAAGAGGATAAGGTGAGGAGGTTAGGATGATCCCACTAAATCATGAAAGTGAGTAATATCCAAACCATTCAGATGCCACCTCACCATGGAAGTTTCTCCTTCTAGAATATTGGAGAAAACACTCATTTTTCCCACGTGTAAGCATTCTCGCACCCTACCTATAGAGCAGCCTGTGAACTATTTGCACCCTAGCTATGATGCAGCCTATGAGAATCATGCATTCTCGCACCCTAATACATAAGCAGCCTGTGAACTTCCTTTTTTATAAGGTTTTTACAAGGGAAAATGCAACTTCTTTTCTCAGGAAAAGTTCTTCTCCCTTCTCTCTTCAGGAACTCAGGCCACTGACCCCTCTGAAGGCAACAGATAGGTTTACATCATTAACGATCATAGGGATGATGAAAATAATGTGTAACAGAGATCCCCCCAAAGTATGAAGTTAAAACAGAGTGATAGCTGAAATACTTTGTCGAGTGTGTGTAGGGAACAAGGAACAGTCGGTCGGAAACCTCTCAACAAACAAGGAAATATAGTACAATAATATATCATCACTGAGGTAGGCATTCCTATACTCAGAATACAAATGACTCAAAACATAAATGCCGACATGTGAAGATCCATGTGTTATCCATAATTTTGGTTGTCATGATGAAGTGATGATGATGGAGAAACAAGGCTTTTCACTAGGACACTTTCTTGAGAAAAGTTACATTTGTCTGCTTCCAGAAATCATGTTTTTAAGGGAGGTTTGCAGGCTACCTATATATTTGTCTGCAAGAATGCCTGATTCTCGCAAGCTGCTTTAAACTGGAGTGTGAGGGGTTCACACTGTACCTAACTCTCAGGGTGCGAACATCTTCTAAAGGAGGAAAAAAGATAAAATCTCGAATCTTCTAGAAGGATGAGTTGGCATTCGAATGGTTGGCAAATACTGGTTTTTCTGATATCTTGGGATCATTCCTATCCAAGTAACTAATCAATCCTCTCCTATATATTGAGGGGAATTCTCATGGAAAAGGTTAGAAGCAAACTAGCAAGAGATTAATTGGAGAATTAGTGAGATATTGTATGAAGGACTGATGCTACAGCAGCTAGAGACACCAGCAAGGTCATCAAAAGTGGTTGATTTTCTTCATGCATGAGCAAGTGTGTGTGTCGGAGCTAGGAGCCATCGAAAGGAGATCTACAACATCAAGGCTTAGGTTGTAAGTTTCAATTTCTATCAATTTAATACAGTAATGTGTCCCTTTCCCATAAAGATGATGTCACTTTATTACATAACTCCTTGATCATATGTATAGATTAGCTATTGAATATATTGATTTGATTTCACTTCGATTGGTTTGTACTGTTGTGATCTGAATGGCACAAGAGCATTGAAGCGAAGCTTGGAACAACAGAGACCCAAGGAAGCGTTCATAAGGTATGTCTATGACCCTTGTCTCTTAGTTCATTCAATAGGTTAAATCTAGGGAAAGAATATCATTATGTCCTGTTTTGTTCTAGATCCAGGTGGATCTAGGGAGATCGGTTTGTGTCCACACTTACGGATTAATCCTGAAACAAAATTGGCGACTCCACTGGGGACCTATCCTTTTATCTTTATGGTTTTTTGAGTTTTTCTGTGGCCATTTGATCTATTTTCATTTTTCTCCTGTTTTGTTAGTCTCTGTGTCTTCAGGATACCTTGATAGACTTACTGGGTTCAGAAGCCTGTTTGAATTTTGCTTTCATTTTCAAAATTTTTATTATCTTCAAGAGTTCTCGCACTGCGTTTAACTACAACCTGCGATAATCAGTCAATTTTGTACCCTGCATATAGGGTCCAATGCGAACACCTCGCACCTTGCTACAAGGTGGCCTGCGAGAATCCTATCTTCTCGCACTGTGTAACACTACTTGCTTGTGAGCAAGATTTTGAAAATCTTGAAATTGATTTTTGATTTTGTCAACTGCTCAGATTAGTTGCAATGCTTCTTTTAGGCTTATTGGATCATTGATTTATACATTTCTTGATTTTGTTTGCATGCTCAAACATATTTAGGGTTTCAAGGTTTTTTCTTGCCTTGGTAGCTTGACTTTCATTTCTTGGCTCTTATTGGCAATTTCATTCTCTCTGTCTTCTGGAGTTGAGTGTGTCTGTTTGGCTGAGGACCAGTGATTGGTTGATAGTTAAGTGTTTGGTTTTTTCTCATTTTCTTGTTGGTTCGAAAGGACATTTTTGTTTGCATTGAGAAGACTTTTTGGTTTGGTTTTGTTCTTGGTTCTTGCTTTCATTGAAAGAATTGATTGGGTTGTTATTGTTTGATTCTTTTTGATTTGATCTTCTGCTCTCTCATTGATATAGTGCGAGTTCTTTCGGGAAAGTGAACACCATTGTTTTCTTCCATAAAATTGTCTGTGTCATTCACAAAACATTGAAAATCAAATTTTAAGAATTGTTGAAGCTTTGAAAAAGAAAACATAGTAGATTGTCATTTGATACATGATTGTTTGTATTGACATTGGAAAAAGGAAATTTTGCATATAATTCGTGGTTGATTTAGAAAATTTCTCTCTCTCCCATATATAGGTTTAATTGAACATAAAGTGTTATTTTTCATTTCCATTCTTGCATTATTTGGGTTAGAGTCATACACACATGAGTTTCATTTCCGTTACCTTTGCGTAAACAACAGCCATTAAAAACATTGCGTAATCTTCAAATGTATCTAGTAACTCTTTTCTAGGGCTCTTTTACACCAACATTTAGTTAGGCTAGTGCTTTGGAGTAGGAAGAGAGACACACTCTCCAAAATCTCAAAACACACAATAGCATCTTGAGTTAGGGAGTGATAAATTCCATTGGCAATATATTGTCCTGGGACGCCCTTCTAACACAAGGGTCAAGAACTAGGTCGCATTGGTGTTGGCAGAGTTACTAACCCTGCTTTGTTGACATCAGTGTAGAGATTGCACGTATTACGGGATCACTCTGAGGTATACCCACAATTATGAGTGGAAGCCTTTGAGTTGATTTCGGGCTAGATACCCTACCCTTGTGTGTGGATCGGACTGACGACTATTCCCCCAGGATGTACTGTTGTTTGTGGTGACCTTAGTGGCCTGTCTCTCTAGGTTCTTACCCAAGGTGACTGTGGAGGGGAAAGTCTTCACGGTACCTAGAATTGACGTTGATCAAACTCACTCAGGGTCCTTGGAGGGTATACCCACGATTATGTGTGGGAGCTTGCACCAGGGTGTAAGTCCGTTAAGCAGGTCATCAACGTAACTTTTCCATCCTAGCCCCGCCCCTTCTCGTCTCGTTGTTGCGACATTGGATTTCATCACCAACTAGTGGCTTCAGAATTAGAAGGTATTGTTTGCTTGGTGATTGTTTCTTAGATTTTGTTTACTAGTGTGTGTTGTTTGTTTATCGAAGTTGACCTTAAGAGTTTCTTCGTGGAGCTTGTCACTTATCTACAATTGCTCCCCCATGGCATTCACGTAGAATGCAAGGTTTATCTCCAGAGCATCTAGACGATACTCAACCCTCGCCTACCGGTACACCTGAGGGTTCTCCCCATCAGACTGAGGTCCCTATGGTTACTCCACCACACAGGGAGACAAGTGTCGTTCCAGTTGTCACTACACCACCTCCACAGGTAGAACGAACTGACTCTCTAGAGGATTTTCAGATTACCAATACTAGAGAGGACTATTGCATTCGCCGTGGTGAACAACCTGTTGTGCGATTACATTCTTCTGATGAAACCATTGTTACATATTCTGAATCAACCGTTGGGCCTTCTCACGGTGTAGTAGGCCAAGATCCTTTTTGGTCCGGTGATTTCCGACGAGTTCTTTTTGGTACTGAGGCACCTCCCGTCTACGAGGTTAACCCTTCGGTATCTCCTGAGACGGCAACTACACCAGAGACTACTACTTATCATTTTGTTCATCCTCCCGAGATGGCCCATCTTGTGAATACTACAAGTGTCCAAACCGGAACTACTGTAGCTACTCTTCCTCCTATCAATACCCAGTGAATGCCCGCGGTTAACCCAAATTTACCTCCTGGTTACCATGCGTTGAATGCTTTGTTGAATGCTTCCAATCCAACACCTTCGCACACACTTGCCGGTTCTCCAGGTGGTCCTCCTTTTCCTGGGTATGATGTTCCTCATTTTATCCTAACACTCCCACCTTTTCCTTCTGGTAATCCTAATCCTAGTGGCATTATCCTCACTGTTGCAACAAACCCGCAGATTCATGTTGGTGGACAGGGTGGTACAGTTCCTTTTCCTTTTCCCGGACATAACACAGTTACTACGCAACCTACGGTTGGCACACAACTTTCGGGTGGAACTATACCTACGGTAGGGGGACCAACCTCACCTTTTGGACAAAACATACCTCCTGAATTGGCCCAGTATTGGACTCAGCTTCTACAAAACTTTCCTCAAAATACTGGGGGGCAGCAAACTGTCCCTACTATGGGCCAACCTTATCCGGGTATAACTAATCCTATTTGGGGTTCGGGTCAAACTACTCAACCTCAGGTCCCTACTCAAACTCAAGGTTACAATCCTTGGGGTTACTATCCTATCAGGCCACCACCGAATCAGCCAGGTCCGTCCCTCTATGGACAGTCTGCTTATGGTCCTACTAGTTTTTCGACAGGGCTTCCACCCCAAAGCCATCAGTACCCACAAGTAAACCGACAGTTACCCTTTCTTGCTACTTTGGACTTGCCAGATTTGTCTAGGATTCTGAATGATCCTATTCGTCACTCCCCCCAATGGCCTGCTATTCCTGCCAAGCTTCCGTCGGATATTCTAAAATTCGATGGTAAGGCAGGGGAGGATCCAAATAATCATGTGATGACTTTTCATCTATGGTGTTCATCCAACTCTTTGATGGATGAATCCATTCGTCTACGTCTTTTTCAAAGAACTCTTACTGGTTCCGCTGCGAAGTGGTATATTGAATTGCCACGAGGTTTCTTCTCCGATTTTAACACCCTGGCTATGGCCTTTCTCACACATTACCAGTTGCCAATCCGTTATGATACTGGGATTGAGATTTTAACTTCTTTTAAACAAACAAAAGGCACTCACATCTCGAATCATATACATGAGTGGAGATGGAGACGATGTCTCATCAAACTGGAACTCCCTGATTAGTTACTGGCCGAATGGTTCACGAAATCCTTTGTGAATGAAATTGGTAAAGACATTGCCATGGGTGGTGTTGTTACGGAGGAGCAGGCTATAAGTCGCGCCCAATATCTTGATCTCGTTTATTCGCAAACAGGAACACTTTACGATTTGTTACCTGAACTACCCCGTCCTGGTACTTCCAGTGCTTCAACTACTCTGGCTGCCTCACACACAGCTGATGGTGTGATTGGTTCTATCCAGACCCACTCACATTCTGTTTCGAATACAACCCCTAAATCTACATCTTCTAACGTTCAAAATTCTCCATCTCCTACCCCTCCCGCCGGTAAAACCTCTGAGGTGAACGCTGTTCAATCTACTCCGACCGGTAAAGGTAAATCTAAAAAGGGGAGAGGCAAGAATAAGGGGGGTAAGAATAATAATCCAACCGAACAAACTACAAATGCTCCTGTTCAATAGGGGGATAATCACAAACCGTGGTATCCTTGCCTTATCTGGGGTGACGATCACTATACAAAGGATTTTTCTCGACGTGCCGAAGTTTCTAAGTTCCTTCAAGGAATGCCAAAACCACCTACACTAGCTATCTTGTCTCAACCCTTCCCGTCTCAACAACAGGCCTCGTTGGTCATCCATGACCAACCATCTACTTCTATGACATAATATGTTTTGATGTGCACCAGTGATTCTAAGAAGAATGACGTTGCAATTGCAACTAGAGCTAAAGACTATACTCCTTCTAAGGAGAAGGTTGACGATTTACCTCCTGATTTGGTACAGCTCTCTCTGCCGAACCCACCTATGAATGGTCCTCTTCATATTGAACGATCGAGTCTTGATACAGTCCTACGACCCCCTAAGGGTGTTGTTCGCAAGTCGGCTTTCAATCCTCATGCTCATGCAGCCCAGAACTACAATATTGTGGAAGATCTGGCCCAAGCACCTTCAACGATGTCTGCCCTTGAAGTCCTTCAGTCTTGTCCTGCGCAACGAAGGGTTCTGTTGAAAGCTATAGGTGGAATTGATCCTACCGATTCGAATTTGATAGTCTTTGACTTGGAAGAACATGTTCCAAGGTTACCCCCTCAGCTTGCTTTCCAAATACAAGTTATTGTCACTGACAAGAACATTTGTCGAACTGTTGTTGATGAGGGGGCCTCTACGTGCATAATGTCTCTTACTTGTTGGAAATCCATTGGCTCTCCTCCTTTAACGGAATCAAAAAATACTTTGAAATCCTTTAATGGCTCTGGTTTTAAGCCTTATGGAATTCTTACATCGTTGCCTGTCACTCTAGAAGGTAAGACAGTCCAAGTTGAAGTGGAAGTTTTCGATGCTCCCTTAGATTATAATCTTCTTCTTGGCCGTAGCTGGGTAGATTCTATGTGCGTGGTTGTGTCAACACTTTTTCATGTAGTCTTTTTTCCTCATCAAGGAAAGGTCATTACGGTTGATCAACTTGACTTCTTTAATTCTGATACTCTCACTGGCAATGTGTCATTTATAGCTAAAACCCCGTTGGGTTACGAGAATGTTGGCATCGGTCTTTTAAAGGACTCTACGTTAATGGGCACTTTCCCCATTCCGCCACCAGCCGATATTCCACGCCCATCAGTTGCTTCAATTAATATGATCTCTATTGTACCTCATGAGCTTCCGGTGTCTTTCGACCCTTGGATAGTCCCTGATCCAGGAGATCATCCTCGTTTTGGCGACATCATGCCGTTAAGTCCGGTTGAATCAACTTATCAAGCCATTCAATCGGCAACCCCTTCTGTACCCTCTCTTGAGGAGTTGTCTCCTGATCCTTTCCGTGTTGTTTTCCCCACTGACAAGATGATCATGTCCGTCATGGAAGACACCCCTTGGGATGATGGGCATCATCATTCCATACTCTTTCTAGAACAACACACTCTCGAGAACTACCAACGGATTTCGACTCCATCGACTGTTGTTGTTATATCAACTGTTCTCGGAACTTCACACGATGTGTTTTCCTAAGGGAACCTCAGTAATATATCTCCCACGATTCCCATTGATATTTCAGTTAAACCTGGGATAGTTTAAAATGTTCACATTGGAGCTTCGTGTTCTCCAAAGGAAATTGTCACTTATACTGCTTTGTTCAAAGAATTTCGTGATATCTTTTCCTGGAGTTATGAAGAGATTCCAGGTATTGACCTAGCTATTGTTGTGCATGAGATTAAAATGTACCCCGGAGCTAAACCAGTCCAGTAGTGCCTCCGTCCTGTCCATCCACATAAAGCAGCAGTTATCAAACTCGAAGTTGAAAAACTTCTTAAAGCCGGTTTTATTTATCTTGTGGCATTGACAGAATGGGTTTCCAACCCTGTACCGATTGATAAGAAAGGTGGTAGTATATGTGTTTGTGTCGATTATCAGGATATTAACAAAGCCTGTCTGAAGGACAACTTTCTGACCCCTTTCATTGACCAGATCATCGATGACTGTGCCGGCAGTGAAATCTTTTCCCTCATGGATGGATTCTCCGGCTATAATCAGATTAACATCGCTCCTGAGGACCAACATAAAACTGCGTTCATTTTTCCTTGGGGTACTTTCGCCTATAGAAAACTTCCATTCGATGTTAAGAACGCGGGCGCGACGTTTCAACGTGCTATGTCTTATGTGTTTCACAATATAAAGCATATCATTCAACCCTATTTGGACGATTTTCCAACTCATTCTTTACGCCGAGTCGATCACCCCAATCATCTCCGAGCAATTTTTGTTTGTTGTCGGTTCTATCGCATTCGTCTAAACCATCATAAATGTGTATTTTGCGTAGATTCCGACCGTCTTCTCGGTTTCATTGTTTCACATCAAGGGATCTGGGTAGATCCTATTAAGGTTGAGGCGATTCTCAATCTTCCTCCTCCTTCTTCATTGCGCCAGTTACAAAGTTTGTAGGGGAAAGGAAACTTTCTTCGTCGTTTCATCCCTAATTACGCCGAAATTACTCGTGGTTTTACACGTCTTCTAATGAAAGGTTCAGAGTTTGTCTGGGATAAAGTTGCCAATAACGCTTTTGAAGCTTTGAAGCTGTCCCTAACGAAAGCTCCACTTCTTTTCCCTCCTGATTATAGTCGGGATTACTTTCTTTATCTTGCCACTTCCGAGTATACTATCGACATGGTTCTCGTTCAAGAGGATGATGCACACGATGAACATGTTATATATTACTTGAGTCAAAGTCTTACTTCAACTGAAATCAAGTACCAACATGTTGAAAAACTGGCTTTGGCTACTGTTCAAGAAGTTCAACGTTTTCGCCATTATATTCTCTCCAGGAAAACTACAGTGATTTCAAATTGTAACCCCATGCAACATATTTTGACACGTCAATTGCTGGGGGGAAAGTAATCCAACTGGATTGTCATTCTCCAGGAGTTCGACTTGGAATTCGATCGCGCCATGTCGAAGAAATCCTTAGTTTTTGTTGAGTTAATTTGTGATTTTCCCCACTCTGCCACGGAAAATGTAGCAGTCGATTCATTACCTGATGAATCGCTTTTCCTGATCAACACAGATGATATTTGGTATGGAGATATCATTATATATCTCCAGACTCAAACTTTTCGGCCTACTTTGTCTAGCAATGAATGACGTCGCATCCGTTATCAAGCATGTCAATATATTATCCTTGGCAATACTCTTAACCGTCGAGGCATTGACTCTGTTTTTCGACGTTGTTTGAATTTTGATGAAGCTGAGAAAGCTTTGAATGACTGCCATTCTGGAGCATGTGGTGGTCATATGTCTGGGTATGCTACTACCCAGAAGATCTTACGCGCAGGATATTTTTGGCCTTCCTTGTTCAATGACTGCATTACTGCTATTCAGAAGTGCCATGCCTGCCAGACCTACAATCAAAAAATCTAGTCGCATCCTGCTCCCCTTCATCTTGTGGTCTCAGTTGGTCCTTTTGCAAAATGGGGCATTGATTTCATGACATGTCACCCTCACTCGGCCGGGGAGCATAGTTACATTATTGTGGTTGTTGATTATTTTACAAAGTGGGCCGAGGCGATGCCAACATTCGATAATACTGGGAAGACTGCAGCGTTATTTCTTTTCAACCATGTCATAACTCGTTTTGGTGTTCCTCAGGCTATCGTTACCGATCACGGTAGTCATTTTAGGAATTATATGATGTCTGAACTTACGGAAAAGTTGGGTCTTCGTCACGATAGCTCAACACCCTATTATCCACAGGCTAATGGCCAAGTCGAAGCAATCAATAAGGTTCTTATAACTATGATTCGACGAATGATAGGAATACATAAAACCAGCTAGCACACGATGTTATTTTCAGCATTGTGGGAATATCGGACATCTGTTAAATCTGCTACGGGATTCACGCCCTTTCGATTAGTTTATGGCATGGAAGCCATTCTACCAATAGAATGTGAGATACCTTCTCTGAATCTAGCTGTCGAACTCTTACCCAATACTTTTGCTGAAGAGGAACGTTTGTTGTATCTAATGCGATTAGACGAGACCCGACGTGATGCCACGTTAGTAATAGAAGCCCAAAAGAAACACCTCAAGGCACAATATGACAAGCATGTCAAGCCTCGTGTTTTCTCTGAAGGTAATCTTGTTCTTCTGTATGAACAAGATAAAGATGTCCTAGGACCTGGGAAATTCGAACCAATGTGGTGTGGTCCCTACGTTGTTAGCAAAGTTTTGGCAAAAGGAGCATATGAGCTAGTGGATTACGACGGTATACCTTTGAGTGAACCCAGAAATGGGTTATACTTGAAGAAGCTCTATGCATAAGTCATTTGTGCACTAGTACTTGTATTTTATGTATCATACTATGTGTATGTGTTACTTTAATTTTCTTTTGACGTTATTTGGTCTCTGCCCTTACGTGACGTTGTGTTTGATTGTCATATGTCGGAGTATTCGCTACCTTATATTGGCTTCGCTGATGGAGCTAGCCGTAGTACTCGGAACTTAGCTTCCACTGCATGGGAAATCTATGCCCCAACAAACAAGCTCATATCTTTACGAGGTGTATGTCTCAGCCGAGCAACCAACAACATCGCAGAGTATAGCACTGCTATAGAATTATTGGTTGATGTTATCTCTCTCGGAATTCGTCATTTGGTTGTGCGACTTGACTCACATCTTGTAGTACTATAGCTAAGTAATGTTTATTCTATTCAAAGTCCTACTTTATTAAGGGTATATTTGTGGATTCGCCTCTTGGAATGGTATTTTGATCACATTGAATATCAGCATATTCCTAGACGTCTTAATACATTGACAGATGCTTTAGCTAATTATGTATTGGACATGCATTTAAATCATTTATAAATCAAACACATTACAATTCACACAATGTAAACTAAACCGATAGAAGCCGTGTATATATATATATGACGATCAGAAGAGTTTGTTTTTACAAAATGTTTGTCCGAAGACCAAAATATCAAAAATGGAAGCTCATAGCTTCTACATAATGACGTCATGGATGACATTCACGGTAACACACTACTGCCCTAGCCACCCTGCGGAGCAGTCGGGCCATGGCTGCTGAAACTCCTACAGTGTGACGTTGATCATGTCATGGGACCTCTTCCAGAGTCATATCTGGAATATCTGAGGTCAGGCCTTCTAAGTTCTGCTCCACGATCTGATAATCCTCGGCATACTGTGGTAAAGCTACTACTGCAGCTTCTCCTCGTCTCTGAATAGGAGAACTACCAGAAGGTCTGTATGCTCCAACGTCTGTGTTATCAACAAACAATTGGTGTTAGTCTTAGGATAAATCTATAAAACAAAAACATTTAAATATGTTAAAAATATAAAAACATTTAAAAGATAAAATTGGTGTACTTCTTACCGAGGTCTCCCCACTGAGCATCCTCAGGTAATGTGAGATCTGGATCTCCTCGGAAATCCAACCCGGCATATGCATAATCATCAACCATCATCATCTGGGTCTGTAGCTAGTCGAAGAAAATATCATCATATCTGATGATTGGTCCTGCCACATGTCAGGCCATGAGCCGAAACCATCGTAACATCCTCAGATCCCTAGGACCCAAAAATCTCCACTCAGCCTATAGATGAAGTACAGGGACTCTCTCTAAGAAGAAAGACACCAACAAAGATCCATATCCAAACTGTTTCAGTTCTCCACACCTGCACTTGGTCACCTGTTTCTTGATTTTGTGCAATACTGCATTAGCCCAGTTAAATACTTGGGGCTCAGTACACTCGATGGCGTACTGGAAATAACTCTGCAATGCCATATGTGGTGCGACACTTCTAGCCATCCGAGCAATCGTGAAGAGAATTGTGTGGAGAGTCAAGTCAGTTACTCCCCATATTGCCACTTTTCCTTTCTTTCTTTTGGCCTCGGGTACACAATATTGGTTGCAGTATTCACTCATTGTCAAACCACCCCTTCTGCTGCCGGTCAAACTGACATAGGACCCTCACCTGGATAACCCGGTCAAGAAATATATATCCTCAATGTCAATAGCTAATGTGTGAGCTCCAACATTAAAAACTTGCTGGTCCGGATCCCACATTCGGACTAGGTACTCCAATAATCGAACTTGGGCTCTCATGCCCGGGATACAAAAGTATTTTAAGAGACCACAGTCTCTTAGTCCAACTATGGTGGGAGGGTGATTTTCGGTGTTTGTGTTATCTTCCTCATGTTCCCATTCTCGCCATTCGAGCACCATACTGGTGGCTATTAACCTGCATAAGAAACATATGAAGATGGTTAATGATCTTAAACGTAAAATAAAATCTTTCTATTGGCTAAATGTTTTAAAAAATTTTGAGTTTTGCGCTGCTCGCAGGTGCCCTACTACGCACAGTGCGAACTTCTCGCAGGCGCCTTAAGGCCCACCTGCGAGAATGAGTCATTCTCGCAGGTCCCGTATGGGCCACCTGCGAGAATGCCTCCACGCGCATAGGGTTCTAAAAACTAGCTGAAAATTGAAATTTTAACCAATAAAATCAAATTTTTAAACCATGAAAAGGTCAGGAATGGAGAACTTACCAAAGTGTTGCTGACGGCTCATCAAATGATCACCCTAGCTCCCGGAAATTGACACTGAATGCAGAGGGTAAAATGAGGGTTTTTTGAACTCAATGGTAAAAGTGTGAAATGGTATGGTGAATTTAGTTATTCATTCTTTTAATTAATTTTTACTATATCAAATGTGGGTTTTTTATGTTTATATATTATTTAACCCTAATCACTAATATGAAAATGAGTGAAGTGACTTGCAGGTATGAAACAGGATGATTATGGACATTTTTTCCTATGGTGTGGTGTGTTTTTTATTGTTTGTTATGGTTTTGACATAAAACCTCAAGCGCCTTTTGTCCATTCTTGCGCTTGTGAAAAACATAAGAACGTGATCAAGCATTGTTTTATCTCTTTTTCGGGCTCACTTTGGTTATACGAAAAAGGACCCCCCCCTGGAGTTATCTTTACGCTCTTTTCAGACTCTCTAAACATGAAAAGATTGCCGAGCGATCTTGCTATTTTCATGCTCGCTAAAGTATTTGAAGTATGCGTCCTTCGAGTGATAGTTTAACCCTTTTTCGGTCTCGTTGGACTACTGTACGAAAAAGGAACTGAGAGAGTTTTCTTTTAAGTGTTTTTCCCAACTCTATAATCTTGAAAAACCTTCGAGTTTACTATCTCTGGACTCATTAAACAAACATTGAGAGACTTGTAATGGGACCGAACCACTCCTTCCTAGGGTTCGTTAAAAATACTCCAAGGGACTCGTCTGAAGAATGAGCTTATATCAACAAGCATATGTGATCCTCTTCAAGCTTGCATAAAAATAAAGAGGTACTTGCCAGAAATGGTGGGGGGAAATTTGGGAAAGGGATATGTTTCGCAGTTGAATTGATTGGCAGTAAGTGTCGCTTATTCATCATTTAAAACCGGTTTGGGAAATCCATTTGTCACTCATTTGATTTGCTACAAGGTCACTTCCTGTTTTGTCTTTGAGTCAATGCTGCCAAATCATTGGTCGTGTCATTCATATGTTCAAGAGAAGTCCACATAAAACCTATATTGAGTCGGTCATCTGCAGTTATCCATTCTCTCTGTGTCGGCCTTCCCTGTGTCCGAAGTCCAATGGTTACATGCTCTGTTTCACCTTCAAACTCTGTTAC
Organism: Picea engelmannii; assembly: GCA_009831015.1. NCBI lineage: Eukaryota > Viridiplantae > Streptophyta > Pinopsida > Pinales > Pinaceae > Picea > Picea engelmannii. Next base: position 722,688 of record ML782510.1, read on the forward strand.
TTATTTCATGTCATTGATGGGGGATACATCAAGGCCCTCCTGTGATGAGTTTTGTTCTGTCGACTTCAGCACATTATCCGGAATCATGACTTAGAAATTATTCTGTACCTTGGAGCTTGCATGTCTCAATGGCAAGTTTCCTCGCTTTCGACAGTGGGTTTACATCATTGACCCATGATCGAAAGATTCCGTTGGATGTTCGACATCAACTCATTTATTCATAGTCAATGGATTGTACTTTAGTACCTTGGGATTCATTGACATCAATGGTGATTTCCCTCGCACTTGTTAACAGTTACATCAATGGCTAGTAATCAAGTGGTCTCTACCATGTTCGACTTCGACACATGTAATCACATGGTTAGATTCGTACTTTGGGTGACGAGATTGAAGACCCTAGATATTGTCTTTATGATCCAGGTTGCGATGGAGTATGTATAATTTGTGACACATAGATCCACTGTGTATGTTTCGTGGCTATGTTGTCTTGATTGAAATTTTTCGCATAGATCCACAGTGTATTCAGGTGGCTATGCTATTTTTTGACAACATGGATCCACAGTGTATGATTGGTGGCCATGACCTTTGTTTATGATGTCATTAGTCTATGATCTGAGTATGGGAATGCCTACCTCAGAATTGATATACATGATATTCTGCTGATGCTTGGATGTTTGCAGGTTTCCGATTAGATGTGCTCTTGGTTCTTGACACACACATGCAGCTTACAAAGTTTATCGACTGTCACTGGTTCCAATCTCAGACTTTGGGGGGAATTCTATTATCCATAATTTTGGTTGTCATGATGAAGTGACGATGATGGAGAAACAAGGCTTTTCACTAGGACACTTTCCTGAGAAAAGTTACATTTGTCTGCTTCTAGAAATCATGTTTTTAAGGGAGGTTCGCAGGCTACCTATATATTTTCCTGCGAGAATGCCTGATTCTCGCAGGCTGCTTTAAGATGGAGTACGAAGGGTTCACACTATACCTAACTCTTAGGATGCGAACATGTTCTAAAGGAGGAAGAAAGATAAAATCTCGAACCTTCTAGAAGGGAATCTTCTAGAAGGATGAGTTGGCATTCGAATGGTTGGAAAATACTGGTTTTCCTGATATCTTGGGATCATTCCTATCCAAGTAACTAATATATCCTCTCCTATATATTGAGGGGAATTCTCATGGAAAAGGTTAGAAGCAAACTATCAAGAGATTAATTGGAGAATTAGTGAGATATTGTATGAAGGACTGATGCTACAGCAGCTAGAGACACCAGCAAGGTCATCAAAAGTGGTTGATTTTCTTCATGCATGAGCAAGTGCATGTGTCAGAGCTAGGAGCCATCGAAAGGAGATCTACAACATCAAGGCTTAGGTTGTAAGTTTCACTTTCTATCAATTTAATACAGTAATGTGTCCCTTTCCCATAAAGATAATGTCACTTTATTACATAACTCCTTGATCATATGTATAGATTAGCTATAGAATATATTGATTTGCTTTCACTTCGATTGGTTTGTACTGTTGTGATCTGAACGGCACAAGAGCGTTGAAGTGAATCTTGGAACAACAGAGACCCAAGGAAGCGTTCATAAGGTATGTCTTTGACCCTTGTCTCTTATTTCATTCAATAGGTTAAATCTAGGGAAAGAGTATCATTCTGTCCTATTTTGTTCTAGATCCAGGTGGATCTAGGGAGATCGTTTTGTGTCCACACTTACGGATTAATCCTGAAACACCATGTCAAGTAAGACAAGTCATGGCCACCAAACATACACTGTGGATCCATGCCGATATGACTCAAATCTGAACATAGCCACCAAAAATACACTGTGGATCTATGTGTTAAAGACTCAAATTTGAACATAGCCATGAGACATACAATGTGGATCTATGCAACAGTACACTGAATATACTCCAACGCAACCTGAATCTATCAGAAAAGATCCAGGGTCTTCATCTCCACCACTCTATAGTACGAATCTAACCATGAAAATACATGTGTCGAAGTCGAACATGGTAGAAACCACTTGATTACCGGTCATTAGTGTATACCATTAACAAGTGCGAGGTAAATCACCATTAATGTCAATGACTCCCAAGATACTCTGGTACAATCCAACGAATGTGAATCAATGAGTTGAATTCGAACACTCGGCGGAATCTCCCGATCAAGTGTCAATAATGAAAACCCACTGTCGAAAGAGAGTAAACCTGCCATTGAGGCATGCAAGTTCCAAGGTACCAATTGGTTTCTAAGTCTAATTCCTGGATAACAATTTGAAGTCGACAGGAAAAGACTCGTCACAGGAGGGCCTTAATGTATCCCACATCAATGACATGAAAAAAGTAACAAGATTTGATGTAGATAAGAGTAACAAGTGATTCAGAACTGACTCGTGGATGGCCGACGCAATAAAAGGCTTAAGGACCACAGAAATGGTCAACGCAATAGAAGGATTTTCGGGTTGAACATCGCTTTGAACATATTGACGACACGACAACTGTCTTGGAAAATACTGACTCAACAACAGGGATCACAGACCAATTTGTAATCTTATAAAGGAGTATGAACAAAAACGAGCGGATTTTCCAACCTAGACACAAGGCGAGTGAAAGGGTGTCAAGTTCAAAAGTGACTCTTCCACATAATATAGGTTTAGACACAATTCTTTCCCAATTTTTTCCCCCACCATTTCTGGCGAGTACCTCTTTATTTTTACACAAGCTTGAGGAGGATAACATATGCTTGTAAATTTAAGCTCATCCTTTGGATGAGTCCCTCGGAGTATGTTTAACGAACCCTAGGAAGGAGTGGTTCAGTCCCATATGGGCCTTTCAATGTTTGTTTTATGAGTCCAAAGAAAGAAAACTCAGGGGTTTTTCATGTTTTGAGAGTCTGAAAAACACTTAAAGAGAACTCTCCCAGTTCCTTTTTCGTAAATTAGTCTGATGAGACCGGAAAAGAGATAAACTATCGCTCAACAGACATTTTCTTCAAATACTTTAATGAGCGTGAAAAGAACAAGATCGCTTGGCAATCTTTTCATGTTTAGAGAGTCTGAAAAGAGCTTAAAGAGGACTCCAGGGGGTTCCTTTTTCATATAACCTTTACAAGTTTGAAAAAGTGATAAAAGTATACTTGGTTACATTCTCATTGATTTACGAGCACGAGAAAAAACAAAGACTAAGCTCGGGATTGTTTTTATTTTTACGCAAGCTTTAAAACAAAACAAAACTATGCTTGGGATAGATTTTAATTTTTACACAAGATTAAAAGCTAAACAAAACTATGCTTGGACCTGGTTTCATTTTTAACACAAGCTTGAACCAGAGGAAACTATGCTTGAGGTAGGTGGTTTCATTTTTACACAAGCTTGAACCATAGAAAACTATACTTGGACTTCCCAACGCATAACACATGGATGGTTGGTACTTAGCCCACAGCTTAACAAACTAGCGGCTCTACTTCAGCATGAAGTCCAGAGGCTGAAAGTATTTCCCCCCAAGATTTGTTTCATCCAACGACAAAGGTGGAGGAAAGGAAGCTTCAAATACTAGAGGAAGGACTTGACTCAATCAGAGAGGGTGGAAACTATTTCATGTTTTAACGAGTTTGACATAGAAACAAGAACTATGCTCGTAACCTCTGTTTCATTTTTTAACGAGGTTGCTACAGAGATGAAAAAAATATCCTCAAGTGGTTTCATTTTTTAACCAGCCTGAAATTAGAAAACTATGCTCAAGTCTGGTTTCATTTTTTAACGAGCTTGAAATTAGAAAACTATGCTCAAGTCTGGTTTCATTTTTTAACGAGCTTGAAATCAAAAAATCATGCTCAAAGACCTCTATTTCATTTTTTAACGAGGTTGCCTCAGAGATGCAAAAACTATCCTCAGATCCTCTGTTTCATTTTTTAACAAGGTTGTTACAGAGACGCAAAAAACTATCCTCGAGTGGTTCTTCTTGATCATGGATTCCAAGAGGACAATGCTCTGGAATGACACCATGTCAAGGGACAAAAATCAGTTATGGATTCCAAGAGGTCTTCACTGGAAGGAAGAAACACACTCTGAAAGGACACCATGTTGAGGGTCACGATAGGAGTAAAGAGATCAGGCTCTAACAACCCTATCGAAGAGATCACCATGTCAACTACTGGATCTAAGTCACCAAAAGTCGAATCCATGGGCGAAAACGCCACATAATTGACCTGTGGCGGGGGTGATACTGTCTGCATATAAGAACCATTCAGGGAGGCAATCCAGGTAGGGTCAATGAATGAAAGTTGATCAATAGTCACAACCCGTCCATCATGAGGGAAAGATATCACACGAAAAAGAGTAGACACAATAGCTTTCATGGCATAGACGTAATCTTGCCCAAGGAGTAAAGCAAAATCCAAGGATTCTTGGACTACCATGACGTCAATAAAGACAATTTTCCCTCCCAAATTTACAGGAAACTGAGGAAGGGTCCCTAAAGGTTGACTAGTTCTTCAGTTAAAAGCTAACAAATTCTGCGTAACCAGCGCAAGTGGAGGACAACCCAAAGCTTGCCAAGCAATAGAGGACAAAATACTAACAGACGAACCTTCATCTATTAGCGTTTGAGAAACATCCCAACCACAAACCTGTACTGTAATCTGGAAAGGAAGGTGAGAGGGAAGATGAGGTCCAATTAGCACAGCCCAATCAAAATGGATGGCCTCATTACTTGGAGGGGGTCCTACGGGAGAAGGAGGAATACCCCTCAGCACGGCAGAGTCTGTATCAATAAGAAAAACATGGGCAGTATCGGGTTTACTCTCTAGCGAGAGAGTAGGATCAACGGATGGAGAGATCAGATAGACCACTTGGGTTTCATTCTCCAGGGGGAGAATGGGATCAACAAGTGGAAACGGATCGACCGCTTGGGTTTCACTCTTTGAGGGGAGAGTGGTATTGACCAAGGATGATATCATATCAACCACTTTATCCACTGGTTCAACTAAAGATGTGACCAGATTGACAACATGATCAACCAGACTGACTGGTGAAGGGACCGGAGTGATCATTCCATCAACTACAGGTGGGTTGAGAGAAAAATTACGATAAGCAGCTAGAGGTTGAGGCTGTGAAACAGTCATGTCTTCCAGTAATTTCGAGGCTTCTTTCATATGAGGACAAAGATGAGTTAGATGAATCCCTTTGCATAATATACACGGGAACTTGACTCTACTTTTCTTCTTCCCAACCATATCATGACTAGTCGATGGGAAGTCGTCAACATGTTGTTTAGAGGCTAATGACATGGGTTGGTGAGGATGTGTAGACCATACTTCTATAACTTTGGTAGACCAGGGAAATCCTTAAGAAGATGGCTACCCTTACAAAGCCTGCAAGGGTACTTGGGCTTACGGGTTGTTTGGGTGATCTTGACATCATCAACACTCCCAGCACGAGTAACATTAACTGGTTTTTTTCCAACATGTTTGACAGTGGTTGGAGGTTTTGACCCTTTTTTATCTTTCTTCTTCTTAATATTCCTTTTCTTCTTCTTCTTATTCACTGGGTTACTAGCTTCAGAACTTTCACCCGACGAAGAAGATGAAATGAAAGGCCACATTGCAATTGAAGAAGGTGAAGAAGACTATACTAGCGAGGAAGGTGAAGGATCAACATGAGGTTGATGTTCTTTGGGGGAAGTGCTTATGACTGAAGCATTAACTGCATTCGGGATTACCTGAGTCGAAAACAACCATACCGGTAATCCAATTGTGAGACCTGGAAGGCTCAAAGTAGTGATGTGAGGAGGACCAATGTTTCCATAAGAAGGAAAAACAAAAGGTTCCCCTGGAGAAGAGGTTCCTTCATTGGTCATTTCGGGAACTGACGCCATTGAAAACAAAAAAAATATGATCTAGAGTCCTCTAAGGAAAACAAACAGCACACGCTAAAAATCTAGGAAGCAAGCAAACAAACAAAACCTTCTCACAATGAACTCACTAGTTGGTGATGAAATCCAACGTCATAGGAACAAAGTAAGAAAGGGCTAAGATAGAGCGGGTGGAAAAGTTACATTGATGACCTGCTTAACGGACTTACACCCTGGTGCAAGCTTCCACACATAATCATGGGTATACCTTCCAAGGAGTCCGAGTGAGTTTGGCCAACGTCGATTCCAGGTACCGTGAAGACTTGTCCCTCCACAGTCACCTCGTGTAAAGAACCTAGAGAGATAGGCCACTAAGGTTATCAATTACTATAATGATTCCTAGGGAAGCAATCGATAGTCTGATCTACGCGCAAGGGCAGGTTATCTAGCCCGAAATCAACTCGAAAGGCTTCCACTCATCATTGTGGGTATACCTCTCAAGCGACCCCCATAATACGTGCAACCTCTACACCAAATACTAGCAAAGGAGGGTGAGTAACTCTGCCAGTCTCAATGCAACCTCGTGATTGACCCTTGTGTTAGAAGGGCTTCCCAGGACAAAATGTAATAAGTGGATTTAACCGCTCCCTAACTCAATATTCTATATTTGTTTGTAGCTTTGGAAAGTTATATTTCACACCTATTCCAAAGACCTACAACTAATCTAATGTAGGTTTGCTACCTTGCTACCAGAAAATATAAAAATGTCTAATCAATTTTTATAAGCACTTTATTTTATGGCTGTTGTTACTCAAAAGGAAAATGGCGTGGACAATATGGTGTTTTGACCGACTCGAAAATTATGCAAAGATATGAAGATGCAATATTTTCATTTCGATGAAAGCTATGCTACGAGAAGGAGAAGACATTTATCATTCCCATATGCACAATGTCCCAAAATATATTAGACTCATCAATATCAAGATTCTCAAGAAATGAGAAAAAGGTACTGAACACCAATGCACGATTCAATTTCGCTACTTCAAATGCAAGGATGCCCCCAATCTAAATCAAGAAATTAAATCTTTTTGTTCCAAAAATTTCACTAAAAACAATAATGAACTTTCTTAAAACAAAGAAACCCAAACTAAAGGTTCTCTTTTAAAGCGAACTATTCAGAAGAATTCTGATCTTTCCCTAAACAATTCTAAAGAAAACATATGCTTTATAATTGAAAGACACTCAAAGCAAGAGACTAATCCTTCAAAACCAAACAAAGCAAAAGTGGCTAAAATCAACTCAAAGGATGTCAAGCAGACTATAAACAGATCAATATAGGTTCTAAAAGCTCAATCCAGCTGATCAAAGCAAAACTGGGTCATCAAAAGATGACAAGACCCAATCCAAAAAGTTTACAAACAAGTTCGCAGCCTAGCAGTATATTACAGTGCGAGAATTAGGTATTATCGCAGGCTAGACATTGGTAGGGTGCGAGAAGTTCACACTGAACCTAACAGCAAGGTGCGAACATCAATGATTCTTGCAGTCCACAGATAGGTACAGTGCGAGAATGTCTGTAATCAAAGAAAATTTTGAGAAAGGACAGGGAATCTAAGTGAACTTCTAGATCCAAAGAGTCTAGATGGATGTCCCACAGACTCAGAAACCAGAAAACAAGCAATCAAAGGAAGGGAAACTAAACTAACTAGGAAACAATCCGCTCCCCAGTGGAGTCGCCAATTTTTTTATCGGACTAATCGGTAGGTGGAGACACTAACTGATCTCCCTAGATCCACCTAGATCTAGAACAAAACACACCAGAACATGATGCTTTCCTTAAGTTTTAGATATTGAATTTATTAACTAAAGAGGGATGAGTGACATACCATTTAAATGTCGCTTCCTCTCGCCATCACCATCCTAGCTCCGTTCCAATGCTCATATAATGATGATCCTGTAAACGAACACAACCAACTAAAGTGATGGAAATAGCATAAACTCAATATAAACCTATGTATGTGATCAAGGAATCATACAATAAAACACAAAAAGCTTTATAGGAAAGAATCATATTACTGTATCATATTAAATGTGAAAAAGAGATTACAACCATGGCCTTGATGTCGTAAGGTCCCTTCCAACTGTCCTTCGTTCCCCACACACTTTCACTCCAAGAATTCTGAGAGCATAGATCTGATAATATTCACAATCTATCTTGACAAAGGCAAATCTCAAAGCCACTCCAACCAAGCTAATAATTCCAAGCCAACCAAAGCTACAAGCTCCAGAACCCAAAGCTAAGCTCAAGCTTAAGAACCCCTTCTCCATGAGAAATCCTCTCCTTTTATAAGTTGAAGAGGATAAGGTGAGGAGGTTAGGATGATCCCACTAAATCATGAAAGAAAGTAAGATCCAAACCATTCAGATGCCACCTCACCATGGAAGTTTCTCCTTCTAGAAGATTCGAGAAAACGTTCATTTTTCCCACGTGTAAGCATTCTCGCACCCTACCTATAGAGCAGCATGCGAACTGTTCGCACCCTAGCTATGATGCAGCCTATGAGAATCAGGCATTCTCACACCCTAATACATAGGCATCCTGCAAACTTCCTTTTTTATAAGGTTTTTACAAGGGAAAATGCAACTTCTTTTCTCAGGAAAAGTTCTTCTCCCTTCTCTCTTCAAGAACTCAGGCCACTGACCCCTCTGAAGGCAACAGATAGGTTTACATCATTAACAATCATAGGGATGATGAAAATAATGTGTAACAGTACCACAGGAGATGAAGGTAGCATGGGGGATTAGTTTGGTATGCCCATCGACTGACATGAGGAGTTGCAGACGAGTAGACTGCATAACAGAAACCAACCAGTAGAGCAATTGGAAGAAGTGATATAGGAGATAAGGATGTTGATGGTGAAGTCAGTTGAAGAAGTTTTTAGCAAGGATAAGCTCGAGAGAGGAGAACCTGCATGAGCAATATGAGAGATGTCGTAGGAGTAGCAGTAGAAAAGAAGAGGAGCAGGAGGACAACTCTAGAGGAAAGTTTGGGATTCAGGAGGATTTCAACAGAGCTAGGAAGATCATGACCAAGATCTCATGAATTTTCATAGCCATGGAGTATGATGCAGGAGCATTCAAGGAAGGAAGAGGCATCGCCCTCTCATTTTTTCCTTCAGAATTTAAATTGTAATTAAGTAAATTAATGTTGTCAGGATGGGAGAGCCAAGTTGTGCCTTCACACATGTTATATATAAGGTCACCATTAAATGGCTGATGATAGCAAGGATCTACATCCGATTCAGATCAAATTTCCATCACTGTAATCTGCCTCATTAGTCAGGCATTTTGAATGGTGATTATACACCACTAGAGTAGTTGGAGGGAAAGCTCATTGAGCCCCTCTTGTATAAATCCTTGTAACATGTTGTTCCTGAGTTTATACTTTAAGGCTCTAAAGTATACCATCAAGGCATCCAAAAAGATAGAGAAAGTTAAGGATAGAAAATTCAGCTATACAAAAATGGGCTATGGTTGGTCCCTTAACTATCTCTGTCTAGCTTCCCAGTTTTCCTGGGCACCAATATCCCTTTCAATTACTGCCCATGAACATTCTAACTCAACCTAGTTATTTGCAGTCTGCGGGATGGTGTTAAATAAATTTAAAGAAAGACTGGTTTGGTCTAATAGTCTAGGCTCGATATTGGGCTGTCTTGTAACTGGTACAGTCATGAGGGATAAAGATCTGAAAGATAAATTCTCGTGTTTTCTTTAGGGTTTGCTATTTTTGTTCCAAAACATGTAATAAGAACTTCAAAACCTTGAATTAATAGTATGATGAAACTAAAGGCCGTTTCTGGTATCTGAGTTAAATTTTGAAAAGGGAATATGCATGAAGTGAAAACAAAACATAACGTTGTTGAACAAGGTGAGAAATCAATTAAAGAGGAATCTCACTTTGTGACAGAAGAAGAAAATAGTTAGGAAAAACTCTTAATGAAGCATATGATATTGAAATCTAAAACATTTACAGGTCTTGTACCTGCTGATAGCCGATACAGAGGAAAAACCATAAATGATTAAATTGCAAGAATAATTAATCACCATAGTAGAGGTTGTACTAAATTGCATTTAAGCATTCATCAAAGAGATATATGAAAAATATGAAACAACAAAAAAGCACATAACTCAAACTTGACCAGATCTGGAATCTTCAATCTGTATTTGTCTTAATTCAAAAATATATTTAAATTCTTCTTTACAATGCGCCCAGAAAAAGCCTCTTTTTAGTCTCATGAGGTTATACTTATACCAAGTCACCAATACATTGATGGTTGGTGATTTCCTAACTCCTAGATGCAAACAGTTACACAAATTCAAACCTCAACCGTTTTCATGATTATATTTTATTTTTCTATCGTCTCGATAATATAAGCTTTCAAAATGACACTTCATTGTTTTGTTGAAGTATCTCATTCTTTTGATTCAATACATTCAACACATTTCTCCGGGAAGAGCACAAAACTTCTAGGAGGCACTGGAAAATCCTTTGCTTTGAATAGATACAAATTTCTCTGAATTTTCGGGAGCCAGTTTTCAAACCCCTTATAAACAAACTTAATTGATTGCAATTTTAAGTTTGGCTGCACCAGCCACCTGTCTATTAGGTTAATATCAATTTCCTTTAATTGTGAAATTTCCATCTGAATTTTGTTCAAATTCTCTTTGAAATTCAACTGGTGTCTTACAATGTTTATCTGTCCTAGTTTCCCAGTGCAATTATCTCTTCCAATACCTAATGATCCCTTGTCCAACAAATCAAAAATTTCTTTGCAATCGTCTTTGATTTCTTTGGTTATTTTCTTGTTTTTGCTATGTTGGTTTCCCATACTTTGAGCATGATATCGCCTTTGATCTGCTCTGTGACAGATAGCTTTGGAGAGTGGCCCTTTTTTGTTTAGCTTCTTTTTCTTTAAAAATAATATTATCAAAAGAATTTCTTACTTCTTGAAAATAATTATGAATAATCTCTACTTTGGAGATTAATATATGTTGCTCGGCTTCTATCTTCATATGTACTTCCAGTGACGGGTCCTAAAAAAATTTCAATTCTATCACCTGATTCTGAATGGAATTCAATCTCTCCTGTAATTGTCTCGCTAATTATTCCTGTTGGGTTGCCTTCCCTTGAATGTTTTTCATTTTCTTATATAACTCGTCCAATATAGACAAGAAAGAAATTTAATTTCTTTCTTGTCGGCAGCTCTGGCCTTCTCTAGACCTTTATTTATTTCTTCTTTGATATTTTTCTCAGTATCTCTTTTTTGGTTTTGCAACTGGACTATCCTGTGGTTACTCTGTTTCAACCTTGTTCTCATATTGTCAACAGTGAATAGATTTGTTGTTGCTAGAGCTCCCATGGAGCCTGCAACCTCTGTAGAAAAATTTTCCTCTTCCAATTTTTGCCCATCTACCAACACCCTGTGTTTCATTACCATACCACCTTCTCTCATATACATCTCCTTCTTTAATACAACCTTCCTTTTTTTTACTAAAAAAGTAATCATGGGGAGGTATTTCTTCTCTAGAGACAGGCGTGAGGTCACTAGCATATATGACTCCTATCTGAGGGAGCCCAAAAGTAGACTATAAAGGGTCAAGGAAGCAATGGGATTAACAACCTCTATGGATTTTCTTTCCCCTGTTGTCTTGGGGGTATCAACATGAATAGTAGATGATGAAGGGGGAGTATATTTACTGGACTCGGGAGGTGTCCCAGACCTTCTTTCTGTTTCTTCTCCTGGATTCTCTGTCTATGGGAATTCTTTGTTTTGTGAAGATCCTTCGGCCCCCTGTGGATTTTCCTCGGTGTCTTCTTCATCCTGCATTTCTTGTCTGAAACCTGGGGGAGTGTTTTCTTGTTCTGGAGTAGGGCTTGTTGCTTCTCCCTGCAATACCTTGGGCAAACCACTTCGTCTGTGTCTCTCAAAGTTTAGAAAACTGGTTTGCAAGTCAGATGATAATGTCTGTACCCTGTCTAACACCTCCTCATAGGTTTTGGCCCCTTTGAAAATGTCATCACGAGGGGATTCCTCATGTTCATATGCTTTCATGTGTAACATCCCGCTCTGGCGCACTTACAAAACTTATTCTTTGAGGACACTTGCTCGCAAGTGATCTGGATTTTTATGATGATAAAACTTTTTCCTTCATTATGATGCATTAAGTTAGATGACAGGATGTTTTTACTACTTTGATGTAGACAGGTGCTGCTGACTCAGTTTCATTGAGGGTGCAGGATTTCGGACCTTGAGGATGCAGAGGCATCGGTGGAACTCCCTTGGACTCTGGATTGAGTCAGGGAGTGGGATATTTGGGTTGTTTCATTTACGGTGATATTGCTTTGTTTTGATGATATGCTATTGATTTTATGATATGTTGCTGACATGATCTGACATTATGGTTGATGATGCAAGCTGACGATAGCTTGCCGACCAAGACTCACATATGGAGTAAAGGGGCCACACATGATTTCCAGAGAGGTTGAGGGAGAGGTGTGGACAACAGCCCTGCCACAGCCTACTAGCACTCCCTCCGTGGCTCGAACTGTAGGTTAATGATTACCTAGTTCGAGAGGATCCACAATGCCGTGAGGGCAAACTGCGACAGTCGCTCACGATGATTCTAAGCGGTGCGCAATAAGGCGGGGGCCTTATTCCTTAGAGCCCTTAGTCTCCCACAAGTTCACTTGGCGGAGTGTTGACTCCAGGGGTTATAGATGTCTACCAATCCATCAAGTCAGCGAGTGGTACTCTTGGAGCACATGGTGCATCCTGAAGGGCACGTCGCACAAAGAAATACAAGTCAGCGAGTGGCACCCTTGGAGCACGTGGTGCATCCTGAAGGGCACGTCGCGCAACAGAAGCAAATGAGGCGAGTGGCACCCTTGGAGCACG
>ML782510.1:745883-812614 GCA_009831015.1 Picea engelmannii
TAATAATGGAAAGTAGGAGACATAGGGTAAAAAGCGAAAAGGAATCAACATTTAAGGAGTTACTAAAAATCAGAAACTTCATTTTAGGAAAGTTATTAAAATCATGAGAGGGGATCTAGGAACCCTAGGAGTAATTTTAGGAGCGAATTTAGGGGGAGTGAGGTAAATGAGTCTTTTATTTAAATTAAAGAAATTAATTTGGAGAAACATGGGGGATGAGTGACACTTGGACGGCAGAGAATTGTTAGAGGATTGTCATTAAAAAAATTAAATTAATAAGAATTTAGGAAAGTAGGTGGGTCTCAAATTTATATAAAAGAAGGGGAAAAGAAGGATGAAGAGACGAACGGTTAGCGTAACGTTACGCTGCCAGATTGTGGCTTGACGGATTTCTTGTGAGGAGTTGGGTTTATCTCAGCTGTATTGGAGTGGTAGCTCAGCCTTGAAGGCGAGCTGAGAAGCTAGTCTTATCTTTGGATCTGGTGTGGCCCCTTTGCGGCTCGGGGGGATAAGGGGGAAGTAGAGTACCCTTAGCGTTTGGCTGGGAGGTACCGGTGAGGTCTCTCTGGTCGAAAAGCAGGAGCGACGAGGAGCAGGAGCGGCAAGGAGCACTGAAGTCATCAACAGGCGATAAGGCTAGGTACGCTCTCTTGTTAGTAGAGTAACAGGTACTAAAACTTATGATAGGATCAGAACCTCGATGGTAAATGGATTAAATGATTGTTGATTTATTGTTCGTCTTTTATACTGTAACTGATGTGAACGCCAACTCAACTGTGTAATGTCCTTGCTCGCAACTTTTGTTTCTAATGTCATGCTGAAAAACTCGTTCTGGCAAATTCATTTATAAATGGTTAGTGTTAAAATGTTTCTGATGTCATGCTGAAAAAAAAAAAAAAAAAAAAACTTGTTCTCGCAAATTCATTTTTTTTAAATGGTTAGTGTTAAATTGTTTCTAGCGAATTGTCTTTATATAATTGTTACTAAAAAAGAAGGAAAAACTAGTTCTGGAAAATCTAAATCGTTCTGGCAATTCGATATGCTCAGGAAATTTAATTAGTGCTGGCATTTATGGAATTCGTTTCGCTTTCCTGGAGATCGCCTTGGCTTTTATTGACTCCGTGTGCTTTCCTGGAATTCATTGGCAATCTGGAATGTGTCTCTTGGTGTTGAATTCGTTGGGAAATTCCAGAATTCGATAGCCTTCTGTGGTTTTTTGTAATTGATGCATTTTTATTTTGTTCTAACATAATAAAACTCGGATTTCTACTATTACATTTTAAATTTTAATGTACCCACGAGCTCCCTGTTGAAGAAAGGGGGATTTTAGAACCAATCTTAGCTGCCAACCCACTTGAACTCTTGCATCCACCATTTATGATTGCAACTCAAGTTGTGTTAGGGCCAGAGTGGGAAATGCATTTGGGGCGTTTTTCTTGTTTTCGTGGCTGGGCGTCTCCATGGCGCCCTGAGCTCTGCAACTTACCTGCATTCCTTGTGGTCGGCGTTGTATTAATGCTGTCGTCTTCTGTGTCTGTGGGCGTTTCCCATTTGTAACCTGCCTTCTATTTTATCGCTGGACATTCATACCATTCCTGGGTGTTTTACTCCATTTATGTCTTGCTGTGTGTGTCATCACGTTTTTCATGGTTGAGTGCGTTTTTCCCCTATTTTTGGTCTGCGTTTTTAATACTGTCTACGTGGTAATTATGGTCTACATAGGGTCTGCATTTTTAACACTGTTGGCGTGTTAATTATGGTCTGCATATATTCTACGCTTTAATACTATTTGCGTTTAAATATGGAATGCATGTGGACTACGTTTTTAATACTTTCTGCGTGTTAAATATGGTCTGCATGTGGTCTGCGTTTTAAATACAAGGGCATGCGTTTTTAAATACGAATGCATTTAAATACTTTTACTTTTATATATATGGTCCTTTTAAACTACTGTCATTGGAAAATGGTCAAATTAATTACGATTATTGTTATATAATGACAGGGTAACTGTTGTCACTTTTAGAGATCGACTTTGTTTTTTTATGCCGTTATTCTTATATGTGGACCTTCTTAATTGGTGTCATTTTGAATAATGTCCTTTAAATACTATTATTGATACCTACCACCATTTTAATTATGAGGTTAGGTTGTTGGTTCTCAACATGAGGTTATGTTGTTAATGTCAAATATGAAGCTACTTATATGATGACAATTCTATATACTGACCTGTTAACTATTGTTATTTATAAGTATGGTCATTTTTATTATTGTTAATTTGTCATTTTCAAATCTCATCCTTTTGTCATTTCAGAGATTGTCTTAATATGTATTGCCATTTCTAAGTATGATGTTATTTGAAAATTTCCATTATGATGTTACTTATAAATAGGATGAAATTCTAAACTATGATGTTATATGGTTAATTTCAATATGATGTTGTTTATAGCTATGATGTTACCATGTCATTTGAAAAAGGATGATACTCATCATTATGAGGTCATCTTTAAATGCTATTGCCTTTAACCCTTGTCATGTTTTAAACATTGTACTTATTATATATGTGGTCATTTGATTATGATGTTACCTTGTTACTTTTAGTTACAAATATGATGTTAGTCTGGTATAATTACAACATTGTAAGGGTTTTGTCTCTTAGTGGAAGGTGTACTAACATTTTACTATTGATCAATGTAAATGTAATACCCCACCTTGGAAAAATGCTATGTAGTCTTGATAATGCAGGAGCGTAAGGACATTGTATTTGTTTATATTAATGTGGTAGTATAATGAATATGGAGGATAATTCAGTATAATGACATAAAATTCCTTTATAATTTCAACACAAGGGGTAAGGCCCTTAAACTAAGGGCATTAATTCAATTAGATCTACCTTATAAGTAATGTACTCGTGGCTTAATAAAATCAATGGAGATTTGGCTAGTAATCAATCACGGATGAGTCTTAGACATTGCCTTGTCATTAATTTTAATGGTCGTCATCCGAGTCCTTGTCTTGCGCCTTCGGTAGAAGACGTGGTCTCTCTTTGATCTATGGTTGCATTGGGTTGTAAAAAATTGATGATTGGTCTTCTTGTGTCGGGCGGGATATAGACACCTTCTATAGTCTTAGCATATATGTCTGTGTGTTTTTCTGTGTAAAGGATCCAGTGCCGTATCAAGAGTCTCGGGCCCTTTAAAGGCAGGGTTTCCACTCTTGCGACACGCCTGACATAGATTACTAGTTTCTGCCTGAGCAGTCAGCTAGGAGCCTGTCTAATTTTCTTTCGAGAAGACATAAGACTAAAAGCCCTGCTTTTCTGTGCAGAAATAGTAAACTCTACTGTTGGATTCTTCCATCTGTGACTATACTGTACTTAACACTTGGTGTCATTTTCTGCTTACAGCTGCTAGTTGTACGCCTTATGTCTAGGGGCATTTATTGCTTTTTGTCACTGGGATATGTCGGGGTCGTCCTGTTTTGTTCATCTTGCTTGCGTCTTGTTCTAGGTCGGGTTACTAGTTTCTGCCTGAGCAATCGGCCAGGAGCCTGTCTAATCTTCTTTCGAGAAGACATAAGACTAAACGCCCTTCTTTCCTGTGCATAAATAGTAATGCTAACACCATGGATTCTTCCCTCTGTGTTCTTACTGCTCACCCCCAGTATGTCTTAATGTTTGTTTTGTGCACCTTATGCCTGTGATCGTATATTGTTGCAGTTACTCATTGTGTGCCTTCAGTTTTGCCTTGTCATGGTTGTGTCTTGTTGGTTGTCGAGTGGCGTCATACCATTAAGTGTGTTGTTACTTCTACACGTGCGCACACACTTTAAAGAAAAAAAAAAATTGCACCTGTTACTAGAATGGTTGTCGTAACGAGGAGGACGTTACATCATGCCATAGCGAGCCATGTGATTTCCAACTGTTTGATAAGGGTTGTGTTTCCTATGTTCGAG
Source organism: Picea engelmannii (assembly GCA_009831015.1). NCBI lineage: Eukaryota > Viridiplantae > Streptophyta > Pinopsida > Pinales > Pinaceae > Picea > Picea engelmannii. Next base: position 749,835 of record ML782510.1, read on the forward strand.
ATCCACCAACTTGACCTACTCTAGAGCTACGGCTTCAACCTTGGAATGACCCAAGTTGAGTAGTGAAAACCTCCCAATCTGTACGGGAAAGACTAGCCAAAAATTCTTCTAAGATGTCCTATTATGATTATCTATTATTATCTGATGAGCTACCTCCCTGCAAACCAGTCTATTAGGGAGGAATTTCAGAAGTGCATGAGGAGGAATCGAACATCCAAAAACCCTGATATTGGATAATTTTTCCTCAATAAACCAATCGACAACCGCCTTGAGGTTTCCTATGATCGACTCTAAAATACGGGGGGGTGCAAAGCCATACAACATCTGATGCATCGGTATCACCACGAAATGACAAATTGTGTAAAAAGAATCCTTATCATTTTCTTCCCATAGATTAGAATGATATTCATGAATGGGTTTAGCGTAGGTTGGGTTCCAACTCTAATTCATCAAAGGGAAAGGAGTCATGAAACATATAGCATCCATGATGTATGCGGACATGTAAAAGGTTACTGGTCGGCCACTGGATCTCATGGTTTGATACTCTATAAACTCCTTAGCTAGGTTATCTGATAGAATCTTGTTTCAATTGAAGCTATATCCTTCGACTGCTTCATGTAAAAGGGGCACCCATTCTGCAGGGAAATGGGTAGGACTTTTCTTCCCAAAAAGTATACATAGCATCATAGCCACATAGACCATGTACTCATTCAATGAGGTTGTGGCATAAACACTATGGGTATCAGCCCTGAATTTTTCTGGGTGTCTCCACCAGTCTTTGATTATGGCGGGGTATGTTTGATCTATCTCTGTGCATTCTTTCCTTTGAAATTCAGTTACAAACTCTTTATTATAAATGTACTTAGAATTGGGAGACAGTTTGTACATTACTTGTATGTGCTCTGGTCTGAAAGAGCTGACGACAACCCCTTGGCTGTCCAAAATGCTTCTTGTCTACACATCTATCCTCTCTAAATCCCAACTAATCATATCGTTATATGTCATGAGTCGTGGGAGCATAGCTACTTTGTGAAGTTTGGACTCTTCTATGTCCCAGATTTTGTTATCAGAATCATCGAGAAAATTCTTGATTTCGTAATCTAAGGTTTCGAAAATTTGCCTCCAGGATTTGATGGAATCAATGGCATGCAGTGTAGTATCAAATATGACATCTCCTTCCGGGCTTGAGCTTTCAACTGCTTCACTTTTCTTAGGTGCCTTTCTAGGTGCCAAATTTTTGTGCTAGAATGAAAACCTGTTTGCAGAAGGAAAATGTATAAGCCTGGATAAATGCAACTCACTCTTGATTGTAAAAAACAAGACTAAAATTTGAACTACAAAACGTTTATTAACCTTTATCTTGTCTTACAATGAGCGTACTGACACATGAGATAAGGAATTAATGTTTTAATGAGGAAGGTACACCTGGAGATACGCCTTCATGTCAAAAATATCTCCATTTTTCCATTATTAATACTACCGCATATCGGTGATTTCAAACTGGAATTTTGAAAGGACTTCTTTCAACAAATCTCGAAATGCGAAACGCCAAAAGTAGTTTAGTCATTATTAATCTCATTTTAAACTAACTTAATTTAGTTTTATACTTTGTTAAAAATTCACGATTTCGCATTTCGAAATTTTGGGGATCCTGTACCCAAAAGGTATGTCATAATCAAACCTCGAATCACAAAATCGTGATGAGATTAATTTAGGCGCTAATCACTTGTATTAATTCTTTAATTAATCAAGATTAGTAATTAATTTCTTGTTTTCGGAAAAAAAGGGATCGGGCGTTCAAGGGTCGACATTTTGAAAGCACTTTGATACAAGAAAACCTGAATCAAAAAATATTAATGAAATGTTGATTGTGTTTAAGAGTTTAATTAATCATGACTAAAGGGTACTTTTTGAAACGCATGTCGGGACTTATAACACTCATTTTTTCTTTTTCATTTCTTTAAATATAAAGCCTTTTCAGGATTTCGGCACGAGGACTCTGGAGTTGTTAACTAAAAAACATAACTCGTGAAAATTTGAATCCCAAAACTCGAAAAAATCGAAAGACTTTTGACTCCTTTTTAGGTCTAAGGGCGGCTCCATGACTAGGAAAAAGCGAAGTTTCAGGTTTAGAGGGAAAAAAATTAAACTTCGTGTCAACATTAGGCTCCAATCTAGGGATCTTGTTTCCTTGTAGGATGAGAAGAACATGTAGACCAAGTGCCTTCATTGGGTAAATGGGGTCAATAATTCAGCTTTGTGAAATAGACCAGGAGGAAAAATCAAAACAGGGTTGTAGGATCTCTACATTTAACTTTGAAAACTCTTCAAAAATAAAACATCTGATGATCTCGAGTTAGGTTCTCAATAGATTTCCTTTTCTAAAACTGACCTCAGATCTATGTAAGATAATCAAAACCAAATTAACCATTCTACCAGGTTTCATCTGATTCAGTTTTCATCAAGGTAAAGTAATTTCAATGTGTCAAATAAGGGGATCCCAGAAGCCTATAATGTAAATCTAGCTACAAGAAGAAAAATTACCAGAGCATCTTGTAATTCATGTATTACAACCTTATCATATTTAAGGATATTGCTTCACTGTCAGTGAGTCTGTTTAGTACCCCGGTGAAGTTATCCGACTTCCCATATTGAATTTCCTTTCACCACTTCATTGTTTTCAGGCATTTGAATGTTGAGATGAGGGAAATCAATATAATGAATTTCCTTTCTTCATCTCTTTGTACTAGATGGGGGCAATCAATATTGAATTTCTTTTCACCATATGTTTGTGTACACTTTTAAATATGAAGTGGGGGAAATCAATCAGCATGTAATATACTCAGGAATATATCTGCTTGAATTTTTTTTTGTTTGTTAACAACATAGGCCTATCAACTCACTTAAATAGCTCTAGGGTTAATCTTCTCTCTTGCCTTCAAACATCATTGGCTTCATGGGAATTCTTAAGGGAAATTTCTTGATATCTCTTTAGGGAATTTCCTTGAGCAAAACCAATCAGTTTATTCCTGTTAGAAAAGCTAATAAAGTTAGGATTAGCCTAGACATACTTCTAGTTTAGCTAAAGTTAAATAACTATAAACTCAACCTATTCTCGTTTTTGAATTTTGTTTGAGAATTTTCAGAACCAAAGTGAGACATTTATTTTCTCAAGAAACTTATGATAAAACATCCAGGGTCAAGCGATAAGCAAGCTTTACCACGACTAAGGGGAAGGTAAGGGGTTTCAAAAAAACTACTGCACACATGACCGTTCTTAAAGATTTTCTTAGTTAGATTTTATAACTTTTCCTTGAGTTCCTCCCCCTTTTTACTTCCTTGTTTGAAAATTTCAGTGATAATGCTAGCCTCAATTGAACTAGTGATTTATTCATTTGTATCTCTCGGGGTAATTTAGCTTGAATTTTCAGAGAAGAATTTCATACATTTGGTAGCTCTTGTGTTGTCAGCCAGAAATATTATTTATTTATTACCTTTTTCGTTGGAATCTACTTAATATAGATATACGTGCATGTCACCTCTTTAGCATATCTAGTATCTTGGTTTGTCAGTAACTTTCCTATGAATGAGAAAGCATAATGACTCTCAGGAGATCTCATGAATCAATTTTAAAGTAAGCATGAAAACAAACTGGTATGTACAATGAGTATTCAGAAAAACATTATTGCATGAAGTTTTTAAGGTGACACCCATTTATAGGGGCGTTAAGGATGTCTCCATCGAGATTTTCTAATAAAAAAACATTTTTTTCCCTTAGAAGCCAAAATCTTATATGGGTCGAACCATATCAGATCAAACTTGCCATGTTTACTAGTGCCTTCTTTCCTGGCTTCCCATTTCAGGACCAAATCGCCATGGAGGAAATCTCTATCTTTAGCTTTTTTATTGAATAACACCTTCATGTTATCCTGATATCTCTGTAACCTTTCATTTACTTCGGCACTATTTTTCTCAACTTCAACTAGCTGGTTTATCCTCCTAGTAACATTGTTGGGTTCTTCATTTGAATCTTGCCAAAGTTTCATTACTAGAAGAGAAAGATTTATTGGTAAAATGACATCAGTGCCATATACCATATGAAAAGGGGAAATCCCAATTGATATTTTGGTACTTATCCTATTAGCCCATAGAGCATATTTTAAATGGATATGCCATGCTTTCTTATTTTCAGTCAAAACCATTTTGATCACGGTAATTAGAATTTTATTAGATGATTCAGCTAGACCATTACCATGTGGATAGTAAGTTGTGGAGTGTCCTAGTATGATGTTATATTTTTGGAAAAATCTTATCATGGCCATTGACTTAAATGCTTGCGTATTATCAGTGACTATCTTTCGGGGACAACCAAACCTAGATAAAATATTTTCTTCTAGGAAACCGATTACTACTAAGTCAGTTGCATTTCTCATGGGAATAGCTTCCACCCATTTAGTGAAATAGTTTGTAGCAGTTAGAATCCACTTGTGTTGTGCGCTGGAGTGTGGATGAATTTCTCCAATGAAATCAAGACCCCATTATTGAAATGGAGCTTCAGTTTTAACTGGAACTAAAGGTAAAGATGGGACTTTTTGTTTTCCTGTAAACAACTGAAAAGGAGTACAAGTTTGGACTTTAGGTGTTTATATCTATGAATAATTTAGGCCAGTAATACCCGTCTCTTAATATTTTATAAGTCGTTGCCCGCTAAGCACAGTGCCCTCTACACACTGCCATGTGGAATTCATCTATAACCATTTATGTTTCGGTCTCAACTAAGCAGCTCAGCAGGAAACCCAGGGGGTCTTTCCAATACAATTTACCATCTATGATACAATATTTTACAACGTGTAACTTCAATGTCCTAGTTTTAGATGGGGTTAACTCGCTAGGACATTGAAGGTTCAGTAGGTAAGAAACAATATCGCGATACCAAACTGAAGTAGAGAACTTGTCTTGAGTCTCAACTGTGGGTGTAGTGACATCGAGCTCATCTATCTCTAAAAATTCAGCGTTCTCCTGTAGCTGATTTATTCCCAGTGCTTTTAAATTTGAATTGGCTAGCAATTTGGCCAAACCCTGACCTTTAATAATTTTAGTTGGTTTGACTTCTAAGTTGAACTCTTGAATTTTAGCTAGCCACCTGCCTCTTCTTCCATCATTGTCTGGCGTCACCAGGATATCTTTAACAAAGATTGATGGCACGTAAGCAACGACCTTTGAGTGCAACACATAAGTTCTGAAATCCTTGAGAGCTTTGACCATTGCATAAGCTTGTTTTTCCAATATATCATACTTCAACTCAGCGTCTTTGAGATTTCTGCTAAAAAATGCAATAGGACGCTCAAAACCTTCCTCATGTTCAGAGGCAAAAGAACAAATCAAAAACTCTTTTGTGTAATCCAGGCTTGCCAGGACTGGTGCTTCGCTTATTACTTTCTTGATATGTTGAAATGACGCTTTGTCTTTGTTTGTCCACTTCACCTCGTTGTTCTTCTTAAGCATATCTGTGATCAATTTTACGATTTCGGCAAAGTTAGGGATGAATCTTCTCAAGAAGCTTATTTTTCCAAAAAAAGACTGAATTTCTTTTACGTTTCTAGGAATATTTATGGTATCTATCACCTCAACCCTTTTGGGGTCGATTTTGATTCCATCTCTAGACACGATATGACCCAAGAGTTTACCTTCTTGCATTGTGAAATGGGATTTCTTGGGATTAAGGAAAAAACCAAATTTGTGACATTTCTCGAAAGTTTGTTTGAGGTGTGTTAGATGTTCTACATCAGATTTAGAGAAAACAGTCAGGTCATCAATATAGATAACGACAAACTTATCTCTTTCACCCATGAAAGCGATATCCATGGATCATTGGAAAGTTTCCCCTGCATTAATTAAACCAAAAGGAATTTTGTCATACATAAAGATACCCCAAGGGGTAGTGAATGAAGTTTTTTCTTTGTCATCTTGATGTACTGCAATTTGATTGTAACCTGAAAAACCATCAATCATAGACATTATTTTAGCTCCAACTACTTTTTCTAAAACATGATCCATCTTAGGTAATGGGTAATTTTCCTTAAGTGATGATTGATTCAGGTTTCTAAAATCTACACATGGTTTGATCTCATTGTTTTTCTTTCTCACTGAGACTAAATTGGCTACCCACTCAGAGTATCTCAGTGGGACAATGATTTTAGCATCCAGGAGTTTTTTCACTTCTTTTTCTATCATCGGTAGTAGGATAGGGATAATCTGCCTGATTTATTGCCTAAAAGGTTTGACACCTTGTTTAAGTGGAATTTTATGTTCCATTATAGTCATGTCATAAGTTCTCAATTCATCATAAGACCAAGTGAAAACGTCTTTATATTGTCTAAGAAACTCAACATACTTACCTTTAATTTCAGGAGACATGTACTTCGATAATTTTACCAACCTAGGATTCTTTTCGATACCTATATTGCAATCCTCAACTTCCTCTGGTTGAGGCTGTAAGGTAGACTTCAAAGGTATGTCATCATGATTAAATAGTCTTTCTAAGGGGATCATACCCTTAATATCTGATTATTTTTTAAAGCAAGTATCTGGTGGTTAGCGATTTTATCTTGGAACTCTTGGGGGTCTTCGCCTTCCTGCATCATCCAAATAGGGTCATTCTGGTTTTCTTGGTCAGCATGTGTTTCGGCAAAGTCATCTACTGTCTCTAAAATTTTCCGAAGTTGTCCATCGTCCTCAAAAACTTGCCAATGTTGTATGATATTCGGTATGGAAGGCCTATGTCTCATTAGTATATGGTATTTTAATTTGAAAGTAGTGGGAGGTGTGAACGTTGAAGTTGCTTTGGTTAATGCGTCTGCCTATTGATTTTCTGCTCTTGGAATATAATGAATATTAACAGAGGAGAAATTTTTTTTGATCAGATCCCAAACACAATTTTAGTAAGACCTTAACCTAGGATGTTTGGCCTGGTATTGACGATTTACCTGTTTCACGATTAGCTCTGCATCGCCAAAGACTTCCAAGTTTTTAATTTTCATTCTGCTGACATCTTCTAATCCTAACACTAAGACTTTATACTTTCATACATTATTAGTGTGGTCAAGGTTCCATTGTAACCTATAAGAGAAAGGGATAACGAATTTGTCACCAGGTGCCACAAAAAGCACCCCAACTCCTGCCCCAAAATAAGATTAGGCACCATCAAAAAACATTTTCCAAACACCAGTGCTATATACATCCTTGTTTATTTGTTCTTTTTATTTTTTATTTTTTGTACAACTTTCATCTATACATACATCAATATCATCATCGATATATAAAATACAATTTCCTAAATCTTGATCAACAATATAAACAGGGTAGTTATTTGGGTTATGTGGGTCACTTACTGTGAATGCTAACCTGGTTTCTCTGTACAAGCGCGTGAACTGTCCTCCAAAAACTGGGATCGTGGCATACGTCATGTCGAGTTGGAGGGATCCTCCAAGTTTAGTGCCCCAAGACCTTGATAATATCATGCCATACTTCGGGGGTATATCAGCGACAACCACATCCATTAGAATGCCTTTCACAGGTATCTGTGTAAGATTAATGACTAAATCTTTTATCATGCCTATATACTTAACTTTTCTTTAATCGAATGAATATAAATCTCCATAAGGACTGGTGATTTCAAGACCAAGTCTATCCATAATGTATTTAGGCATTACATTGTGAGAGGCTCCAGAATCTAACATGCAATTATGGAGCAGGTGATCATGCATAGTCAGAGTGATATGGAAAGGGGCAATGGTGTCTTTGGCACCTTCGAAGGGGTCGAAAATTATGTTAGGATTGTCATCTTCTAAATTTATAACATCGGCCTAGCTTTCATTTTCTGAAAAACTGATTAATTTAGAGATTTGTTTTCTGTATATTGGTTTTTTTTCCAATTTGACAAGGGGTATAGGAATTTTGATTTTATTGATTTCATTTTCCAAATTAAAATTTCCTATTGTCTTGACGATCTCTAAGGTTTGGTTTTCAAAACCTTTCTTTTCAGATTTCTTTTGTTGTGAGGTTTTCATTTCAGTTGCAGGAACCTCTACTTTATATGTGTTTACGGCTAGTGTATCTGTTGACTTTGTCTTGGTAGGCTGTGTGTCAGTGGTCTTAGTTCTTATAGTCTGTTTTTTAGCCTTTTTTGAAACTGACTCATCTGTTTCACCCCTCAGCAAAATCTTTTTCACTGGGGGAGTTGTGAGGCTCTTGTTTCTAGGCCTTAGATTGTAATTTTGGTGGAGTTCGTCCATTATATCATCTGAAATTCCCTGATAGGTTGAATCTTCTGTAATACCGTTGTTCTTGTTATTCTCAGATCTATGTTTTGTAGTTGCAGATTTTTCATAATCGTGCCTCGTTAAAAAAGGTTGTAGGCATTCATCGCCAAGATTATTTATTTCTTATTCTAGTTCCTCAAAATCTTCCACGTCTTCTCCTCTTATAAAGTTCTCACTTTTAAAAGGGGCTTGGAATTTTTTATCTTCATTCTTAATTTGTCTTTGTTGATTTTGAGGGTTGGGATTCCTTCTGAAATCCTTTCTAGGAAAATGCTCATTCTTCTCTTGATCTAGTTCCATTCTTGAGATCTTATTTGAAAGCTCTTTGATTATTCTCTCCATGTCATCCATTTTGTCTTCCAAAGATCTTCCTGATCTAGAGGGTCCCCCTTGTTCTCTGTGTCTTCTAGTTTCTTTGTTTCTAGTCTCAAATTTGGTTTTCAGCTTTCATGATGCCATCATATTTGATTTAATTTATAAGGCATCATCTTGCATTTTAGTGAGGTATAATGACGTCCTCTCCCTCAATAAGAGGGCAAAATCAGGGTCAAAATCTCCAACGAAGGTTACTTTCGCTACAGGTTGGGAGGGTTTGACCTCGGCTGAAATTTTATTATACAGTTTATTAAACCTTTAGGTAAACTCGAGAACTGATTCAGAGTTTTTCTTTCTTAGAGCCCCAAATCCAGTTAGATAATAGAAATGGTCTTTCCTTTCCCCCCACTGTCTAATAAAATCATTTTCAAGTTCCTCATATGACGGTATAGATCCTGCTTCTAGACCTCAGAACCAGGTTCTTACCTGACCTTCAAAAGTCTGAACCAAGAGTCTCGAGTAGACATATTCATGTTTGAGTCCAAGGATGTCAGTGAATTGGTCAAAGAAATTGATGTGTTTGACTGTAGTCAAATCACCCTCTCCTATGAATTTCGACAGATTTTTCATGTAGTTTTCAGGTAAGTCATGGAGGGGAACTGGGAGGACCAAAGGAACATATCTGGCAGCCACCTTTGCAAAGATTCGAGGGGGTGGTACTTGGCCGCCTGCTCCTCCTCCTCCAGCAGCACCTAATCCGACCGTAGCCATTGATGATTTATAGGTTGATGCTTGGAGACTGTAAGGAAGGGTTTCAAGAAATTGGTTATCAAGGGATAGGAAACTTGAGGAAGGGGAACTAGGGAAAAGTGGACTAGTTTCTTCCGACTCATGGGGTGAATATAAAGGAGAATCAATAGGACTCATATCGAGAAAAATATGATGATGGTATGAGTTCTGAGAGATAGGAAAATGAACTTCATGAAGTGAAGAGGTTTCAATCGAAGAGGGAAGTGAGGTGGATCTTTTACCTCTATTGGTGAAAGAAACGGTTGGGAAAATCTCAGTTTTAAAATCAGGCGAGACCAAACTAGGCTCAAGGGTTACAATCCTATCGGCAGGTAATTCCCTGCAAGGAGGTGGGGTATTTGATCCTTCAAATTGACCTCTAGTGTTCGAATTTGTAATTTTAGGTTGATAAAACTTATTTTTCGATGATACAGTCTGTTTAAGATATCTTCTTCATTTTAAAATTTTTTTCTGGATCGGGAACAGGCGAAGTCTTTTTGTCGTCTGGGTTTTTCCTAGTGTTCTTTCGATTTAAAGCTAGTTTGTTTATCGTGGAGTCGCCAAGTGAAAGATAAAGGTAGCCTTATAAGGTTTTCAATATTTGTTCACTATCAAAGAGATAAAATGTCAATGTCATTCTTCCCAGGGAAAAAGCTTCGTTTCTTTGTTCCCCGGTAACAGCACCAAAAAGATGTTGTTCCTGAGTTTATACTTTAAGGCTCTAAAGTATACCATCAAGGCATCCGAAAAGATATAGAAAGTAAGGATAGAAAAGTTAGTTATACAGAAATGGGCTATGGCTGGTCCCTTAACTGTCTCTGTCTAGCTTCCCAGTTTTCCTGGGTACTAATATCCCTTTCAATTACTTCCCATGAATGTTCTAACTCAACCCGGTTATTTGCAGTCTGCAGGATGGTGTTAAATAAATTTAAAGTGAGACTGGTTTGGTCTAATAGTCCAGGCTCGATATTGGGTTGTCTTGTAACTGGTACAGTCATGAGGGATAAAGATCGAAAAGATAAATTATTTTGTTTTCTTTAGGGTTTGCTATTTCTGTTTCAAAACATGTAAGAAGAAATTCAAAACCTTGAATTAATAGTATGATGAAACTAAAGGTTGTTTCTGGTATCTGAGTTAAATTTTGAAAAGGGAACATGCATGAAGTGAAAATAAGACATAAAGTTATTGAACAAGGTGAGGCATCAATTAAAGAGGAATCTCACTTTGTGACAGAAGAAGAAAATAGTTAGGAAAAACTCTTAATGAAGCATTTGATATTGAAATCTAAAACATTTACAGGTATTGTACCTGTTGATAGTCGATACAGAGGAAAAACTATAAATGATTAAATTGAAAGAATAATTAATCACCACAGTAGAGGTTGTACTAAATTGCAGTTAAGAATTCATCAAAGAGATATATGAAAAATATGAAACAACAAAGAAGCACATAACTCAAACTTGACCAGATCTGGAATCTTCAATCTGTATTTGTGTTAATTCAAAAATATCTTTAAATTCTTCTTTACAATGCACCCATAAAAATCCTCATGTCAGTCTCATGAGGTTATACTTATACCAATTCACCAATACATTGATGGTTGGTGATTTCCTAACTCCTAGAGGAAAACAGTTACACAAATGCAAACCTCAACCGTTTGCATGATTATCTTTTATTTTTCTATTATCTCGATAATATAATATTTCAAAATGATACTTCATTGTTTTGTTGAAGTATCTCCTTCTTTTGATTCAATACATTCAACACATTTCTCCAGGAAGAGCACAAAACTTCTAGGAGGCACTAGAAAATCCTTCGCTTCAAATTGATAAAACATTCTCTTAATTTTCGGGAGCCATTCTTCAAACCCCGTATCAACAAACTTAATTGATTGCAATTTTAAGTTTGGCTGCACCATCCACCTATCTATTAGGTTAATATCAATTTCCTTTAATTGTGAAATTTCCATCTGAATTTTGTTCAAATTATCTTTGAAAATCAATTGTTGTCTTACAACGTTTATCTGTCCTAGTTGCCTAGTGCAATTATCTCTTCCAATACCTAATGATCCCTTGTCAAAAAAATCAAATATTTCTTCATAATCGTCTTTGATTTCTTTGGTTATTTTCTTGTTTTCTGCTATGTTGGTTTCCCATACTTTGAGCATGATATCGCCTCTGATCTTCTCTATGACATATAGCTTTGGATTTTTCGATACCTCTTCATTTTCTGAACATACAACTACCCTTTGGAAGGTGGCCCTTGCTGCTTTAGCTTCTTTTTATTTAAAAATAATATTATCAAAAGAATTTCTTACTTCTTGAAAATAATTCTGAATAATCTCTACTTTGGAGATTAATCTTTGTTGCTCGGCTTCTATCTTTGTATGTACTTCTAGTGACAGGTCTTGAAAAACTTTCAAGTCTATCACCTGATTCTAAATGAAATTCAATCTCTCTTGCAATTGTCTCGCTAATTCTTCCTGCTGGGTTGCCTGCCCTTGACTATTTTGCATTTTCTTATACAACTCGTCCAAGCTAGACTTAAGAAATTTAATTTCTTGCTTGTCGGTAGCTCTGTCCTGCTCTAGACCTTTATTGATTTCTTCTTTGATATGTTTCTCAGTATCTTTTAGTTGGTTTTGCAACTGGACTATCCTATGGTTACTCATTTTCAACCTTGTTCTCATATTGTCAACAATGAATACTTTTTTTATTGCCAGAGCTCCCATGGAGCCCTCTACCTCTGTAGCGAAATCTTCCTCTTCCAAGGTCTTCCCATCTACCAACACCCTGTGATTCTTTACCATAACACCTTCTCTCATATACATCTCTTGCTTTAATACAACCTTCCTCTTTTTACTGAAAAATTAATCAGAGGGAGTTATTTCGTCTCTAGAGATAGGGGCGAGGTCACTAGCATATATGACTCCTATCTGAGGGAGCCCAAAAGTAGACTTTAAAGGGGTCAAGGAAGCAATGGGATTACCCAACTCTGTGGATTTTGTTTCCCCTGTTGTCTTGGGGGTATCAACATGAACAGTATATGATGAAGGGGGAGTAGATTGAATGGACTCGAAAAGTGTCTGGACCTTCTTTCTGTTTCTTCTCTTGGATTCTTTGTCTGTGGGACTTCTTTGTTTTGTTAATATCCTTCGACCCCCTATGGATTTTCCTCGATGTCTCCTTTATCCTGTGTTTCTTGTCTGGAAATTGGGGGAGTGTTTTCTTGTTCCAAAGTAGGGGTTGTTTCTTCTCCCTACAATACCTTGGGAAAACCACTTCGTATGTGTCTCTCGAAGGTTAGAAAACTGGTTTGCAAGTGGGATGGTAATGTCTTTACCCTTTCTAACACCTCCTCATAGGTTTTGGCCCCTTTGAAAATGTCATCGCAAGGGGATTCCTCATGTTCATATGTTTTCATGCCACAATGAGCCATGTGATTTGCCACTGTTTGATAAGGGTCATGTTTCATGTGTTCGAGATCCACCAACTTGACCTCCTCTAGAGCTATAGCTTCAACCTTGGAATGACCCAAGTTGAGTAGCGAAAACCTCCCAATATGTACGAGAAAGACTGGCCAAATATTCTTCTGAGATGTCTTCAGTTCTATCCCAATACCTCCTATTATTATCTAATGAGCTACTTCCCTGCACACCAATCTGTTAAGGAGGAATTTCGGAAGTGCATGAGGAGGAATCGAACATTCGAAAACCCTGGTATAAGAGAAATTCTCCTCAATAAACCAATCGGAAACCACCTTGAGGTTTCCTATGAATGACTCTGAAAGACGGGGGGCTGCACAGCCATACAACATCTGATGCACCAGTATCACCACAAAATGACAAATTTCGTCAAAATGATCCTTAGCATTTTCTTCCCATAGCGTAGAATGATATTCATGAATGGGTTTAGTGCAGGTTGGGTTCCAACTCCAATTCATCAAAGGGAAAGGAGTTGTGAAACATATAGCATCCATAATGTATGCGGACATGTAAAAGGCTATTGGTCAGCCACTGGATCTCGTAGTTTGATACTCTATAACCTCCTTAGCTAGGTTATCTGATAGAATCTTGTTCCAATTGAAGCTATAGCCTTCAACTTCTTCATGTAAAATGGGCACCTATTCTACAGGGAAATGGGTAGGACTTTTCTTCCTGAAAATTCTACATAGCATCATAGACCATGTACTCATTCAATGAGGATGTGGCATAAACGCTATGGGTATCAACCCTGAATTTTGCTGGGTGTCTCCACCAGTATTTGATTATGCCGAGGTATGTTTGATCTACCTTTGTGCATTCTTTCCTTTGAAATTCACTTACAAAATATTTATTATAAATGTACTTAGAAATAGGAGACAGTTTGTACATTACTTGTATGTGCTCCGGTCTGAAAGAGCTAACGACGACCCCTCGATTGTCCAAAATGATTCTCATCTGCACGTCTGTCCTCTCTAAATCCCACCTAATCATATCTTTGTATTTCATTAGTCGTGGGCACATAGCTACTTTGTGAAGTTCGGACTCTACTATGTCCCAGAGTTTGTTATCAGAATCATTGGGAAAATTCTTGATTTCGTAATCCAAGGTTTCGAAAAGTTGCCTCCAGGATTTGATGGAATCAATGGCATGCGGTGTAGTATCAGATATGACATCTCCTTCCGGGATTGAGCTTTCAGCTGCTTCTTCACTTTTCTTAGGTTCCTTTCTAGGTGCCATAATGTTCGCACTAGAATGAAAACCTATTTGCAGAAGGAAAATGTATAAGCCTGAATAAATGCAACTCACTCCTGATTGTAAAAAACAAGAATGAAATTCAAACTATAGAACATGTATTAACCTTTATCTTGTCTTACAATGAGCGTACTGACACAGGTGATAAGGAATTAATGTTTTAATGAGGAAGGTACGCCTAAAGATACACCTTTGTGTCAAAAATATCTCCATTTGTCCATTATTAATAATGCCGCATATCGGTGATTTCAAACTAGAATTTCGAAAGGACTGCTTTCAACAAATCCCGAAATGCAAAACGTGAAAAGTAATTTAGTCATTATTAATCCTGTTTTAAACTAACTTAATTTAGTTTTAGACTTTGTTAAAAAATCACGATTTTGCATTTCAGAATTTTAGGGATCCTGTACCCAAGAGGTATGTCATAAGAAAACCCCCAATCGCAAAATCGTGATGGGATTAATTTAGGCGCTAATCACTTGTATTAATGCTTTAATTAATAAAGATTAGTAATTAATTTCTTGTTTTTGGAAAAACAAGGATCAGGCGTTCGAGGGACGACATTTTGAAAGCACTTTGATACAAGAAAACCCGAATCGCGAAATATTAATGAATTGTTGATTTTGTTTAAGATATTAATTAATCATGACTAAAGGTTACTTTTTGAAACGTGTATCAGGACTTATAACACTCAGTTTTTCTTTTTCATTTCTTTAAATATAAAGACTTTTTGGGATTTCAGCACCAGGACTCTGGAGTTTTTAACTAAAAATCATAACTCGTGAAAAGCCGAATCCCGAAACCCGAAAAAATCAAAATACTTTTGACTCCTTTTTATGACTAAGGGCGGCTCCATGACTAGGAAAAAGCAAAGTTTCGGGTTTAAAATGCAAAAAATTAAACTTCATGTCAACATAGCATATGCCTAGTAGAGGCTGTTGAAAATCGATTGTAAATATTTGAAAGCCAAAAAGAGAGGAGAGAAGAGTCGAGACTCAATTGCAGTCCAAGTTCGCATATTGTAATTGATATTCTTATATTAATACAAAAGCGAAGATTTCACTTTTTACAAATTCCTGTGTGGTGGATGTTTGTTTATGAATCTCATTTGTGTTTATGTGAATGTATGTTGTATATGTATGAGATAGGTTTCATCTGTAGGGTAAAGATATAATTCACTCTTTGTTTGGGAGTTTATTGAATTGTTCTATGTTCTTTAGGTTGTGCAAGGAGTGCACAACAGAGCCTTGGAAACTATGTAGTCAGTGCAAGGATTGCACATTTGAACTCTTTCGATTCAGAGAAGAACATGTGAAGAGGGCACACCAGAATAATTCACAGACTCAAGGGAGAACTTCAAGGGTACTGAATACCTTGGAGGAAAGTCTGCGTTGGAGTAAGTGTAGCACAGAGTTGTTGAACACTCTATAGGACTCTACCAGGAGGGAATTGAGAAGGTGCAAGGAGTTCCCAGAACCAACACATTCTAGAGTGTTGGAGATGTTGAGAGAACCCTAGAGTTGTTGAACACTCTAAGGAAGGAAGTATTTGTAAGTGTTCATTGAGTGGGGAAAAGGAGATGCCTTAATAATTATGGAAGGGATCAAGAAATAGTCATCTGAAGGCTTGAATCGAGAGCAAGGAGTGCGTCAAAGACAAAGTGAGTTCATCTCACAAGCTTAGGAGGAAGAGAATCAGGTTGCCAGGAGGTCACCAGGAAATCCCTTCAAAGGAGAGAAGGGTTGAGACCCTTAAAGATTCAGGCAAGCCAAAGCTTAGGAGGATTAATGTCATCATGCACAATGTCTTTGCAAAGAGTGCAAAAGACCGAGAGAAATCCAAGTCTAGAACTATGGAAGAAGTGTTAAGTGTGCACAGGATTAAGGACTGACCAAAGTCCCGAAATCCTGAAGCCAAGCAGGATCGCCCATTGCCTGGAGGGATAGGTGGCAAGAGATCTAGGAGTCCAGAGAAACCATTTTCTGGGATTTTGCAGTTGAGTGGAGTGCGATATCACCGAAGCTCCGAAGCCCGTAGTGGGCCCTAAACATTGATGGTTAGGAGACAGGTGGCGAAAGATCAGAGAGTTTGGGAGATAGATATCTGGAATATTCTAGTGGATCAAAGAAAAATCTTCGCGAAGTCACGAAAATCGAAGTGGACCTAGACTGTTGGATCCAGAAGGACACATGGAGTAGATCCACATATTTCAGAGAAATGTTACTCTGGAAGGCAGAGTGGGAAGATACCTGAAGGCCACAGTCTGAAGAATACCATAGTCATTGGTTGTGGGGGAGATGTGGACCATAGATTGGGTCCCAGGTAAATTTTGAGATCAGGAAAAAGGGAGCAATCTGCTTGCAAAATCTCTGAAGCACAGAGTCGCAGAGAGGACTGGACCAATGTCACAACTTGAGGTCATGTGAAGAAGAATTGGGGCTTAGAAAGAACCTGAAGGTCTCACAAGAGCTGCGCCTAAGGGAAAAGGGGCATGTTTTAAATTGGATTCAGGATAGCAAGGTCCCAAAGAGCCGATTCAACTCAACTTTGCGAAGATCCTTGACCGGGAGGTCGCAAAACCCCCAGGAGGGTAGGGGGGCTGCAACAAAATCCAAAATGATGAAAAGAATGCATAATTTGAGAAGAGAGTCCACACAACTAAGAATGTGAAAAGAGAAGAAATAGATGCCCTCAAGTTGGTAAATTCTAAGGAGATAGAACCATTGAAAGACAAGTATACACAAGATTTGACCAGCTTGCAGACAAAAACCTTGGAGGCCAACAAGTTCATTGAACAACTCAAGCATAAAATTCAAGGGCTAGAACAAGATAAAGAAAGACTTGAGATGATAATAAAACAAAGTAAAACATGAACTCTCATCCTAGAAGCCCTGAAAGCAGAAGCCACAACTATTAATGAAGAACTAAAATCAGAGAAAAAGAAATGTTTTTGCATATTGAATGACATCCACATGAACATAGATGATCATACAAGGCTTGAAGACCAGATGCAAGAGATAGGAGATAAATATCAAAAGGATCAAGATGTCTTTGATAAAATTGTGGATTGGTAGAGTATGTACAAGAACCCACCAGATACCCTGCCACTCTATACCACTAGATAAACAATAAAAAATCAAGCCATGTTTGATACATGGAAGCCCTTGCAAAAAGACATCTGATGCATTCAGGAGATAGTGGCGAAGGAATACAAAAGGTTATGGAATGTTTCAATGATCTCCTAGAGGAATTTGGATGGAAATCATGCCCAATATTGATGATGCATCCCTACGTGAACTAAGAATATAATAATTAGAGGAAAAGAGGGAAGCTAGTCAACTATTTATTGAGCATCTTACAAAAGTTAATAAAGAGGTATTGAATGACTATTTGATGAAGCCAATAAAACTAATCACATTGGCCAAAAATTTCATCAAGAAGACTGAGCAAAACTTAAATTTGGAAGTCACAATCAAAATATGTGATGGTGAACTGGACCTAGAGAAAATGCACTTCACTATGGAAATATTACATAGATCAAATGGAAATACAAAGGATTTCATGATTGCTTAAATTTTTGTAACTGATCTTTCTTATTTTGTCCTTTCTCACTTGTATAAATTCGACTGTAGAATGTGAAAATATGAGTACTAAGTGTCCTCTGTCAACATGGTAGTTATGGAATGTAAACACTCTCTCCATAAATAATTTTATGGGTTCGCTTATGCCTAAAATTTTAGGGTTTAAATTTTTGAAGAGCCAATTTTTTAATAAAGTAATTTTAAAAAAATTAAAATTTTTCACCCAAATATTAAATTAAACCATATATATATGGTAAATCATTGATCCCATAAAGAAAAAGAGAAAATCCTATGTAAAGATGGTTTTCCCTCTGGATTGACAAAATTTCCAATTTTCCTTGATTTTTTAGAATCCCCTTTTTTTGTGTGGGTGAATTGCCTTTTATATCCTAAAATATTTGGCTTCCATCTCCACGAATCAAGGGTTTATGGCATTGATTTCACCCATGGATTTCAATGAAAACAATTTCTTCCATGTATATGTAAATGGTCATGTTGGTTGGACTTCACTCAATATCTTGAGTGAAGATGTCTTTGGACAGGTGTTCTTTAAGGTGAACATGTCTTTTGACAGGAGCTCTTTTTGTGCTATTAACATAGGCTAGGTGAGATGTTGATCTTAGGCCTCATAAAGTGCCAAACTTACTGCTATGCAAGTGCCAAGTGTTATCACTGCTATGCATTAAGCGCGCGCAACACGTTCTTATCCCGCGCATACGTGCGCACCCTACTTTTGTGAAGTGTCCTTCACTTTATGGTTATTTTGTATAGTTTTTGACTCTTCTGGAATGTTGTGAACTTAATTCTGTGCCATGAATGACTTCATTGTTGTTTTGATGATGCAGAGTTCTTGTCGCCATGTGTAGACGAAATTTCAGTGATAACACCAAGTTTCATGATCATCTTCAATAGTATGGCTCTGACTATAATTAATACATGCAATGAGAATGAGGCACAAACTCAAGGCTATCATGGGCTCTAAGTTTTTTGCTATCTTCAGATGTCATTCTTTAAGAAAACAACACTAGGCATATGGTGGGAAAACAACACTAGGAATATGGTGGTTTTAAGTGCTTAGAGTTTTTAAGACCTTGTAACCATAACATATTTCAATGTCGTTGTGAGTCTGTGGCTCAAACCATCTCGCAATTATTGTGAGATGAATATCTCTATCCATGGAAAAGTCACTATCACCTTGCAACTATGAAAATGCAGATTTTAATGCTCAAATAATTGCAGCAATATCTTCTATTTCTTGGTGGGGTCATCAAACATATATGTACTCTTTGTAAGTTATATGTTGTTTAGTCTATAGTTGTTTGTGGCGAGCCTTGGGATGAAGGAGATGCGCCATCATTTAAAAACCTTTGATAGGGAATATTTCCTTCACATTGTTGACCATTGTCTTATATGGTTGTTTGAGGCCTGTGTAATGTCAATCTTCAATATGCAGAGTTCCCATCATATGTTATGATCTGGATGTTGACTAAGGTTGGTTGTCATTGATGTCAAACCTTGAAGAAAGCCCGGTAGCACAAAGGTTTGGGTAATGGACCCAAGTTTGTTTGATGTAAATATGACTCATTATTGTCTTGTCATGGTTGATAATAAGTAGAAATGCATGAACTCCAAAGTGGTCCCCTTATGGTGAAATCCCTCATGGGAAGACGCTTTGCGGATTGAGTCATCCTAGAAGTATGGTTAGAGAAACCATGCTTATTTATGGAATAATGAGATTAAGGTCAGTGAATTTTTCAGTGAAACTATCCTATATGGACAGTGTTTTTCATGCCATTTCCAGTGGTATGTGGAATGTCACATAACTCCTCATGGTTAGAGAGTTATGGCCATGAGAAGTTGGAGAACCTAGGTTTGGGTAATGGACCCAAGTTTGTTTGATGGATAATGGTATGAGTTTTGATATATTTTAAGGTAATACTATTCTATATGAATAGTACATGTCATTCCATTTCTGGTGGTATGTGGAATGTCACATAACTCCTCATGGTTTGAGAGTTATGGCGTTACGAAATTGGAGGACCCTTATATGTGATCTAGAAGCCCCAAAAGGTCAAAGTAGTCAAAGTGGTTTAAGATATTTTAGAAGGTAAATAATAAAGTGAAGTGATGAGTGTACTATAATTCAAAGTGAATACAAAATAAATTATTTAAACAATAAATTTAATGGAGAAATTAGAAGTGGGTTAACCCTAAAATAAGGAAAGTGGGCAAAGTGACCTAGAATATGTTTTTAAGGAAGTTATTTGGAGAGTATAAATAAGAGTCAAGGATCTCTCATTTGAGAACACACTGGAGCATATTGAATACCTATATGTGTCTTAGGTAACCAAAGTATATCTAAGCTGAATTTCTGAGGGAAGGTGAAGAAAAGAAGGCCGAAATTCAAGGAAGGATAAATTCTTTTGATGATGCTTTCTAAGGTATGTTATTTACAGGTCACCTCTCCATTTTCGCTATAACGTTTTTTATAGTGTTAGCACCAATTCTTGCAAGTCATGAGAGTCGAGCGCAACACATTGAAAAAGTCCATTTCGGGCTTAAAATCAAGAGAGCGGGCATTTTGTTTTCAATGGCGAGGATCCACAGATGGAGCAGATCGACGGTTATCGGGTAAGTTTGAGTCACATAGTTGCATAAGGTTTGTCGTATGAGCTCATCTCTTATGGCCAAAATCACAAAATGAAGATCCATTTCAGCATTTCGGCTACTAGGACTTCAAAGGACAAAGGGGTTGCTCTTCCACTATAGTTCAAAACCCCGAAACGCAAAATGCGAAAAAGCGCCCAAGAGCCACTTTGGCATTTTGGCTACTGAGACTTCAAAGGACAAAAGGGTTTCTCTTCCACTGCATTTCAAAACCCCGAAATGTGAAATGTGAAAATCTCCCATGAGCCATTTTGGCATTTCGACTACCGAGACTTCAAAGGACAAAGGGGTTTCTCTTCCACTGCATTTCGAAACCCCGAAACGCGAAATGTGAAAAGCACCCAGGAGCCATTTTGGCATTTTGGCTACCGGTACTTCAAAGAAAAAAGGGTTTCTTTTTATGTTTTTAGTCTCGGCCACCCCCCATGGAAGAAGCAGTTAATGAATATTGAGCAGGTGGTTGAGACCTCATCTCAACTCATAAATGGAGGGCATGGAAAAGGCTTGGAGAAATCAGCCTGTGGTACCCTTGTATGCAGGTCCCCCTGCAAGAGCCATGTTGAGTTAAGATGGTGTCTGACGAAGGAGTTCCATCCAGGTTTGACTGAGGATCCTGTGCATGCTAATTTGGACTTTTATGTCTCAACTACCTTCTTCTTTCCAAGGGGACAAATTGCTCTGAGTATATATACTCATTTTTTGTATTTTTGTAAGGATGGATGGTAGAGAAGAGCTCCCGACTGTAATGTTTTAATGAAGCACTGGTTTTCTTGGCTATGCATCTGTATATGAAATTTCCTTGTTTAATGTAAGGTAGCTCTCTTTTTCATCTTGTTTTGATCTCATACTGAAAGAGTTCATGGTTGAATGATTCACATGAATTTTCATGACTGTGTTATGATAAAGGATTTGTTATAACACTGTTATGTTCTTTTAGTGTTCTTACTTTTGAATATAAGAGGTTCTTGTGTCCAAAGTTTTCTTCTACAGGTTGTTGGAAGCCCGGTGCCTACAACAACCCTTCACATTTCCTCATAGAATTCTTCCTCCTATTCGCCCTTATTACAACATACTGCCTAAAGTTGAATCAAGGCCTCATCTACTTATGCATGCCTGGCCTAGTTTCTGAGTTAGAACGATATTGTTCTGAGTTTACTTCCATCCATCACCCTTTATCAACAAATCATGACATTTAAACTGATGGGCCTCAAGCTTACTCCTGCCGCAATCCAGGAGTGAATTTTGATGCCAACATTTCTGGCACCATTGTCAGGGACGAAGTTGAAAATTTTCCCTAGGACTGAATGACATCGAGCCTTTGATTCTGAAGGTGCATCAGGCATCAGAGCCCTACAAGATTGCTACTATGCACCTAGAGACTCCATTGTTACAAATCCACTGTGGTGAACCTGGGGTTTTAGTTGTGGCTTCCAGAGGTAGACACACGCGGTCCCATCCACAACTGCCTCTAGCTACACCTGAAGTTGATCCAGAGGTGATTGTCAGAAAAGGAAAGGCCCCTAAAGAAGAAACTTCCACCACTAAACCAGTGTTCCTGCTGAGTTTTCCCCTCCTGGTCTAGGATTGGAAGGAGAAATCATCGCCACTCCCCTCTCCCCTAAAGCTGTACATTGGCATAGACCCTGGACCACAGAAGATTTCCCCACCCCTAGATTTACCACTCCTCCTCTTGTTACTACTACTGCTACTGCACAGAGAGAAGCATCTTCTAACTCAAGCCCTTTAGCCTTCTCTCTGAATCCCTCATTGTTTCCCCTTTCACCTGGAAGCTCATTTCCAGTATCCCCTATTCAAGCTCCTTCTCCTCTGATATCTCCTCCACCTAATATTCCGATGGCATGAGAAAATCCCCCCATGACTAGAATGGAGGCCATAATAGCTGCTAGGTATGCTCCCCTTGTGTTACCTCAGCCTCTCAATGCCCTTCCAGCAGATGGCTACCTTAAGTAGCTACCCAAGTTTACAGGTGAAGGGGACATAGCTACAGAAGAACACCTTGAAGCCTTTTACAGTTTTACAGATGATCATGTTATCATGCATGTAGACGTATGGATGAGGATTTTCATCCATAGCCTTGAAGGCAAGGCTAGAAAGTGGTTTAGGGCCCTGCCTCCTGGATCTATCGATGGGATTGAGGCTTTGGATAATTCCTTTTTGAGACAGTGGGGAGACAAAAAAGACTTCATGTATTACACGATAGAGTTCGGGTCTTTGAAGAGAAAGGAAGGAGAGTTTGTCTCTGATTTCTCCAAGAGATTCAATAAAATGTACAATAAGATCCCCATTGAAATAAAGCCCTCAGAAGCCACTACTAAGATCACTTATGCTAGTGCGTTTGATCCTGATTTCTGCCTTTTGTTGAGGGAAAGGAGAGCCACTACTCTGGCTCACATGCAGGATGCAGTCGTGGAAGTAGAATCTAACATATTGGCTATTGACCGACTTAGGAATAAGGTTGATAGAGACATATCCAGGAAGAGACCTGAAGCCTCCCCATCCAATTCCTCTCCCCTTCCCCTTCATATGGATGAGGTAACTAAAGTGCTAAAATCGCTTTCGGCTAGAATGGAAAGGTGGGAGTTAGAAGGGAAGCCCATGTACAAAAATCCCCAAAATACTGATAACAGAGGATTCAGGAGGCCTAGAAACAATGTTCCATAGGCTTTGCCAAGGGAAATAAGGAGCAAATATAGAGACGAGTAGAGGATTCAAACCCCTCTCCAAAATAACCTAGTTGCTCATGAGGAAGGAGAGGCGATAGATGAGCTCGACCCTGAAATTCACTGTATTGAAGACACTTTCCCTTTTCCCCATTTGACTCAATCTATATATGAAGAATCCCTTATGAATAGTCAAGTCAATGAGTTGGGTAAAGGGGAAAAGGCCAACAACACTCCTAATATATATCATCTCAGGTCAAAGAAGAAAGGAGGAAATTTTGATAGCCATGATCAACCCCTCATAGCGAAAATACCTGTTAAGCCTGCAACAATCACTACTAAAGAAAAGAAAACTCAGAATACTTCACCAACAACCAAAGAACCTGTCTTTGAGGTAAGGGAAGCCCCTAAGCCTCTTTCCTCCTTTAGTTTTGAGCATGAAATTCAAAATATTAGAATTCTCATACTCCTCTCAAAACTAGTTAAAAATGATGATTTCAAAAGGTCCCTCTCCAAACTGCTACAATCTGAGTCCCCCCAACCTTCCTCAGACTCAGTAAATATTCAAGATGAAAAGCCAGTCGTCGTCCTAGGTCCCATGGTAGAATATAGAGATGATTCATCCCCTCCCTTCTACACATCCCTGAACATACATGATAAGGTGATGCATAATTGCCTCATGGATTCAGGGGCTTCCCACAACCTTATGCCCAAAATAGTCATGGAAGAATTGGGACTGGAAGTGACAAAGGATTATCACGATTTGTACTCTTTTAATTCAAGGAGGGTAAAATGCCTTGGAGTCATCAAATATTTGGTGGTCTCTTTATTTCAGCTGCCAATGAAGAGTGTGGTCATGCACATCATTGTAGCTGATGTTCCTCCCAAGTTCGGCATGTTGTTGTCAAGATCTTGGATTAAAAAACTTGGAGGAAAATTACAAATGGATCTCACATATGCCACCATTCTAGTCTTTGGAGGGGAACACAGGAGGTTGTATAGAGAAGCTCAACTAGCCTACATTGTTAGCGACAAAGCAGACCCCACCAATCATCCTATCTTTGCACTTGACACTGATTTGGGGTCTAGTTTATTGCAGATCACTGAGACTCCTGAAGCCCCTTTTCAAATCAGAAAGCAACCCATATTTAATCATGAGATACCTCCTCCAACCACCTCTATTTGGAAAATGTTCTTCGATGGAGTGGTTTTTGTGTCACTTTGTCAGGAAACCATATCCTTGTCACACAAGATAGAATTTGAAGTACCAATAATGTGGTAGAATATGAAGCTCTTGTTCTGGGTATGAGGGCTACAAAAGAAAGGGGAAATGAGGAGGTAGCAATGTTTGGAGATGTTGATTTGATAAGCCAGCAAGTCAGGAATGCTTATCGAGCTAAGCATCCTCGGCTCAGGGGTTACAGAAATGAGGTGTGGGACCTGATTGATAATTTCTTCTTGGCTTTCAATATTTATTTTATTCCAAGAGAGGAAAATACTTTGGCCGATTCCTTAGTTGTCTCAGCTAGTCTGTTCAGGATCCCTCTGCTACCTAAGTTCAAATATGGGGTCGAGATAAGATATAGGCCATCTATTCCAGACAATATCAAGAATTGGAAGGTATTTGAAGACGATCTTGAAATTGAAAAATTTATTCAGTCTGTCGATGAATTTTTTGCATTGCACATTGATCAAGATCCTAATCTCGAAAGTCACCCTCACCCTGAGGTATTTTTAAATAAAATTTCTAATCACCATATTATTCATCTGCCTAGAAATCACATTCTGAAGGGACTGGTCCCTTTTGAAAGATTGTTTGATGGGAATGATGTGGCAGTAAAGGGTAGGGTTTCAAGTGGAAATGTTGATACAGCGGAGTGCAATATCGGCACACAGGAGGAGCCTAAGTTTGTCAAGTTGTCAAGCGGTTTGACCAAAGAGCAGAGGGACGAATATACCGAGTTAATAAGGGAATTTGCTGATGTGTTTGCATGGACCTATGAAGACCTCAAGACATATGACAGCTATCATTGAACACAAGATCCCACTGAAGGAAGAGGCTAAGCCATTTAGGCAGAAGCTAAGACCGATAAATCCCATGTTGTTTCCTGTCATGGAGAGAGAAGTGAAGAAGTTGTTATATGCCTAAATCATTGTCCCCTTGAGATATTCTAAGTGGGTAGCCAATTTGGTCCCAGTGAGGAAGAAAAGTGGAGAAATCAAGCTCTGTGTTGATTTCAGGAACCTGAACAAGAGCTCAAATAAAGACAACTATCCCTTTCCCAACATGGAACACATATTGCAGAGGGTAACTGGTGCATCTAGGATATCCATGATTGATGGTTTTTCTGGCTATAATCAAATATCATTCATGCCCGAGGAAAGAGAAAAAACAACCTTCACCACTCCTTGGGGCACATTCATGTATGCTAAAATTCCTTTTGGATTAATGAATGCAGGAGCAACATTTCAGCGAGCCATGGACATAGCCTTCATCAGGGAGAAAGATCAGTTTGTAGTGATCTATCTGGATGACATCACAGTCTTTTCCAGTTCTGATAAAGAGCACCACTGTCACTTGAAGAAAGTTTTCTTGAAGTGCTGGAGGTTTGGCCTATCCTTAAATCCCAAGAAATCTTTGTTTGCTATGAAGGAGGGGAAGTTGTTAGGCCATATAGTATCAGTAGAGGGAGTGAGAATTGATCCCAGCAGGGTAGAGGCAATTCAGACCCTATCTCTTCCCAGGTCTAAAAAGGAAGTTCAGGTTTTTTTAGGGAAGATCAACTTTCTGAGGAGGTTAATCTCAAATTTTGTTGAGTTGGTGAAACACATCACATCCATGCTCAGAAAGGGAAATGAAGTAAAATAGACTGCTGAACCCAGGGAATCTTTTGTCCAAATAAAAAGGGCATTGACTGAGGCACCTGTGCTGATCAGTCCTAATTATTCCAAGGATTTCCTAATTTTTTCTTTTGCTTCTTTTGATACAGTAGCAACAGTCTAATTGCAGAAAAATGAGGAAGGGCGAGAGAAACCCATTTCCTTCTTCAATAAGGCATTAAGAGATGCAAAAATCAGGTATGAGATCATGGAGAAGCAGGCCTATGCCTTGGTGAAAGCTCTCAAATATTTCAGAGTCTATGTCTTTCACTCAAGAGTGAATGTATACGTCCCTTCAGCCTCTGTGAAAGACATCCTTATACAGCCTGACATAGATGGGAGAAGAGATAAATGGATTGCCAAGATCCTTGAGTTTGACCCGGAGATAAATCCCACCAAGTTGGTTAAAGGGCAGGGTTTAGCCAAGCTGCTGGCCAAATCCAATTGCAAGGCTTTGGGGGTTAGCTTCATCAATGCTTACTCAGGAAATCAACAAGCTGAGTCATCTAGCAAAAGCTCTCAGGGTGGCTTATCACTAGAAGAATGCACCTAGTATAGAGACATTTTGTACTTTCTATAGGAGTTGAAGCCTCTTGATGGAATGGGAAAAATCAAGGCAAGAGCTTTAAATCTCAAGGTAGTCAGATATTCCCTAATTGACCAAGTCTTATACTGGAGAGACCCTCTAGGGGTGTTTCTGAGGTGTCTGAATCCACATGAAGCCCAGAAAGTTATGTTTGATTTCCACAATGGTATTTGTGGAGGGCATCATTTATGGAAGACCACAGCCCACAAAATTCTCAGGGTTGGGTACTACTGGCCCACCTTATTCACTAATGTCTGCAGAGAAGTCAGAGCTTGCATCAAATGCCAAAGGTTCTCAGGAAAGAAGCAGCTCAAATCTCTGCCACTAAAGCCTGTAGTGGCTTCAACACCCTTTCAACAGTGGGGGTTGGACTTCATTGGGGAAATTCATCCTCCTTCAAGTGGACAACATAGATGGATCCTAACTGCAATAGACTATTTCACCAAGTGGATAGAAGCTGCCCCCACCAGGAGTGCTTCGCACAAGGTAATTATCAGCTTCTTGGAGGATATCATAGCCAGATTTGGCTGTCCCATCAAAATTGTCACTGATAATGCTGCTTCTTTCAAGTCTAAGCCTCTGGTCAAGTTCTGTGAGTAGTTCAAAGTTTCACTAATTCACTCCACTCCCTATTATCCTCAAGGAAATGGACTGGCAGAATCTTCCAATAAAAGTCTAATCAAACTCATTAAAAGATTATTGGAAGATAATAAGAGGGCCTGGGAAAGGATGATTTTAGGGGCTAAATTTCACTCATGGACTAATTTTCCATGGTTTTTCCAAAAACGCAATTTGCTATTTTAAAAATTATTCACCCAAATTCTATAGGATAAAATTGTTTTACCTTAAAATTCGCCAAAATTTTATAAAAAATATATAAAATCCTTAGAAATTTGAATATTTTTACAAGAATATCGCCAATCATTTATAGTTGGCATATGAAGGATTAGTAATATTTGCCAAGTTTTCTACATTTTAAAATAAATTTCCATCCTTAAAATCATCCCTGGGCCTAGGATTCAAAGATCAAATTCCCTCTATGGGTCGATCGAGTGACAACAAAGAAGTCCCTGGGCACCTCACCTTTTCAAATTGTTTATGGGACAGAGCTTATGTTTCCCACTCAACTCACTTTACCTGTAGCTAAATTCTTTCAAGATCATGAAGGAGAGCCAGACCATATGGTCAGAAGAATTCATCAAGTGGTGGAACTACAACAAATCAGGGAGCGGGTGATGGACATAGCTGATAGTCATCAGCAGAAGATCAAGCAGGCCTTTGACAGGAAGGTCAGGAAGGAGGAATTTGAGCTGGGAGATTTGGTGCTTAAGTGGGATGCACCCAGGCAGGATAGGGGCAAACACAGTAAGTTTGGTGCCCTCTGGATCGGGCCCTTCAAAATCTCTGAAGTAGTCTTAAATAACACGTACAGGTTGCAGGATTTGGAGGGTGAAGAAGTCTTTAGCGGCCCAATAAATGGGCATTTCCTGAAGAAATGTTTTGTTTGAGCCTTAGACGGCTCATCTATTTTTGTAAATATTGTCTTTATTGATTTTATGTTTATTTTCGGCTTAATAAATGACTCCATAGCCCAACAGAAGGCAACTGGAACTGTAGAAGGAGTTCTTAGAGCATCACAGGGACGACTCTATCCCTCATGGAGCCTAATGTTAGCGCCAATTCTTGCAAGTCATGAGCGTTGAGCGCAACACATTGAAGAAGTCCATTTCGGGCTTAAAATCAGGTGAGCGGGCATTTTGTTTTCAACAGCGAGGATCCACAGATGGAGCATATTGATGGTCATCGGGTAAGTTAGAGTCGCAGAGTTGCATGAGGTCTGACGCATGAGCTCATCTCTTATGGCCAAAATCACAAAATGAGGATCCATTTTAGCATTTCGGCTACCGGGACTTCAAAGGACAAAGGGGTTTCTCTTCCCTTGCAGTTCAAAACCCCGAAACGCAAAATGCGAAAAGTGCCTAGGAGCCATTTCAACATTTCGGCTACCGAGACTTCAAAGGACAAAGGGGTTGCTCTTCCACTGCATTTCGAAACCCCGAAACGTGAAATGCGAAAATCACCCATGAGCCATTTCGACATTTCGGCTACCAGGACTTCAAAGGACAAAGGGGTTACTCTTCCACTGCATTTCGAAACCCCGAAACGCAAAATGTGAAAAGCACCCAGGAGCCATTTCGGTATTTCAGCTATCGGTACTTCAAAGAACAAAGGGTTGATTTTTATGTTTTCAGTCTCAGCCACCCTCCATGGAAGAAATAATTAATGAATATTGAGCAGGTGGTTGAGACCTCAGCTCAACTCATAAATGGAGGGCGTGGAAAAGGCCTGGAGCAATCAGCCCATGGTACCCTTGTATGCAAGTCCCCCTATAAGAGCCATGCTGAGTTAAGATGGTGTCTGATGAAGGAGTTTCATCCAGGTTTGACTGAGGAGCCTGCACACGCTAATTTGGACTTTAATGTCTCAACTACTTTCCTGTTGCCAAGGGGGCAAATTGCTCTGAGTATATATACTCAATTTTTGTATTTTTGTAAGGATGGATGGTAGAGAAAAGCTCCCGACTGTAATGTTTTAATGAAGCACTGGTTTTCTTGGCTATGCATCTGTATATGAAATTTACTTGTTTAATGTAAGGCAACTCTCTTTTTCATCTTGTTTCGATCTCATACTGAAAGAGTTCATGGCTGAATGATTCACATGAATCGTCGTGACTGTTTTATGATAAATGATTTATTATAACACTATTATGTTCTTTTAGTGTTCTTGATTTTGAATATAAGAGGTTCTTGTGTCCAAAGTTTTCTTCTATAGGTTGTTGGAAGCCCGATGCCTACAACAGCCCTTCACATTTCATTGCAGAAGTCTTCCTCCTATTCGCCCTTATTACAAATTACTGGCTGAAGTTAAATAAGGCCTCATCTGCTTGTGCATGCCTGGCCTAGTTTCTAAGTTAGAAAGATATTGTTCCGAGTTTACTTCCATCCATCACCCTTTATCAACAAATCGTGACATTTAAACTGATGGGCCTCAGGCTTACTCCTGTCGCAATCTAGGAGTGACTTATGACGCCAACATATAGAATGAGTCAGAACATGAAATTTCTATTCCATTGAGGAAACATATCGAAGTATCTATGGTAAAAAATTAAACTTGTGAGTCTTTGTATTTTTGGAGTTACACTTCGTGGAAAATAGGGTTTGTGGCCAGTCCTAAAACTAGTCTAAAAAAGGTGTTTCAGGTAAAAACATCATAAATTCTTCATAACAGATAGAAATTCAGTAAGAAAAAATGTGTTGGTTATATTTCAGTCTTTAGTATGCTGTGTAATAGTTTAATATTGATTCAACAAATATCTACATGGTCGCTCTCTAGAATAAGCCAGAATTCAGCAAGGTATGCCATTTTTTCTATAACTCCTTTTTTGAGAGGTTCCAAGTAGTGAAACATGGAGGAATTGCATGAAACACATTGAAGAACATTGAGTATCAATTTCATATCTTTATTCATTATAGATACAAATTTATGATTATTTCAAGTTAGGGTTGTTGACTAATCCAAAACTAGTCATGTGAGACTAAATAAAAGTTTGATGAAAATGCTAGTCTCTTGTTGTTAAAGTTAAGGAAGATTTGCAAGTATGTGATCATATACAATAGTGCTATTATAGAGTTACAAATCATATTTGGATGATGGAATTGATGAGGGATTTGGGTACATGGTTGAGACAAGTAGTTGATGAGTTGGCACATACATGAGGTGTATAGTTGATGATGTTGGTACATATTGATGAGTCATAGTTGATGAGTAGTTGACACATGGTTGTACATACTAGGTACATGGTTGGTTGCACTTGTTTATGGTACAAGTTGATTACAGATTGTTTGGTACAGGTTGGTGCATGGTTAATGCACTTGTTTATGGTACAGTTTGATTACAGGTTGAGGTACAGGTTGATGCATGGTTGATGCATGGTTCAGGTTTATTGGTACAGGTTTACAATGGTATATCTCATTGTGATAGTGTGACGGTAGTTCCATCATTCTACTTCTACTTCAAGGCAATTTAACGGGGCAAGGACAGGTGGTTGTAGCCACCTTCCGGTTGTAGTCAGAGAATATAGGGGGTTGTATCCTCCTTCTAGTTGTAGCCAGATAATTGGGGAGTTGGAGCTTACCTCAGGTTGTAGCCTGAGAAACTAAGGGGTTGGAGCCTCCTTCCAGTTGCAGCTAGAAAACAAAGGAATTTGATGCTTCCAATGAATGTAATTCTTCAAGACATATAAGAAAAAACATTTTGTGGTTTTCTCCCGCTTTGGGTTTCCACGTAAAACACTAGTGTACTGTGTATGTGTATGATTGTTCATTTGTTCATTTATAATTATTGGATGATAATTCTACATTGATATAGCACTTAGATTATTTGGTTTAAAAAGGATTATAATTGTTTTATTACTAATTCACCCCCCCTCTCAGTAATCCAACAATTGGTATCAGAGAAGGCTCCTTTAGAAATTAGTTTAACCACTGAAAGGTAGATCATGGAGAGCAACAACTTGTATAAAAATGGAATACCAAAGTTTGATGGACAGAAGTATTTTTTTTGGAGCCTAAGGATGAAGACATATATATAGGAAATGGATTTGAAATTTGACAATCAATTGTAGATGGATACACAGCACCAGCAGTTCCACCAACAAATGAAAATGCAGTGAAACTCGGTCATAATAATTCCAAAGCCACAAATGCACTTCTGAATGGTCTCAATGGAACAGTATTCACCAAAGTTGCACATTGTAAATCCACTAAAAAGATTTGGGACAAGCTTTGAAATATTTATGAAGGAGATTCAAAAGTCAAAGAAGCAAAGCTTCAAACTTACAGAGGTTAGTTCGAACAACTAAAGATGAAGGAAGATGAGAATATTTCAGCCTACTTCTTACGATTCGATGAAATAGTGAATGTAATCATAGGATTGGGAGAATAAATCGAAGAATTTGTAATTATTTTTTGGCCCTTGGTTATGGAAGGGAGCGAAGATCAAGGAAGAAAAGGTGAAATACAAACTGTGCGGAAGACACAGTGACTGTTACTGGGTCGAAGTGAGAAAAAGAGCATAAAAGATGGAGAAAATCCTGAGAAATCAAGTCGTTGGATGAGGAGATCAAATATGACAGGTGAGCAAGGAAGAAGGATCGTGTAAAACTCAGCAAGTGGAAAAATCCACCGTTAGATGCTTTGGAGCACCACGTGAGAAGGAAGGAAAGTCAAGTTGGCGAAGCCCTGAAAACGTGGGTCAAGTTGACCTAGGGTTTTGGAAACCTAGGTTTCAACCTAAGGATGTCGGTAAGCGATTGTAATGTATAAATAAAGGTCAAGAGGACCTAGGTTGGGTTGTTTTTTTCATTGTTACTAGTCTTGATCTAGAGTTTGTGAGAGATTATTGTTGTATGAGAGAGAAGTGCTAAGTGTGAGAGCCTTCTGGTATTGTAATATCTTCAGTTGGGTGTGAAGATCAACCCTACAGATGGGTGTGCAGGGAGGGGAGAGATAGAGAAAAGAGAGAGATCTGCTAGCTAAGAGCACAGACAAGAACTGTATGCTTTCATCTTAATATATTATAAAGCATAGTTCTGTGGACATAACCATAAGGAGAGAGTGAACCACATATATTTGGTGTTGTGTGTGATCATTATTTTGTCCCTGTCCTTGATGTAATGTGATTGCATTATTATGTTAGATTTAATAGGTAGATGTGCAGAATAGATCTAAGATGATAAGTGATATAGGCACGTTGTATTGTTCTGGTATTGGATCCACTTGATATTCCCCTTGGTTGTAGACACTCTTGTCATGCAACCCCCCCATAGCTGCTTC
This sequence comes from Picea engelmannii, assembly GCA_009831015.1. Lineage (NCBI taxonomy): Eukaryota > Viridiplantae > Streptophyta > Pinopsida > Pinales > Pinaceae > Picea > Picea engelmannii. The sequence goes on from ML782510.1 coordinate 782,284, forward strand.
GGGTGAGACTGCATCTGCTTCACAGGTGTATCCGAAAGGGCCAGTAGTCAGGGCTCATTGGTGCACCCTTGGAGATGAACCCTGGGTCTGCCCCTATTCCAACAAATGGTTCTGTTGTTGGGACCAGAATATTCTTAAGGTAATTTCAAGGTGGTTCCCATCAAAGACAAAGATTCAAAATTGGATAGAGGATCAAGAAAAGGACTTCGCTGAAGCCCAGAACAAGAACCCTAATCTGAGTACAGAGGATTGGTTGGAGAGAAATATTTTTACTGATATACACGAGATATTATTTGGAGGAATCCATCAGGAACTATATGAGTGGTTAGCCAGGTTGGCAGATACCCAGTTTGAGGTCATATCTAAACCTCATGTAGTTTGGACATCAGCATTGATCAAGGTCAAGAGATTTGATAACACCATGTCAAGAGAAGTAGACCATTGGTTTGACAACACCATTGGAGGCTACATCACAAAGTTTGTTGTTGACAGAGTAGAATCGTATAGCCAAGCCAAGAGATAATTTTTATAGGAACCCAGAGGAAACTTTTTACACTTTCTGAAGTTCAGAATAAGGATGTTGTTGCATGAGAAAAACATCTTGAAGATACAATAGATTGGTCGAATCTTAAAAGGCTAATTTTCAAAAATTCGGACAGCGACAATGACACAGAGGATGGACATACGCGTAGTGGGAAGGTGTTCAGAGAAGTTCATCTTGCGAACCTGTTCAAGCAGAACTACATAGACGAGGCATTCTATAGTGGAGAAGAAGAAGATTTGATCTACAAAGAGAATTCAGAACCCACTAGGGCAGAGGAAGAGGAAGCCAAAGAACCTTGCCGGGATGAGCCAAAAACTTCAAGAACTGCATAGACTGTTGAAGTAAGTTCTATTATCCCTCTTGATGATTCAGTAGTATTAAGAAATCAGAGTAATCCAAACCACTAGAGCGTTCAAAGCACCATCACTAGTATTCCACCACATACTCAGTTAGGGAACCTAGGAAGATCTATGGAAGATGATATGAGACTCCCTATCTTTAGGGGAGATGGATCTGAAGATCCTGACCAACACTGGTTCCTATGTGAAGTCGTATGGAATATTAAGAATGTCACTGATGAAGGAGTGAAAATAACCCAGTTTAGTACTACCCTAAGAGATCACGCACTAAGATGGTACATGAAGCTTGTCCAAGGACTTGCGCATCCTAAGCCACTGAATGAGATCAAGAATGTGCTAATTGCAGAATTTAAGAAACCTAAGTCGGAGTCCCAATGTATTATAGAACTGAAGGAGATCAAGTAGAAGGTAGTCGAGCCAGTTTGGGAGTTCGATCAAAGATTCAAGACCCTAACAGGATGATTGACTTTTCAAATTCCAGATGAGTAGAACAAGGAATGGTTCATTGCTGCCCTCTTACCACACATCATAATTCCTATGATGCAACAGAATATTTCTTCACAGGCTAAGGCACTAGAGATCGCCATGAAGTTAGAATCAACCCCTATGGGAGAATCCAACTCAGCTATGATTCATATCTTGAGTCATATGACTAGTTTGTTTTTGCAGGTCGAAGATATGAAGAAAGACAAGGAAAATATATAAAAGAGAAGACATATGGTGTGTCAAATGCAGATCAGAAGGCCATAAAAAGGAGCACTTCCCTCTATTCCATGAATACTTGGCCTCTGGAGCTCCAAGCCCTTTGAAGGAAGTCACCTTACCCTGGTGCGAGGTATGCAGAAATAGGCATCACCCTGGTGAGTGCTATTACATGCAAAAATATGTTCAGACACCCACAAATTTGTATTGCACGTTCTGTAAGTTTGTGGGACATAATGATAGGGATTGTAGGGATTATGATCTCATGCATGAAAGGTCAAGAGACATATACAAGATTCAAGGCAAAGTACAACAAGAAGGAAACCCTACGTAGTACAACTCCCATGGGAGAGGAAACTTCAATCCTCACGATGGATTCAGAGGAAGAGGATGAGGAGGAGGTATGGGTCAAGGCAGAGGACATGTCATTTGTTATAATTGCGCACAACCAGAACACTTGGCAAGGTATTTTCAAAACCATTGCACTACTTGCAGCTATTGCAACTCCTTCGAGCATGTTATTGAAGAATGTCCAACATTGTTGGCTAAACTTCAAGAGAAACGAGGACCTCCTTAGAACCCACAGATATAGTTGATCAAATATGAACCTCGCGGAAAATACCCTCGATTCATTCTTATTACTAGAGGAGGTGCTATTACAGGAGACGACAGAATGACCCAAAGGAAGACGATAGAAGATTCAGGAATTAGGAAAGCTGCAGAGAAGACCCAAGCCTTTGATGCAAACAAAGAAAGACAAATATTTGAGGAAGCAAGAAAAGAGTTCAAAGGAGACCAAGGTTCTTCATCAAAGACAAGACCAAAATTAAGAGAGTATGGAATGCCTCAGGCATTTGATCAATCCACTTCGCCAAGAGAAGGAAAAGAGGTAAGAAAGTTCATGGAATTTCTATATACTTGTGTTAAGTTGATTCTGGATGAGAGCGTTGTCCAAGAACTACAAAATTTAATCAGACAATACGATCTAAGAAAAATAGACCCCTTACTGAATAGGGTAGTGCATCAAATCGGTAAGAAGAGAAGGACCAATAAGGAATTACATTTGAATGCTCAAATAGGCGAATATGATATAGATTATGTGGTCCTCGACTTAGGGTCAGAGGTCAATGTCATGACGAAGAAAACCTGGGCACTGATGGGAAAAGTTAAGTTGATCTATTCCCCTATTAGGCCTAGGATGGCCAATCAGCAAGTTGTAAGTCCATTTGGCAGATTGGAACATGTCCCTGTGGACATTGATGGAGTCAGAACATTTGCAGATTTTGAGGTAATTGAGATAGTTGATGACAATTGCCCTTATCCTGCGCTGTTAGGAATTGATTGGGCCTTCAATAATTCCACTGTGGTTTATTTAAAGAGGAGACGTATGGATTTTGAAAAAGATGGTCTTAGGGTCATTGCACCCTTAGATCCCAATGAAGGTCAGTGATACACAGAGCCCATTAGAGAAGAAGACTGTGCATATGAACTGGAAAATATATACAAATTAGCAACCATACAATAGGATTACATTAATCCTATGGTTGATGTAAACTTAAGCTGGTGAAGTGACAATGTATGCTCATCAAACTCAGAAGAAGCACTGGAGAATTGGCAGAATAAAATGTATGAAGTGTCTACAAGAAGATGTGCTAGACTAACCAGAGAAGTTCGTTGGATCGGCACAATAGTAAGTAACTTACCCACCTTTGATGGTCTAAATCCTTTAGAAACCTTCTTGTCGAAATTTGAAGAGAGTGTTCCAATGGAACAAACATTTTTGGTGATGGATGAGGCCCTAAAAGCAACCCCAGCAAGATGGTGGGGGACACACAAAAGTAACATTACATATTGGGTACAGTGTCATACCTTTATGACAATGCGGTCCTCAGCACAAGTAGAAGGCTACAAAGTTCAATACACATGTCGAAGCTACCCAAAGGACCATGTGTGAAGCTGTGAGGAAGCATGGAACATGTTCCTCAAGAACAATGGGTACAAAAATTCATCAACACACTGGACACAACACCTATCGACTAGTACCTTCAAGCAGATTTGTGCCTCATCACTACAGATTGGAAAGGTATGACTCAGAATTTTGTAACCACCTTCTTATTTGAAATTCAATACCCTTCGGTAGATCAAGCACTATATATTGTCAGACATAAAGTGTTTGAGGAGGCCCCTAGCCTCCCTTTGGAGAAAGATGAGGACAAATGGACTACACCTCTCCAAAAACTGCAAGGCTATTACAACATCAATGTTGATGAAGACGATGATCCAAGAAAGGTGAAAATTACATAAACAAAAGGCCAGAGAGATGTGAAAGGAACAGGAGTTGAGTTACCATTCATTGGACACCCAATCAGATTAAGAAGGTCAATATTGGAACAGAACGGACATTGAAGCTTGCAAATATTGGAGATTATTTGGATGTTGCCACTATTGACACGATTACAGGATTACTACATGAATATCAGGACTTGTTTCCAACCAAGTTCACTTATATGAAGGGCATTAAAGGGCCTATGGGAGAGATGGGGATCCCTTTGAAGCCATATGCTAGGCTAGTCAAACAGAGACCCTACAGATTGAACCCTAAGTACAAAGAGAAAGTGAAGATTGAGCTCGACAAAATGCTGGAAGCAGGGATCATAGAACCTGTCGAAGAGTCAGAGTGGATTATCCCTATGGTGGTACAAGACAAGAATACAGGAGAGATCATGATCTGCATAGATCTCAGAAAGATTAATGATGCTTGTTTGCATGATCCCTTCCCTACATCATTCACTGACGAAGTGTTAGATAATGTGGGAGGCCAGGAAGTATTTTCTTTTATAGATGGATTTTCAGGATACCATCAGATCCGGATTGCCAAAGAAGATCGTCACAAGACCACATTTGCAATAGAATGGGTTTCTTATCAGTATACACTGATGCCATTTGGATTAAAGAATTCCCCAACGATATTTTTCAGGGTGGTGGTCGAATCATTCAAGGAGTTTTTTCATAAATTTCTAGAAGCATACTTTGATGATTGGACTATTTTTAGTTTATTAAATAATCATATTGAATGTCTAAGACTAATGTTGGAAAAATGCAGAAAGTGTCAAATTTTTTTGAATCTGAAGAAGTGCATCTTCTTCTCACCATTTGGGGTGTTGTTAGGTCATATTGTATGCAAGAATGGATTGTTGATTGATCCATCTAAAATTGAGATTATAGTTGATATGCCACCTCCTACTTCAGTCAAACAGTTGCGCACTATGCTGGGACACACAGGATATTACAGGAAGTTCATTAAAGGATATGCTTAGATCACAACACCTATGAAGAAACTGTTGAAGAAATATTGTCAATTTAGTTGGATAGAAGAATGACAACAGATCTTCAACACATTGAAACAAAAAATGGTTACTGTGCCTATTCTGGTTTTCCTAGATTGGACCAAGGAATTTCATGTGCATGTCGATGCATCTTCCATTGCTTTAGGAGTTTTGTTATCACAACCTGGTGAAGGAGAGATTGACCACCCGTTAGATTTTGCTAGAAGGAAGCTATCAACTGTAGAGGTCAACTACACCACCACTGAGCAAGAAGGGTTAGCCATGGTGTATGCATTGGAGAAATTTCACCACTACTTGTTGGGAGGACACTTTAAAATGTTTATTGATCACTCCACGCTAAAATACTTAGTCAACAAGCTAGTGTTGGGGAGAAGAATATGAATATGGCTTATGTTATTCCAGGAATATTATTTTGAGATCATATTAAAGCCAGGAAGAATGAACAAAGGTCCTAACCACTTGTCAAGGTTGGAACATGGTGAAGAGTCGACTAGTTTGGAGGATGAACTACCAGATGCTCAACTACTAGCCATTAGAAATATCAATGACCACTTCGCATATATAGTCAAGTTCCTGACAACAGGAATGGCACCTACTAAATATACAATTCCTCAAAAGAAACAACTAGGAGTGCACGTTGAAGACTTCTCACTTATAGTTGGACATCTATATAAGATGGGACCTAATGATATATTGAGAAGGTGTGTTATGGAGGCATAGCACCCACTGATCCTCGCAGAAGCTCATGAAGGCATCACAAGAGGACATTATGCAGGGAAAGAAACTACACAGAAGGTTCTTAGAGATGGCCTTTGGTGGCCTACCTTACACCGAGATGATAAAGACTATTCCAGAGCCTGCGATGTATGCCAAAGAGTTGGGAAACCATCCATAAGAGATGAAATTCCACTAGCACCATAGTTGACCCTACAAGAATTTGAGAAATGGGCAATTGATTTTGTGGGACCTATAAACCCACCAGGAAAGCGTACAGGAGCAAGGTACATAATTACATCAACATAATACTTAACCAGATGGGTTGAAGCAAGAGTAATTAAGGACTGTAGTACAACCACAGTTGCGTGCTTCATATTTGATGACATCATAACCAAGTTTGGATGCCCAAAGATCCTTATGAGTGATAAAGGCACACATTTCATAAATCATACTGTTGAAGCCTTGACTGAGGAATTTCCAGTCTGCCATCAGAAGAGCACGCCTTACTATCCACAAGCAAATGGGACAGTGGAAGCATTCAACAAGATCTTGGAGATAACACTAACCAAGATTTGCAATGTGAAAAGGGATGACTGAGATTCAAGAGTATTAGTAGTACTTTGGGCCTATAGAACCACTTGCAAGAAGTTAACAATGCAGACCCCCTTCAAGTTGGTTTATGGTCTCGAAGTTGTTGTTCCCATGGAATACTTGGTGCCAAGCTTAAGAATTGTTTCCTTTATAGATATGGATGGCATTGGCATTGTTCCAGAGGGGCTTGCACAGTTGGTTGAATTGGAAGAAGACAGATTTGTTGCAGGATTCCATCAACAAGTATAGAAGGAAAGAGAGAAGACCTACCATGATAGGCACATCAAGAAGAAGACATTTAAACAATGTGATTCGGTACTGGTATACGACAGTAAGTTCATGAAGCATCCTGGGAAGTTCAGAATGCATTAGCTCGGACCATATGAGGTTGCTCATGTTACAGAAGGAGGAGCTGCACAGTTGAAGACTTTAAAGGGAGAATGGAAGGAAGGATTAGTGAATGGGAGCCGACTGAAGTTGTACTATCACAACCAGCTGCCTCGCAGCTCTCAGTAGAAGCATAAGGAAAAGGGTCTAGGTACCAGGTGAAGTTGAAACTAGGTACTAGACATAGAAAATAAAGTCTGCACAAGGGATGGAGAGGAGGCATAGAGTAGAAAGCAAAGGCTACACTGCATAGTTCAAATTCGAAGTAAAATAGGAAGCTCCGATATGAAGTGCCTCGAGATGAGTCACAGGTGAGTGTTGGGGGCCTATTGGCCCTTGGATATGGAAGGGAGCGAAGATCAAGGAAGAAATGGAGAAATACGAACTACGCGGAAGACACAGTGACTGTTACTGGCTTGAAGTGAGCAAAAGAGAAGAAATGATGGAGTGAAGCCTGAGAAATCAAGTCGGTGGATGAGGAGATCGAGGATGACAGATCAAAAAGGAAGAAGGATCGTGGACAACTCAGCAAGTGGAAAAATCCACCATTAGATGCTTTGGAGCACCGCGTGAGAAGGAAGGAAAGTCAGGCTGGTGAAGCCCTGAAAACGTGGGTCAATTTGACCTAGGGTTTTGGTATCTAGGGTTTTGGAAACCTAGGTTTTGACCTAAGGATGTTGGTAAGTGATTGTAATGTATAAATAAAGGTCAAGAGGACCTGGGTTGGGTTGTTGTTGTCATTATTACTAGTCTTGATCTAGAGGTTGTGAGAGATTATTGTTGTATGAGAGAGAAGTGCTAAGTGTGAGAGCCTTCTGGTATTGTAAAATCTTCAGCTGGATGCGAAGATCAACCTTGCTGCTGGGTGTGCAGGGAGGGGAGAGATAGAGAAAAAAGAGAGATCTTCTAACTAAGAGCGCAGAAAAGAACTGTATGCTTTCATCTTAATATATTATAAAGCACAGTTCTTTGGATGTAGCCCTAGGGAGAGGGTAAACCATGTATATTTGGTGTTGTGTGTGATCAGTATTTTGTCTCTATCCTTGATGTACTGTGATTGCATTATTATGTTAGATTTAATAAGTAGATGTGCAGAATAGATCTAAGATGATAAGTGATATAGGCATGTTGTATTGTTCTGGTATTGGATCCACTTGATATTCCCCTTGGTTGTAGAACTCTTGTCCTACAACCCCCCCATAGCTGCTTCGATTGAGACTGCATCTGCTTCACAGGTGTAGCCGAAAGGGCTATTAGTTAGGGCTTGTTGGTACGCCCTTGGAGCTGAACCCTAGATCTACCCCTATGCCAACATTGTTCAAAAGGTACTAAGATCTCTTCCTATGAGATTTGACCCTAAGATATCATCACTAGAAGAAAGATCATATCTAAACTCAATAAGCATGGATGAATTGCATGGAATCTTCACATCATATGAAATGAGAACTGAACAAGAAAATCCATATGTAAAAGAAGTAGCTTTCAAAGAATCCAAAAGATCAAAGCAAAAGGAAAAGAAATAAGAAGAACACAACAGAAACAGTGACGTCTCAAAAGGTGACGAAGAAGTGGCCAACTTCGTCAAAAGACTGAACAAGGGAACCGATGGTAGGTATAGAGGTGAGCTTCCTTTAATTTGTTTTAATTGTGATGGTATTGGTCATTTTGCAAAAAAATGTCCTTATAAGAAAAAGAGAAATCATGAAGGTTACTCAAAAGGCAAACAAACATATAAAGGAAAAAGAACTACAAAGAAAGTTTTCAAGAAAATCTTATGCACCAAAGAAGACATCTCATCATCAGATGAAGATGAAGTCAGTGACGGTGAGACGGGAATATTTATATTCATGGCATTAGAAGACTCTGATAAAGAAGACTCCGAAGAAGAATATGAAGAAGCCGAAGAAGAATATGAAGAAGTCAAAGAAGAAATTGAAGAGGCAGAAGTTGACTACCAAGAAGAATTGATGTGTTCCATAGAAGTTATCAAAAGAGAAAAGAAGAAAAACAAGAAACTACAAGAATAACCATACAAGAAAGAAGACACTCAAGAACTAGAACAAATGATCACAAATTTCAAAGTTCAAATAGAAGAAGATAAAAGAATTGAAGAAGCACTCAAAGAACAACTAGAAGAAAAGGACAGAATCATTGGAAATTTGGAAGTAGAGATTGTCACATTAAGAAAGGATATTCAAAAGAAAAATATGTAGAATAGCTCAAAAGTTTTGGATTACATTATCAATAGTCAAAAATCTCATCTTGCCAAGTCCGAACTTGGATACAATCAGACATAAAAGGGATCAAGATCCAAAACACCAAAGCAAGAAACATATCCAAAAAGCTATGCAGAAATAATCAAAGGGGATAGGAAGATATACAAGGAAGATTATAGAGACACTTCTCCACCAATAATATTCATATTTTAGAATATAAAATAGACAGATAGGCCTCAAGAAGAAGAATGATTCATAAGAGCACCTCCTTTCAGAAGATCTTCAACTCCTAGGTATCAAACTATATTTTTTATTTTATGTTATGCATGTAATAATTTTGGACATAAAGCTGTGAATTGCAGAGCTAACAACAGGAACATAAAAAACTTTGAAAGTCATACACAAAAGGGTTATCCAAGAAGGCCTAGTGAAACAAAGAGAAGAAGTTACAACAGGTTTGAATCTTTGAGCACTGAAGTGGAATCCTACAAATGTAACAAATTTGGACACATGGACAAAGATTGCAGAATGACAATCCCTCCTAGAGAACCACAACAAAATAACAATGGTCACAGACAGGAACCTCAGAAAAGGACATGGATAAGAAAGAAGAATTAGTATAGCAATGAAGAATGCACACTCTCTCTACAAGATAAGTAGAAGAAACGTGGTTGGTATGTTGACAATGGCTGTTCAAAACACATGACAGGTGATAGAGATAGGTTTCTTACATTAAGAAAGGAAAGAGATGGATCAATCTCCTTCAGAAATGATGTTTCAGCTAAAATAATTGGAAAAGGCACAGTCAAAATTAGGAACAAGAATACAAAGGAAGAAAATGTTCTACTAGTAGAAGATTTGAAACATAATCTTCTAAGTGTGATTCAAGTGTGTCACCAAGGTAATAAAATTACTTTTGATTCACAAAAGTGTGAGATAAGAAAAGAAGGTTCAGGAAAATTGATTGCTACAGCTGCAAGAACTTCAAGCAACATATACATGTTAAGTGAAATCGGAAATGAAAAGTGTTGTCTAGGAAAGGAAGATGAAATTTGGCTATGGCACAGAAGAATGGGTCACATACATTTTGATAACCTTGTCAAAGTCATCAAAAGAGAAGCAGTCAGAGAAATGCCCCAAATCACGAAACCAACCAACACTTTATGCAAGCATTGTCAACAAGAAAAGCAAACAAAGACCAAGTTCAAATCAAAGGAATATTCAATGACAAGACCACTGAAAATTATGCACACTGATCTAGTTGGACCAACTACAACAAAGGGTTTAAAAGGTGATAAATACTTTATGTTATTACTTGATGATTATACAAGAATGACTACAGTTTTCTTTCTCAAAAATAAGTCAAAAGATTTTGAAAACTTTAAGATCTACAAGGAAATGGTTGAAAATAAAATGGATTCAAAAATCAAATGCTTGAGATCTGATAATGGAGGAGAGTTCACTTCAAAGGAATTTATGGACTACTGTAGCAGTCATGGAATAACAAGGCAATTCTCCGTTTCTAGGACACCTTAATAGAATGAAGTTATTGAAAGAAAGAACAAGACAGTACAGGAAATGGCTCAAACAATGCTAATGGATTCCAAATTGACAGATATCTTTTGGACACAGGAAGTGCATACATCAGTTCACATTCAAAACAGAGTAATGCTCAGAAACAACACTGACAAAACTCCCTATGAGCTATGGAAATGAAGACCAAAAAATGCGAAGCACTTCAGAGTTTTTGGAAGCAAATGCTACATCAAAAGAGAAGATGGCAGAATGGGAAAGTTTGACTCTCATGTGGACAAAGGAGTAATTGTTGGTTACTCAAGTACAAGGAAAGAATAAAAGTGTTACAATCTAAGATTGAACAAAGTTGTGGAAAGCATCAAAGTAACAATTGATGAAACAGGAAGACCAGAATCAAAGGAAGAAGAAAATGAATCAATGGAACAGCCTTTCGAAAAGGAAGCAGAAGATGAAAAATAAGTAGAAGAGGAAGATAAAGAGAATCCGACAGAAGCAGAAGAGAAATTTCAACAAGTGTCTCCAAAGACACCTGGCAAAAAAGTACAAAAGAATCATCCTTCATATCAGATTATCGAAAACAAAGATGCAGGAGTTGAGACTAGAAGAAGAATCTGTTCACTAGAACAAACACACCCAACACTCTTATCTACAATTGAACCAAACTGTTTTGAAGAAGCCAACAAGGATGAATTTTTGAATAAGGCCATGGATGAAGAATTGGATCAAATAGAGAAAAATGACACTTGGGAATTGGTTCCAAGACCAAAGAATAAGAATGTGATCGACACAAAATGGGTTTTTAGGAATAAATTGAATGAAGATGGACAATTTACAAGGAATAAAGCTAGATAGGTATGTAAAGGATATGCACAGATTGAAGGAATCGAATTTGAAGAGACATTTTCCTCAGTTGCCAGAATGGAAGCAACCTGTTTTCTTTTAGCTTATGCATACTCCAAAAATATTAAAGTGTATCAGATGGACGTAAAATCATCTTTTTCGAATGGGGAACTTGAATAAGAAGTATACATTGAACAACTAGAAGAATTTCAGTTGTCAGAAAATGCAGACTATGTGTGCAAATTAAAGAAGGCCTTGTATGTGTTATCACTCCAGGAAACTCTCCTAGGTTGTATCTCAGAGATGCATGGTAACTTAACTAATCTTGCAATGTTTTAATCAAATGGATCGAGATGGATGACTCAATCAAATATCACACACTCTAGACATATATGAATACTTTCAGAAAGATAAGGCATATACACAAAGTACATATGAATGGCCAGATAAAATAAGTGAAGTACTTGTAGATTATATGTTTATGGATGTAATGAAAAGTTGACAATTATCATAATTCATATAAACAATAACAACGAACATAACATTCAGATACAAGTAGGATAAGAGAGAATACGAAAGTTTGAACAGATATGGCAAAAGAAGCTTATGTCTGATATATATTCAAAAAGTCTGAAGAATACAATAGTAGTGGTCAAGTCCCCATAGTCGACCCCCCTTTTACAATATGAAATCAACAGGATTATATAGCCTTTACAACTTATTTGAGATCCTCAAAATATGGATCTGATAACCACATCTTCTATCTTTAGTTTGTGGAAGATATCTATCACAAATTCGAATTTGTGAGGTGGTTGGAAAAGATAGAAATTTCTGGAAATATGTTTCTCCAATATTCATGTATATCCTCCAAATAAAAATAGATATTGGGAAACTGAGAGAGGTTATTGAATATCAGACAGTTCTTATGAAATACCTCCTTCATTTTCTAAAAATACTCTTCCAACTCATCAGAATATGTCCTCAAAGACAATGACTAAAACAAGAAAAACAAAGTATTTAATTTTTGGAAATATGGTGCTCAAAGATTGACCTATATTTCACAAATAAAAATATATCTTGGGAAATTGAGAGAGGTTATTGAAGATACTATCATTCTTATGAAAATACTCCTTCAGTTTCAAAAAATACTCTTCCATATGATCAGGATCTGTCTCCCAAGAAGGTGACTAAAACAGGAAAATCCATATTTCCAAATCTAGTCATATTCCTACATTTTAGGAATTAATCCCTAGAATATTTCTATTGATCAAATGAAGTGCCACCTGCACTAATGGATGATATTTGATAATATATTTGACCATATGCTCCTAAATACACTCAACCAAGTCGAATTTTGACCTTTTGAGCAAAATCTGTGCATTTTTACCCAAAAATAGAATGACCACTTAGTCTTCTTGCCTCATCATCTACCTCAAAAGATGAAAAGGGATGATGTTATGTATCCCTTTAATTATTATCTATCATTAGAAACCACCCTCGAGGCATCTGGATCAAAAAATAATCAATCTGAGAAAAAAGAAGAGCAATATGCAATTTTCTGCGCTTTCGGTGGCTAAGGAGCCAAAATTTTTAGCCTATAAGCCACCGAAAGATATGCTTTCGGTGGCTAAGGGTAGTTGTGAAAGCCTGCCTAAGCCACTGAAAGATTTTTTTTGAAAATATCTTCCAAAATTGCAAAAATATGTTTCCTCTCAGCTTCTTGATCTTCAAGGCTGTTCATTTGAGTTCAGGGTTGCTTCAAATAAGTTGCAGAAATCAGTGTTGTATCTCTTTAGTATTTATTTGTTTCAAAACCAAATAACACCTGATTTGATCCAACATCTTTTGATCATGCTTTCTTGCTTTCTTGTATGCAAAAGCTATGATGAGATATACCTTTGTTGGCAAGAGTAATGATAGTTTTACCACAATCGAATGTACCAAATCTGGCACATGTTCCTTCAAGCACGGAAGGAAATAGAGCATCTAAAACACATGGTTTAGTTATCATAGGAATATCAGTTGCAAACTTGATAGAGATAGGCCAAGGTATATTTTGGATTTAAATGCTAGTTGAATAGGAGCAACAATTTGTGAAATAGAGGCTTCAAATATTAGTTCTAATATTATTGCTTTCACCATCATGTGAACCCTGTACTGTGTGTTGAAACCTCAAAAAAAATTCTCTTGTATCTATAGCATAATCACTGCTCAAAGATTGTCAGTGTCGTAACCATTTACAAGTTCCTGCGCTTTCAGTGGCTAAGATAGCCCCGAATTTTGCATTTAAGCCACCGAAAGCTAGGCTTTCGGTGGCTTAGAAGCCCTTTTGAAACGATGCTTAGCCATCAAAACCTGAGATTCGAGTTTTTTGAAGGAAAAACCAAACCAAATGTTAGGAAAACTTTATTACAGACTTAGAGCTTGTAAAAGTGAGCCTCGAGAAATTTAGAAATGCATTTTTTAATTACCTCCTTCACCTAAAATAAACAAACTTGACTGTGTTATTTGAGGAGATAACATATGGCACCTTCTAGGGATGAAAACCTCCCTGTGAGGTTTCAAGAACCTCATATCCAATGCCTTTCCTGGAAAAACTCAAACAGAACCTAAACTCTAGTGTTCCATTGTTCATGGAGTTATCTAGCCTTTACCATTGGGCATGGAGTCATCTAGCCTTTACCATTGGGTATGGAGTTATCTGGCCTTTACCATTGATCTATTCAAACCTGTGACCTGCCTATAACCTACTTTGCTTATTCAACAACCAATAACTGAAAGAATCTACTTGCTTAAATGAAGAGTTTATTTTCTTATCTACTCCTACTCTAACCATTGTACTGATGCTTAATCAAGTAAACTGATGCTTCCAATGAAGCCATATCAGAAACTGATTTACTGAACCTGTTCTTGATCTTGACCTGAAAAATAATGAAATGCATAGCCAACAGAAAAGTGGTTTGAATAGATGATAAAGCCAACTTTCATTTGACAAAAATACTTTAACACATATGCTGCTCATAGATTCCAAATAGTTTGCAATAAGGTCATTAAAACCATACAAGAATACCTCTTTTTTCTGTTGTTCCAACTGAAAATTGAAGTACTTATGCTAATGGCTTTCAGTGATCTCCATGTTGAACATGGACTGCTCAGTATTTGATGTAGAAAAATATATGATCAACTGATGATCTAAACTTTCCTATTCCCCTTCATCATATCCCTGTGATTTGAATTCATCACTATGATGTGCTGGCCTATTGCAACTGACAACTTCTGAGAGAGAAAAAGTAATGTGTTTTTGATCTTCTATATCACTGCCTTCCTCATCATCAACAACCTTTATATCAAAAACTGAAACAAAGGGTTCAAACAAAAGATAGTGCTCTTGATGTTCCTTATGAAGATAAGATGATCTCTGAAAATTATGTCCCTCATGATTGTTGCAATCTTCCTTTGTCTGCAAATTTGGAAGTTGAGGGCTGCCCTCAATATTTGTTGCAAATTCAACTCTGTCACATGCCAATCTGTCAATCTGCTCATTTTTATCTGAGATCTCAAAAGAAATGACTTGGTATTTATGTGAATTAGAAACAATAGGTACATTTGATATGATGTCAAAAGTATCTACAAACTTGATGTCAAAATGGAGGTCATCTAGAACCTTTGTATCTTTATGAAAAGTATCCTCTTCAACCACATACTTTTCAGCACAATCAAACTTTTCATGTCCATTAATTTGACAAAACAAATTAAATTCATAACATTTTGGAAAAAGGGCATTAGATGAAAAGTCATCTTTACAGAACAAATTGAATGCATCATGAAAAACTTTCAAAGAGATGATACTGGTGGTTGGAAGAGATCTACACATGTCAAGGGCTGATCCTTGCAATGAAAATTTGAAAATCTTGATCTTGACATCCTTGTGCACAATCTGACGTTCACAAATAAACTCATGGAAATCTAGCAGATGTTCAGTAAAAACCTCCCAATCTTCTCCTTTAAATGTAGGAAGAATACCTTCCCATTCATCTCTACTAGGTAGAGGATTAGGGAAACCAACAATCTTGGAAAAATCATAGAAATCATATCTCTTAGCTAAGATCTTGTTCATTTCATACCAGTGGAGTCGCCAACAGATTTTAGATCGATGGAGTCGCCACTGAATCCGTCCTTCATGGAGTCGTCAGATAGATGATTACAACCGAATATATGTCTATACTTTGTCTATCATCAAAGATGGATCTTGTCGTATCCCAAGGAAGTTGAGCTTCAATCTTCTCTCCCCGACAACGACGCCAATTTGTTATCACTCGAGGAAACTCTCCTAGGTTGTATCTCAGAGACGCCTGATAACTTAACTAATCTTGCAATGTTTTAATAAAATGGATCGAGATGGATGACTCAATCAAATATCACACACTATAAAAAAATATGAATACTTTTAGAAAGATAAGGCTTTCAACCAAAGGTGTTCAGAAGGTTTAATAAACAATGAAAGTATGGAGAATACCTATAATACTATTAGAAACATATACACAAAGTACATATGAATGGCCAGATAAAATAAGTGAAGTACTTGCAAATTATATGTTTATGGATGTAATGATAAGTTGAAAGTTATCATACATCATATAAACAATAAAAAATGAACATAATATTCAGATACAAGTAGGGTAAGAGAGAATACGAAAGTTTGAACAGAGATGGCAAAAGAAGCTTATGTCTGATATATATTCAAAAAGTCTGAAGAATACAATAGTAGTGATCAAGTCCCCATAGTCGACCCCACTTTTACAATATGAAATAAATAGGATTATATAGCCTTTCCAACTTATTTGAGATCCTCAAAATATGGATCTGATAACCACTTATTCTATCTTTAGTTTGTAGAAGATATCTATCACAAATTCGAATTTGTGAGGTGGCTGGAAAAGATAGAAATTTCTGGAAATATGTTGCTCCAAGATTCACGTATATCCTCCAAATACAAATACATCTTCAGAAAATGAGAGAGATTATTGAATATCAGACATTTCTTATGAAATACCTCCTTCAGTTTCTAAAAATACTCTTCCATCTCATCATAATCTGTCCTCAAAGACAATGACTAAAACATGAAAAACAAAGTATTTGATTTTTGGAAATATGGTGCTCAAAGATTGACCTATATTTCAGAAATAAAAATAGATCTTGAGAAAATGAGAGAGGTTATTGAAGATAAGCCAATGATTATGAAAAAAATATTTCAGTTTTGAAAAATACTCTTCCAGATGATCAGGATCTATCTCCCAAGAAGGTGACTAAAATAGGAAAATCTAGATTTCCAAATCTAGTCATATTCCTACATTTTAAGAATTGATCCCTAGAATATTTCTATTGATCAAATGAAGTGCCACCTACACTCATGGATGATATTTAATAATATATTTTACCATATTCTCCTAAATACACTCAACCAAGTCAAATTTTGACCTTTTGACCAAAATCTGTGCATTTTCACCCAAAAATAGAATGACCACTTAGTCTTCTTGCCTCATCATCTACCTCAAAAGATGAAAAGGGATGATGTTCTGTATCCCTTTAATTATTATATATCATTAGAAACCACCCTCGAGGCATCTGGATCAAAAAATAATCAATCTGAGCAAAAAGAAGAGCAATCTGCATTTTTTTGTGCTTTTGGTGGCTAAGGAGCCAAAATTTCTAGCCTGTAAGCCACCGAAAGCTCTACTTTCGATGGATTAGGGTAGTTGTGAAAGCCTTCCTAAACCACCGAAAGCTTTGTTTTGAAAATAAATTTCAAAATTGCAAAATTATGTTTCCTCTTAGCTTCTTGATCTTCAAGGTTGTTCATTTAAGTTTAGGGATGCTTCAATTAAGTTGCAAAAATTAGTGTTGTATCTCTTTAGTATGTATTTGTTTCAAAACCAAATAACACCTGATTTGATCCAACACCTTTTGATCATGCTTTCTTTTCCACAACAACTATGATGAGATATAACTTTGTTGGCAAGTGTAATGATAGTTTTACCACAACCAAATGTACCAAATCTGGCACATGTTCCTTCAAGCACAGAAGGAAATAGAGCATCTAAAACACATGGTTCAGTTAACATAGGAATATCAACTAAAATCTTGACAGAGCCAGGCCAAGGTATCTTTTGGATTTAAATGTTAGTTGAATAGGAGAAACAATTTGTGAAATAGAGGCTTCAAATATTAGTTCTAATATTATTGCTTTCACCATCACGTGAACCCTGTACTATGTGTTGAAACCTCAACAAAAGTTCCCCTGTATCTGTAGCATAATCATTGCTCCAAGATTGTTAGTGTTGTAACCATTTCCAAGTTCTTGTGCTTTCGGTGGCTAAGATAGCCATGAATTCCGCATTTAAGCCACTAAAAACTAGGCTTTCGGTGGCTTAGAATCCCTTTTGAAAATGCGCTTAGCCACCAAAATCTGAGATTCGAGTTTTTTGAAGGAAAAACCAAACCAAATGTTAGGAAAAATTTATTATAGACTTAGAGCATGTAAAAGTGAGCCTCAAGAAATTTAGAAATGTATTTTTTAATGACCTCCTTCACCTAAAATAAACAAACTTGACTGTGTTATTTGAGGAGATAACAGTATGGTCTAAAACAGGCTCCTAGAGCATGGTACTCTACACTGGATAAATATCTACATCAAGAAGGGTTCAGAAAAGGAAGTGCAGACAACAACCTCTACATCAAGGTAAGTCAAGATAATATTTTATTAATTGAAGTTTATGTTGGTGATATTATTTTTTGTAGTGATGATGACAGATTAAGCCTGAAATTTGCAAAGGATATGCAGAATGAATTTGAAATGTCATTACTTGGAGAACTATCCTTCTTTCTGGGACTTCAGATACGTCAAAGAAACCAATGAATTTTTATTTCTCAAACCAAGTATATCAAAGAAATGTTAAAGAGGTTTGGAATGGAAGATTGCAAACCAGTTATCACTCCCATGCAAACCCGTTGCAAGTTAAGCAAAGATGATGATTCAAAGTCTACATATCAGAGGCAATACATGTCAATGATTGGTAGCCTACTATATGTGACAGCATCTGTTCTTGGGAAAAACACCCTATGGACTAGCTAATTAGGGTCAGACTTGCATGCAGATTTTGACCGAATGGAAACTACTTTTTTACCTACAACCCAAGATTTAAACCCCTTTTTCACAGTAAATGCATGGAAAAGGACCACCAACCTTATTACCGGCATTCGATGTAGATTCTCCATTGCTCTTCGACTACTTTCTTGCACTACTCCTTCCACAGATGACCTGCAATCAAGACAAATACCAACTATGCATGCATGCTACTTCTATACTCAAGGGTTAGAAATCAAGCATAAATCAATCAAACCATAGACAATTCATGCATTGGGACGGGATAAGTATTCTTTTATTACTAAAAGTGAATCAACTTACAAAAAAGTTGAGACCGGCCACCGCTCCTTGAACCTGATCCTGGGCTCCTCTTCTTCTGTCCTTCAACTGCTTTGCGTTAAATCTCCTTTGGCATGAGGAAACGCTAAAGGGTTGGGACAATGGATTACATAAATGGGCAAAGTTTTTTCGCTATATTTTTTCCTCCTCAAAATGGTACCCCTACCCCTTCTTTTATAGGCTAGAAGGAGCTAGTGTTTTGGACGAACCCTCAGCCATGCATGGCCAGGAGTTTCAATTAACTGACCCATAGCTTTTTTTCCCATCGACAACTTTCCTTTTTTCATGATTCTGAAGGTACACGCGGGTTGTAATGGGCCTGCTAGCGTGGACACTGTAGATCCACGCAGGCTGTAGTGGGCCAGCTAGCGTGTACTTTTAAAAATGGAGTTTTTAGAAGATTTGTTCAGTAGTTTTTGGCAAAGAAGGGATATGAGTTGGCCTGATGCTAGGTAAGCATGTGTGGTGCAATTTAGGGTTATAACAGATGCCCCATAATGTGTGAGGTCAGAAGAGCATCTAATGGCCGAAATACATTACCAATCTTTATGATGTGCCAAACGATTGAACCCAAGGATCAAGAACCAGGAGGTGTCGTCTACAAAATAACAAATGTCTCACCGAGGTGGGCATACCCATGCTTGGGATAAAATAGAACGCATGGATACCAATCAAATACACTGTAGATCCATGTCATATAACTATATAAAGTGTAGCCGCGAACAGTACACAGCGGATCTACATCTCAAAATCAAAAATATATACATGCAAAGTATCCATCTTCGTAGAAGATGATAAGGCCTGATGGCTGGAGATGAGGGCTTCAGAGCTCGAGAAACAACTTCAAAATTTTCAAAACTCGGGTAGGAGTGTAATATGAGTGTATGACTGCACTACCCAGAGGTCTTCGATGGCTCGTCGGTGATGGAAAAAATTGATAATCTTGATGATCAGACTGAAGGCTTCAATGATTTCGAACAAGGATTTGATTAGGTGTTCAGGATGGTCGGGTATGCGGACAAGAGACATATTGCAGAGGGGCCGATTCAGGCTTAGTGACAAACTTCCCTTATACAATAGCACGACAAGTGATGAGACTCAGGCATCATATATGTTAATCATAAGTCTACGAAGCAGGAGGCAACAGAAACTCTCCATATGTTTGGAAGAATAACCAAACGGTGGAGGACACAACTCTAAATAGCGAGAAAAGCTTCCTAAGGTCGTACTACATCCCATAGTCTGATGAACAAATGGATAGATGTGCTTTATCCAAGGGAGACTCATTATGCTGCCAATAAAGAAAATACTTTTCCCTTCCTCTTTTTGGGGTATATTTGATTTTTTTGTTCTTTTTGATAATTTTGGAAAAAGAATAAAGGAATATTACGTTACAATGGAGGAACGAGTACTGCAAACATACAAGCTCAAGGCACAAGGAAAAGACTGATGTTCTGGTAAAATGATACTCGGGAAAAATCCTCCGGCGGCCAAAGGTGTTAAGACGCAGAAGCAAACTGTCACAAGGATGGTGGATAAGGTATGCAAGTGCGGTTGATAGAACACACAATGGTAACGTCCTTCGCAGTAAGTTTAACGAGCCCGGAAAAGGTAAGCTCGGTGGTTTTTCATATTTAGAGAGTCTGAAAAAGCATAAAAGGAGACTCCACTGGGGTACCTTTTTCGACAATATTCTAGTCGAATCGAAAAAGGGTTAAACTAGCACCGATTAGATGTCAATTCAAAACCATTTTAACGAGTGTGACAAGGACAAGATCACTCGGCCATTTTTTCACTTTTAAGGAGTTTGAAAAAATCTTAACTATGGACTCCATCAGGAATATTCTTCTGGATCGATTTAATGAGTGTGAAAGAATAAGGTCACTTGACGATCTTTTCAATTTTAGGGAGTCTGAAAAGAGCTTAACTATGGACTCCGTGGGGGTTTCTTTTTCGTAAGTTTAGTCCCTCAGGCTCGAAAAAGGGATAAAATCATACCTGAGAGTACTCTTCTAAAGAACGGAATTTCTATAGAGTATACCTTTGTTCATACAGTTGATCGTCTGGACCGAAAAAGGGGTAAACTACCACCGGACAGACGTGACTTCAAATTTCAGTTTAATGAGCGTGAAAGACCACAAGATCACTCAGCAATCTTTTCATGTTTAAAGGGTCTGAAAAGGGCTTAAAAGAAGACTCGTTTAAGGAACGTTCTTCTAGACCAATTTAACGAGTGTGAAGAAACAAGGTCACTTGGCAATCTTTTCATCTTTAAGGAGTCTGAAAAGGGCCTAAAGAAGACTCCATAATGGTTACTTTTCTCAGTTAATCTGGATGAGATTGAAAAGCATAAATGCAGTCCCGCCAGATGTTACTTTCGGATCTCAAAGTGAGCTTGAAAAACAACAAAGTTATCTCATGATAGACTCTTTGTGGGTTGATGCCTGGCATCTCCTCACGGGAGCTATATGCTCCGACGAAAACATTGTCTATGACATCAGGGGTTCTGGAGATATTGATAGGTATTGTTTCAGCAATAGTTTCCATATTACCCTCAGCATAGATCTTGTGTGTAGCTAAGGGATTAGTATGACAAGACCTATCTCCAATCATAGTCACGGTGAATTCTCCCGCTTTGATTCGGCTTAAATTTGGGAGGAAATATGATCTGTGATGAAGATCTTGCCAAGGTTTGTTCGGACTAGTTATTGCTTCAATTACTACTTCGTCAGAGGGCAAGACTAAGTCTAATGAATCGATGTTGGCAAGAGAACCCTGAGCCCAAATAGGCTCTAGAAGTGGATATAACTCTTGTGCAAGAGTCGGATCAGTGTTAACTAAATCTTACTAGACGAAAGAGTATGCTACTTCAGCGGCAGACAAGGGCATGGACATACCCGAGTGCCCTGTCTCATCCATCGTGGCCGATGGGGAAGGAAGAATCCATGGATCCTTGAAGTAAGTCATGCGGAATGATGAAAATTGAAAAATCTCAACCTTATGGTGATTGGATATAAATTTGATATCGCCTTGAGGAGGTGGGTAATCAAAGGTACCCATCAAGGATGGACACAAACCAACTCCTACGTTGATGACACCTGGTTGAGGATTATCAATCATCGGGACCGTGGATGCCCCCAAAGATGGGTCAGTTCTGGAGAAATACAATTGATCGATGGTCACTATCCGACCCTCGTGTGGAAACAACAAGACCCAAAAAACTGTAGCAACCACAACTTGAATAGCATAAGTCCAACTCCATCCTAACAAGAGGTTATAGTCGAGGGGAGCATCGACTACCTCTACTTCAACACACACGGTCTTCCCTCCTAACTGCACGGGGAAAAAAGGAATGATTCCATGTAGTCGGAATGAACGACCGTCGAAAGAAGTAAGGAGAGTAGGTGATGGAGACAAAACGGGCTGGCCAATGGCCTTCCAGCATGCCAACGACATAACGCATGTCAAGGCGCCCTCGTCGACCACCGTGTGGAAGATATTTCGAGTAAAAGTTTTCATAGGGTAAGCCACTACTATCTGAAACACTACGTGGTAAGGCAGATGAGGTTTTAAGTCGGTTGTATCTAACATGATGGTACCTAGATTACAAGTCTTAGTAGAGCCCAAAGCGGTTAACAAGGCTTTCCTCTAAGCAGGGCAGCTTTGGAGGACCTCCAAAGCAGACATCGCACAAGGGGTTTGTGATAAATCCTCCACCACAGAGTAATTCTGGGCAGCCCTTGCGTTTGGGTTGTGAGAAGATTTTTTAAATGCACCCTTTGGAATGCGTGTCATTGTTTCTCCCAACGTCTTATCAATCTGTAGAGGAAGAGATGGGAGTTCGGCTTCTTTTCCCTTCTCGGAAGTGTTTGGTTGACTATAGACATGTGCTCTAGTTGATAGAAAAGCATCACCTTTCACCATATATACATTCATGGGGTTGTTCGAGGAAGCAGGGGGTCCTTGATTGCCCCCTTCCGTGCTTATAGAGGCTTGAGTTAGATTTTGCCCATGTTGAAATGGATTAGTCAACACTGCCTGTTGTTGTTGTGTGACAAACTTTTGGGCCTCTACAAGTCGAGGACAGAGATGGGTCGGGTGGTCTTCCGCACACAAGTTGCATGGATACCTCGCCTTCCATTTTTCCGTCGTGTCCCTGCCAGCATTATTAGTGGGTTTTTTATCCCCCTTACCCTTCTTTCATTGTTTTTTCTTATCTTCAGGCTGTTGGGTGGCCTTTGGGTTAGTCGACTGCACGGAGTGTATGTCCGATGTTTGGGTAGGGGGAGCAGCCAAGGCAGTAGTTTGGCCAGCCGTTGTGTGTTGTATAGATAACTATTGCAATTGTTTTGTTAGTTGCTTAGCGGGCTTGGTTTGTGCTGAATCAACAATACCATCGGCATGTGGTCCAACTCTCTATCTAGTTTTATCCAGTATCGAATGTGGCGCATCGGGAAAGATGTTGTATAATAAGCCAGACTAAGAATAGATGAGCTCAAACTGTTGATCCCTCATGATGGCATCTTCTTCAGAGAAAACTACGGAAGTTGCGACGTCTTTGGATAGCTGTGGGACCAAAGACTTAAGGAACCACTCAAGCAGGAATGCTGGTGGGACGAGTACTTTGATTAGACTCTTCCGGCGTCTCCATTCTTGGATATGATCAGAGATATGGTTCACTGTTGTCTGTTCGAAATTGACGAGCAGCTCTATGCCAGCGTCGTGTCTCACAGGTAGCTGGAAATGGTTAAGGAAGGCCATCGCCAGTTCACCAAAAGAAGAGTATCTGGAGCGATCGAGCTCGATGTACCATTTCGCGGCACTCCCGATAAGAGTGCATTGAAACAATCGCAACTATACGGAGTCATCTTTCAATGAGTTAGATGAACACCAAAGATGGAAGGTAGTCACATGATCACCTGGATCTTCGTTAGGCTTGGCCTCAAACTTTGGAATGTCTGAAGGCAACTTCATTGGCATAGGAGGCCAACGTGGATCGTGACAAATAGGATCATTTAACAACCTTGTCAAATCTGGCAAGTGTAAAGTTGCCAGGAATGGTAGTTTGGGTTGCTGCTGATAGCCTGGGAAAAAGGGTCCTAGAGTTTGACTGGCACCAAGTTGCCAGGAAAAGTTTGGCTTCTGACCTGGATTCTGGTAGAAACCATGGCCCTGACCAGCGTAAGGATTTTGCATCTATGGAGACATTATCGGCTGATTTCCCATAAAGGACATAGGGTGTTGGGTATGCATCGTGTTCAAAGGACTTTGGGAAGGATTACCCCATGCCGGTCCTGATGGGAGAGGCATAGTAGTCTGTCTAGGGTTCCATTGACTGTGGAAAGAATTACCCCAGAACGACATTCCAGAGGAGGGAACGGATCCTTGTCCTGAGTTCCAAGGTCCTGCTATATGTGCCCCCTGCACAGGAATAGTACCCTGCACCGGAGTAGACTATCCAAAAATGGGATTGCCCCCAAATGGGAAAGCGGTGGATGAGAAAGTGTTGTTACCAAACATCCCATTCCAAACAAACGGTGTCGAACCTACCGTCATACTGTGCGCAGGTGTTCCTTGACTCCATGCTCCAAATAAACTAGTGTGTGTACGCTGCCCGACGGACTGCTGATGCAGACCACCAAGTGAAGGGGACGAAGGAGGGATATGACCGCCTGCGTAAGGAAAAGCGTTAAAAGGGACAGGAGTGCCCCCAAGTTGACCTTGCAAGGGAGCGTTAGAGATCCCTGCCCCCAGACCCAAAGTCTATAAAGTGGAGTAAGTGAGTGCAGGACTTGTACCTGAACTAGGCATACCGTATGAGAACGGAGGACCTGTCGCACTAGGTGTGAAGGGGGTTGTGGCCGCCGCCATAGATGGGTTCAGTCCACTGTGCAACGTAGTTGCGGCTGAGACCATGGTGGCTTGGACCGACGACGGTAAGTTAGGAGATGATTCTCCTGTGGTAGAAACTGTGGTGGGAATGGAAGAATTCCTAGAAGAAGTAACAACGTTTGTTTCCATAGTTGCGTGAGGCACTAATTGGCGTTCGTGAAATTGGATCGGTACAATAAATGGTGCCAAGAAATCAGTGGTTGGGGTTTCAACTGAGCCAATATTGGCGGTTGATTCCTCCGGAAGTTGTTCGGGCACAAAGGTTTGTAACTCGGTCGCTTCGAAAGACCCTTGTTGGTCTAGCTTCGACCTTAATGGTGGCGGGGGTGGCTCCAGTGTAACCGGCGGTAGGCCCAAAAGCCTTCGTGACCGGCGGAGCTCAGGATCCTCCACTGTGTGAGAAGATCCAAGACACGCTAAGGTATTCTACACGTTCAAAAAGTAACACACACTAAAAAGAATCCCCTAAGAGATAGGACAAGCAATCACTAAACTATTTGGAAGAACAGTTACAACAACCAACACTAAAGCAACTTACCAGTGCAAATGCAACTCAAATACAGAAGAACCCTCCGGGTATACTCTGGAAAGTGTGGCCCGATGTTTGTCCTAGGTACCGTGGTATACCCCCACAGTGACCCGTGTATGTCCCTAAAAAGATTGGCAACTAGGTTGCCAGCACACGAACAGTCAGCAGGGTATCAAGCCCGAAACATGTCAAGGGTATTGAGAGAAAATGGTCCAGAAGACAACTGAGGACCTCGAACGGATTCGAGACCCACGAAGCCCCATGGCAAATGCAAATGACGGAATCCCAAAACAAGCCCTCGATATGTGTTCTCCACTACGATTGGTCCGGCTTTGGAGAGGTTATCTCCGCTACCTTTCCGCACGCGACCTCGTGTTTATCCCCTGTGTTAGAGGGGGGTCCCGGATAACTTCCATGAAACTGGACTTAGACACTCCCTATCACAGACTCTAATGTTTGGTTTTGAATGGCCTTGGAGAGTTTTCTCTCCAACTTAATCCAAGGCCGTAGTCCTGAACTAGTTTGTGAACCCTACAAACAAAAAGTCTAATAGATTTTAAATTAGCGTTTCTTTTATGGTTTTTTATTACGTCAAGGGGTATGAGGGTGAAACTGATGATGTGTAAAGATGAAAGCAAAAATGAATGAAAAAAGCTGGAAACAAAAGACTTTTTCTAAATGCAAAATTTCAACAACTTTTCACCAAGAAAGACTTCTTTTTCTTTTCAAATTTTCTAACATTTTATACAGCAAACATAAAGGAATTTCGCTCGACTATGAGCTACTTATGCTCTAAATGCACTGAAAAAACTTACGAAATAAAAGACTTCTCCCTAGCTAATGATGCAGAAACACACTCTTCAAACAAAGAAGAAAATGAAAATAGATTTTTTATTTATTTAAGTGCTAGTAAAGCAACAAAGGGAAAATACCGACAAGCACAAAACCAAGAAAAACAAATTCTGGCTTAAATCACAGATCGCAAAGAATCAGAGTAAAGACACACAATGGAAATAAAGAAAATAAAGACTCTTACGCTTGTCTAAAAACCATAAAAAATATATATATATATATTTTCTGTCAACTATCAACTGAGAAAAAGCAGGCTAAGGGTAAGATGACCTAACCTACTGACTGTTCAACCCTAGACTCAAACACCTGAGAGGAATACTTCTCATCAAAGGAGGGGATGACTGCCCCACCCTGATAAGGCTAAGGGGATGACCACGTGTATGTCTAAATTCTAAGACAAAAATGAAAACAGGCAGTCCAGACCAGGAAGAGGCCTCTAGTATTGATAACCAGGGTCCCTTGAAGGCTTGGATGCTCTTTCTAACAAAAAAGAAAATAATGCAAGGAATAACAAGGTGAAAAAAACAATCTAAGATAGGACTGTGAACCAGCAAGACTCAGACATGATTCCAGAAAACCCCCTGAGAATGTATAATTCTGACAGGGAAGAGGAGGATTGCCTCTAAAGTTCTCTGAACTCCTACACGCTACTGCTATCTCTACAGCTAGCGTTCACACATGGGCTGTAAGAGGATAGGGAGCGGGTACACGCGTGCAGGCCTTCTTCAGGCCGCGTGTACCTCTGTGTGTCCCGACAACTACCGTCAAGCAAAATTCAGGGAAAATTGGTATGAAGAACCAGGCTCCCTGCTAGCTCAGACCTTACAGAAAAAGACAGGCAAATAAAAACAGAAAACCTATTCTTCATACTACCCATAAACTTTAAATAAATCCAGAAACCCTAAAGAGTATTATCACTAGTACGGTCACCAATTCTGTTGTTGGGAAAAACACCCTATGGACTAGCAAACTAGGGTCAGACTTGCATCCAGATTTTGACCGAATGGAAACTACTTTTTTACCTACAACCCAAGATTTAAACCCCTTTTTCCATAGTAAATGCATGGAAAAGGACCACCAACCTTATTACCGACGTTCGATGTAGATCCTCCATTGCTCTTCGATTACTTGCTTGCACTGCTCCTTCCACAGATGACCTGTAATCAAGACAAATACCAACTATGCATGCATGCTACTTCTATACTCAAGGGTTAGAAATCAAGCATAAATTAATCAAACCATAGACAATTCATGCATTGGGATGGGAAAAGTATTCTTTTATTACTGAAAGTGAATCAACTTACAAAAAAGCTGAGATCGACCACCGCTCCTTGAACCTGATCCTGGGCTCCTCTTCTTCTGTCCTTCAACTGATTTGTGTTAAATCTCCTTTGGCACGAGGAAAGGCTAAAGGGTTGGGACAATGGATTACGTAAATGGGCAGAGTTTCTTTGCTATATTTTTTCCTCCTCCAAATGGTACCCCTACCCCTTCTTTTATAGGCTAGAAGGAGCTAGGGTTTTGGATGAACCCTCGGCCATGCATGGTCGGGAGTTTCAGTTAACTGACCCATAGCTTTTTTTCCTGTCGGCAACTTTCATTTTTTCATGATTCTGAAGGTACACGTAGGCTGTAGTGGGCCTGCTAGTGTGGACACTGTAGATCCACGCGGGCTGTAGTGGGCCAGCTAGCGTGTACTTTTAAAAATGGAGTTTTTAGAAGAGTTGTTCAGTAGTTTTTGGCAAAGAAGGGATATGAGTTGGCCTGATGCCAGGTAAGCATGTGCGGTGCAATTTAGGGTTATAACAACATCCAGACCAAATGTAATGCAGGCAGTTGGATAGGTGGCATGATTTCAAGCAGCACCAAAGGAATCACATGTATTAGCAATGAAGAGAATTTTCAGATATCTCAAAGGAACAAAAGAGTTTGGATTATGGTATCCAAAAGGAAAGGATCTATCTCTTATTGCCTATATAGATGTAGATTGGGCAAGTTGTATTGATGACCGACGAAGCACCAGTGGAACAACGTTCTACTTGGGTGAGTGTTTAGTATCATTGCTAAGCAAGAAACAATCATCAATATCTCTATCTACAGCTAAGACAGAGTATGTTGTAGCAACAACATATTGTACACAGGTTCTTTGGATGAAACAAACTTTGACAGATATATAGGTTGAGTATGATGAGCCCATTCCAATCTATTGTGATAATACAAGCACCATCAATATCTCAAAGAATACGGTGATGCACTCCAAAACAAAGCACATTCCAATCAAATATCACTTTCTATGAGAACAAGTTGCAGAAAAGAACATCAGAGTTGAGTATGTGGGCACAAAAGAACAAGTGGCAGACATCTTTATAAAACCACTTCTACAGGAAGCCTTTGAATATCTTCGCTAGAGACTCAGAGTTATTTCTACTCCAAAATGAATGCTTATCTTATATGTCTTAGATGTACACGATGAAACACCATAAAGAGGATAGTTCAGTCAGGAGGAGAAGCCCCGGATAGAAAGATACATTTTCCATTGATGACAAAGGGGGAGAGATTCATCAGATGCAAAGGACAGATGCATGGTTCTAGGGGGGAAAATGGTCACAGAGATGCAAAGGAAAGAGGCATGTTTCCAGGGAGAGCATGAGTGATATGACTTCAGTATTGCATGACATAATTTTAGTTTTGCATCAAATTCTTGCCATCAATGCCAAAGGGGGAGATTGTTGATTAAGGTTGGTTGTCATTGATGTCAACCCTTGAAGAAAGACCGGTAGAACAAAGGTTTGGGTAATGGACCCAAGTTTTTTTTATGTAAAGATGACTCATTATTGTCTTGTCATGGTTGATAATAAGTAAAAATGGATGAACTCCAAAGTGGTCCCCTTATGGTGAAAGCCCTCACGGGAAGACGCTTTGTGGATTGAGTTATCTTAGAAGTATGGTTAGAGAACCCATGATTATTTGTGGAATAATGAGATGTAGGTCAGTGAATTTTTCAGTGAAAATATCCTATATGGATAGTTATTGTCATGCCATTTCCAGTGGTATGTGGAATGTCACATAACTTTTCACAGTTAGAGAGTTATGGCCACGAGAAGTTGGAGAACCCGGGTTTGGGTAATGGACCCAAGTTTGTTTGATGGATAATGGTATGAGTTTTGATATATTTGAAGGTAATACTATTCTATATGAATAGTACGTTTCATTCCATTTCTAGTGGTATGTGGAACGTCACATAACTCCTTTACGGTTTGAGAGTTATGGCCTTACGAAGTTGGAGGACCCTTATATGTCATCTAGAAGCCCCAAAAGGTCAAAGTAGTCAAAGTGGTTTAAGAGATTTTAGAAGGTAAATAATAAAGTGAAGTGATGAGTGTACTATAATTCAAAGTGAGTACAAAATAAATTATTTAAATAACAAATTTAATGAAGAAATTAGAAGTGGGTTAACCCTAAAATAAGGAAAGTGGGCAAAGTGACCTAGAATATGCTTTTAAGAAAGCTACTTGGAGAGTACAAATAAGAGGTAAGGCTCTCTCATTTGAGAACACACTTGAGCATATTGAATACCTATATGTTTATGAGGTAACCAAAGGATATCTAAGACGAATTTATGAGGGAAGGTGAAGAAAAGAAGGCCGAAATTCAAGGAAGAATAAATTCTTTTGATGATGTTTTTTAAGGTATGTTATTTATAGGTCATCTCACCATTTTCGCTATAACTTTTTTTCTAGAATGATTAAAACCATGAAATTTCTATTCCATTGAGGAAACATATCCAAGTATTTGTGGTAAAAAATTCATCTTGTGGGTCATTGTATTTTTGGAGTTGCACTCCGTGGAAAATAGAGTTTGTGGCTAGTCCTGAAACTAGTCTAAAATAAATGTTTCGGGTAAAAAAGTCATAAATTATTTATAACAGATCAAAATTTAGTAAGACAAAATGTGTTGGTTAGAGTACAATCTATAGTATGTTTTGTAACAGTTTCAGATCGATCCAAAAAATATTCTGTGTGGGGAACGCTCTACAAGGTCGCTCTCTAGAATAAGGAAGAATTCAACAAGGTATGTCATTTTTTCTATAACTCCTTTTCTGAGAGGTTCCAAGTAGTGACACCTGGAGAAATTACATAAAACACACTGAAGAACATTGTGTATCAGTTTCAGATCTTTATTCATTACATGGATAAAGTTATGATTATTTCAAGTTAGGGTTGTTGACTAATCCAAAACTAGTCATGTGAGACTAAAGAAAAGTTTGATGAAAATGATAGTCTCTTGTTGTTAAAGTTAAGGAAGGTTTGCAGGTATGTGATCATATACACCAGGT